>JANAVB010034018.1:2286181-2706181 GCA_029216955.1 Iris pallida | reverse complement strand
GACGGATTATTCCGTCGCTAATGCGTCAGTAAATCCGCGCGGGTAGCGACGGATTATTCCGTCGCTAAGTCGTCAGTAAATCTCGCGCCAATATTTTAGGCTTTTGCCGCCAAATATGCGAGGTTCTAGCGACGGATATAAAACCGTCGCTACATGGCCGACTTCCTATCGACGGCATAGCGACGGATATGGACATAAAAAATAAAAAAAAATGTCCACTGCTTTCCATCGGTATTCCGTCACAAATCCGTGGGGATCCGACGGTGATAGCGACGGAAAATGTCCGTCGCTAAATGACCGTCGCTAAAGTACTGTAATTTGGTAGTGGATAAATAGGTAAAGGAATATAGATAGGTAAAAGAGATGTATATATAATATATATATATATATATATAATATATATATATTATATATTATATATATATATAACATGTATATATAAAGAGAGGTAGATAAATAGGTAAAGGAATATAGATAGGTAAAGAGAGATGAGTGTGTGGGTATGTGGAAGTGGGGTGTGTGACAATTAAGAGTGAAAGAAGGGGAGTGAAAGAGTGAAGGTGAGAGGGGGTGTGTGTGACTGCTGTGGCAGCAGGACAGTGAGGATGAGTGAAGGGACAGTGAACCCAAACCAATCAAACAAATATGAGAACAAGTTCCAAAATCCTCAAAACCATAATCCTGAAATTATACAAAACCCAAAAAATCTAAGATTACAATGTTTAGTTAACATTCAATCCAAGTCTCATTCTCATTTTTGTCTTTACAGTAAACATGTATAACCTAAACTCAGTTTTACAGTTTTCTACATTAAGTTACAATTGTAAAACTTAAACACATTTACATTACTTGTGATCAATTCAATATCAAAACCTAATAAAGATAATATGATACATATATATATCAAACTCAATTTACTATCAATAAACCAAAACCCATATCCCAATCCCAGGTTTTCGAAAAGTCCATATTTCTCAGTTTTTATTCAGACATCAAATCCCATTTCAATTCGAAATCCCAAAATCTCAGTTTTCATATTAAATGTATTAGTTTAACATGTTTGGCTTGAATCTCAGTAAACTTAGAGTTCAAATAATCAGTGAACAATTTAAATATCAAAACCTAAACCTATATCCAAATCAAAATCTCAGTTTTAATTCTCAGGTTTTCATTAATTCGAAAACTCAAGTTTCATTGTTCAGTTGAAACAAAGTCTAAAACAAACTAAAACCCACATATGTATACCAGCATCTAACATCTAAATCAGAGTTCATAATATATGCTAAGCATATCAAATTAACATAAATTAATCATCAATTTACTTTTCAATCTCTGAATGAGAACTCGGTCTGAACATGGTATCAGACATAAGTTCGAAAACCCCTCCTCGACCCAAATTTAAAAACAAAAAGAATTAATTGGATAAACATGATATCACAAACTTAGTTACATGTTAAAACATATCAATTTAGCTTTTAATAACATTTTAAAACCCATTTCAATCTCAGAATTTATACAGTATCCGAGTTTTGATGTTCGAACTCAAAAACCCAATCTATCATGTGAAAACCCAATATATCACAAATTAAAGTGTGCACGAGTGTGACACATGTATACGTGTCAGGGAGGGGATTTTGTGTCCACAAAACTGGACACGAAGTGTCTAAATGCAATAAATATAGAGTATCAGAAAATGTCAAAGAATTCTTCGTGCGTGCGTGACATGGACTCGTGCACACACACATGTCACATCAAACCTCGTGCTCGTGTCTAGGTGTTTGCCTGGGGTAGGGTAACACATTCGAGTCCCTGACACGCCACCACGACGTGTCTAGAAGAGACATGAAACACACGTGCACAGTGCAGTATAAAACACATGCACACGCAATTTCTTCGCGCACACTCGTCGAGGGCTCACAAAACTTCATGGACATGGTGTCAGTTGTTGCCCCCACGTGTCCATGAAGTTTCGTGTCAAAAAAAACTATGTCGTGTCCGCTAGGACACTCGAGCAGCAGTGGAGCACTGTACTCCCCCGTGCAGTGTCCTGCGGGCGAGTTCGTGTCCAAAATGGACACGAACAGTGTCCCAAAACATGCTCAGTCAACATAGATACAAATCCCCACATATAAGGCTAAAAATTTTGATAAATTAGTTTTCGAAAATACGAACAAAAGTTTCATTGAAGCATTTCATCAAACACATAAGCAAGGACACTTATACCTGTCCGATACGGACACCAAACTAATTCTAATTCCTACCAAACTACACCTACAGCTAGGGGATACCTAGATGGATGCATCTATGGAAAGAAAATAGAAATTTAATAGGATTTAGGGCATTTACCTATTGGGAGTCAATCTCAATGAAAAAGGCTCCTAAATGAGAAGTTCCCTTCCACAGGCTATGGCCAATGCTCTTCAAATCCTTGCTAGCAAGCTACCACTAGCCTCTACTTCTGAAATGAATCCCAATGCAAGAGAGTAGCCTCAATTTGGGATCAATTCGGATAAAGGGGAAGGAATTTGGGGAAGAACAAGTTAGGGTTCTTTGTAGGTATTCAAAAGAGGCAAGTGGCTCATAAATGATACTTTATAGGAGGGGGTGCCTCTATGGCCGGCCACACTAGGAAATTAGGGTTAGGTTTAGTGTAGATGTGTGTCTAAGGCTTCTCCACATGATTCCAAGTTCAATCAATGGTTCAAAATGATCCTAAGGCTTTCTTTCTACAAATATCTTAAGGAGAAATATCCTACTTAGAAATATCTAGATATTAATCAAACTTAGCCATAAAATCTCTAACTTTCTAACTAAGCCTCCATGAACATCATTAACATGTAGGTTAGGTCAAAACTAGGTTAAGGGCTAACATGACACTTAGCAATTAATTAAAATAATAAAACAAAATTTAAATAAAATCAAATAATTCACAAATGACCAAAATACCCTCAAGGCTAAAAAGTAGAAATAAATCACCCTAATCACATGGTTAGGCTCTAGGTCAAGTAGTCTCTAGGGTTACACTAGCAGAACACCAAAATCACAAATCACCAATTAAAATAGTTTTTAAAATAATTAAAAATTACCAAAAATCATAACATGATTTAAATCTTATTATTAAAAGACTAAAATTAAAAAAGTTCAAAATTACCCTCATTTAGAAAAGTGGGTGTTACACATCATGTCGCTTATAGCATATTGTTACGACCCGCACCCGCTTTTCGGGATACGAGTACGTAGCCAAGTCCAGCCTACGTCGCAGCATCGGCAGTAGTACGTTGTCTAAGTCTCAATGTCAATCTCAAATATAATAAAATCATATCTAGTTGCTTATTCATGATAACTATTTTATTTACAAATCCAATAATACATACAAATAACATACGGGAACAAACCCGCTAAAAATAAAAGAACTACCTAATCTATCTAGAATCTAAAGTCGACCTCTTAGATCTCTATCTCCCATGTATGGTCCATAGCACAAAAGTAGGAAGCATACCAAGTCACCTGTAATGATCCAGTCAAAATAGAAGCAAAGTACAACCCTATTGCATTTATGTAACTTAATATAAATAAAACTAGACAATAGAGATGCAATGTAATAGTAAAGGAACATGTATATGAAAAGAAAACGATAATATGTACAAGAAACTACTAGCAGGAACATGTATAAATAAGACAACTGGAAGATGAACATGAACAAGTAAAACTAATCAAACAGTGCTTTGAAATACCTTTCAATATGTGAACGACTGGGCTAATACGACACATCATACGATGGCTATCACACATTTTTGGTATGGCTAACCCATACGTGAGGTATATGACTTAGCTATCATTAATTAAATATTCATTGGAGTTCGTTCACACGTCTACTTAGCATTTTTCCTCCCAACTTAATAAACAATCAATAAACAATCAATGATACAATGAGCCTATCGTGTCACAATCGTGTCTCAACTGGATATCAAAGAAACACAATGAAAGATAGCATTATAATGTAATAAGCACATAAAGCAACAGTGTACTTGCCTCAAGTTAATTTGCAGTTAACGTGTGCGACACAATCTTGATTTGGTTGAAAGTTGTTGTAATTATGGCTAACCGCTACTAATTCAGTGAATCATCGACCATATATGGGTTCTACAAATTAAACAAAATATTAAACTATTTATTAATTTCTAAAAAATTGGTATGTTATAGATCTACGTGTCAGCTTTCCAAAACATCAAACGGTTCAAAAAACGGAGCTCGAAATCTCCCAAAATCTCAAAAATAGTGCGACATGTCAATTTTTTGGACAACTGGCACTCAAATATTTTTTCAGAAATTTATGTTCATAATTAAAGGAAATAAATTATAGATTTGGAAAGCTAACCTTAATACGGTTCTAAAAAATGGAGGTGAAACAAATTTCGGAGTTGGTCACAGCGGCCTTGTGAAGTTGCTATAGCTTCAAAAAAATGAAGCTAAATTTATGACAAATTTTAGATTATTTTGGACGAAAAAGAGAGAATTTTGAGAAAGAAAAGAGATGAGAGATGTTTATAAGGGTATATAATGGAACAATCACCTAATTAGGAATTAAGCTTGGAAGGATTTTGGTGTTGGAAGAAAATAAGGAAACGAGTAACCCCTCTTCCCGAAATTTTGAAATATATATATTTTATGATTTATTTTCTTAAATAGGGATTTATGGAATTTATAAATATTTTTCTAAAGTAATTATTATTATAGAAGGCCTTAGTCATGATTAAGTTTTGAGGTGCAAGATGACGATGAACTTTGGCGTGGATATTGTAGCGGTGTTCTTTGAGTAGTGTATTAACCATGGTAGAGAAGACCGAGCCATATGTGTCTTCTTGCTAGGAAAGCAAGTCATAGTTGTGACTTGAACCCTATAAATAATTTATTTATTAATTTATTGAGGTTATGATTTTAGGAGGCCCGGTTGTACCAATTTAGCTCAGACTTAACCCGAACCACCGAACCCAAACCCATGTAGAGTTATTATGTGCCCAAAGACGTCCAGGTAAAATATATATATATATATATATATATATATATATATATATATATATATATATATATATATTCTCGTGCTGCTCCCTCCTGCGCCCCCTAACGAGTGCATGACCGTATCGCCCGTCCGCCCCCGGCGGCGGAGCCGCGCGCCGTCGGCCGGGCGCCGCCCCCCCACCCCCTTCGCGCCGGAGGCACTCCTCCCGTTGGTCCTCCCCCCCGCGCGCTGGAGTTGCTCTCTTCCGGACGACGAGCACCTGTTGGTGGTGGCCAAGCTCCTCTCCGGCCAGCGTTGTCGGGTTGGACGGAGGCCCACCTATCAGTAAACGGTGCCGCCCGCCTTCCCCCTCCTCCCCGGATAGCGGTCGCCCTGCGGTGGCCTCGCGTGGACCCCTCCGGACTTCTTTCGGACGGTCAGCTCGGGACCGTCGGGCCTCCGCCATTGGCGCGCACGGCCTCACCGCTTAGGTGGCCATGGGGCCCCCCGACGCCTCGCGGCATTGCTTCGCTGATGGCTGCGGCCCCTTCGTCGGGCTGCCCCTCCGGAGGCCGGGCCTTCCCGTCCTCCTTCATAAATTCAAAATTCGAATTTCCCCCTTCTGGGGCGCGGCTCATGCGCCCACAGATCCACCAACGCGGGCTGCGGATCATGCGCCCCCCGATCTCTCGCTGGACATACGCCCGCCGCTCGTCGCGGGGTATGTAGTGCCCCACTCCGCGAAGGCACTAGATAACAGAAAGATCGGATTGCTATCTCTACAACAGAAGACGATTGATCTGGGTGAGTGGACAAAAACTCATTTTATGATTCGCTTGCGCCTAATAAGAATCAGAGTTTTTGATTGAATGCTTTTGTTAATAACAAGACAGTAATCTTGAGTATGCTAAAAGAGAATCTGCCTCTTGTCTGCTAAGAAAAAAGAACTATTTCCTGCCTGAAAAGAAGATGGAATTGTTTATGACTTGCTCGATTGATGCATGATGGTTTCATTTGATATTGTATGTGCATTGGGGTATCCACTTAGTGATGAGCTGAATCCTAGAGAGTCACAGCGGCTAGCGACGAGCTGAACCCATACGAGTCACAGCGGTTAGCGACGAGCTGAACCCTAGAGAGTCACAGCGGCTAGCGACGAGCTGAACCCATGCGAGTCACAGCGGTTAGCGACGAGCTGAACCCGTGGGAGGCACAGCGGCTAAGATGGAATTGAAATGTTGGCTTTTCAAAGATGTGTTTTCAAAAAAATATAAACTGACTCTATATGCATGGAATGAATCTAGGTAAAACTAGCAAGATCACATCACAAGAAATGTTTTCTCACTAAATGAACAGTGATCGTTTCAAAAGAATGTAGCCCCTTTGTTCATAATTCACCAGTATGCTGATATACTGACCCACCATCAGTCTGCATGCAGGTGCACTATGCATCGAAAAGGATAGTCCGAAGCGATAGCCCGAGCCTCATCCTCAGGAGCCAGAAGTCAGAAGAGATGCCATCTGTTACAAGAGTTTGGTTTTGTATATAAAAGGATATAATGTATGGGAACGGGATCATTGAAATCTGTAAAGTTTTGAGAGAATGTAACATTGTATCAGAGAGAAATGAGAGCTTGTAATCTGTTC
Source organism: Iris pallida (assembly GCA_029216955.1). NCBI lineage: Eukaryota > Viridiplantae > Streptophyta > Magnoliopsida > Asparagales > Iridaceae > Iris > Iris pallida. The sequence goes on along the minus strand of JANAVB010034018.1, from coordinate 2,699,535 downwards.
AAATGAAATCAATAAAGAGAATTGTTTCTTGTTACCATTGTGTTCAATGCTTGTATTCTGAAAATATGTCCGCTGCTGCTTCAATTATCTGCGATACGTTCCGCTGCGTACTGTCAACCTTGTCTATCTTGTCTTGCTTCAGGTCTCGGCCTTGTGCAAGCACAACTTAGGCTTGCACGGCATCACGCCTTAGCGAGGACGAACGGTCCCAAAGAGCCCGAAGTGAGGACGAAAGGACTCTGCGGGATCGGGGCGTGACAGAATGGTATCAGAGCAACACGATCCTCTGGCCAATTTTGATTCAATTGAATTTGTACATGTCTTCTGATCGAAATTCCGTTGCCTACTCGATATCAATAATGAGATGAACGTTCCATACAATAAGTCCGTAAATATTTTTATGATGACGGCAAATGTTTTATCGATTTGATTGATTGAGATTGAAATGCTTGATTGAACAAGAGTTTTGATATGACCTGAATTGTGATTTTATGGATTGATGATGGCAAAGGATGAGGACTATCGCTGCTAAGGATATCGTAAGTTTCTCCTTAAGTTTCGAGGACAAAACTTCTTTCGGTGGGTAATTATGTAGTGCCCCGTTCCGCGAAGGCACTAGATAAACAGAAAGATCAGATTGCTGGCTCTGCAACAGAAGACGATTGATCTGGGTGAGTGGACAAAAACTCATTTTATGATTCGCTTGCACCTAATAAGAATCAGAGTTTTTGATTGAATGCTTTTGTTAATAACAAGACAGTAATCTTGAGTATGCTTAAAAGAGAATCTGTCCCTTGTCTGCTAAGAAAAAAGAACTGTTTCCTGCCTGAAAAGAAGATAGAATTGTTTATGACTTGCTCGATTGATGCATGATGGTTTCATTTGATATTGCATGTGCATTGCGGTATCCACTTAGTGACGAGCTGAACCCTAGAGAGTCACAGCGGCTAGCGACGAGCTGAACCCATGCGAGTCACAGCGGTTAGCGACGAGCTGAACCCTAGAGAGTCACAGCGGCTAGCAACGAGATAAACCCATGCGAGTCACAGCGGTTAGCGACGAGCTGAACCCGTGGGAGGCACAGCGGCTAAGATGGAATTGAAATGTTGGCTTTTCAAAGATGTGTTTTCAAAATAATGTAAACTGACTCTATATGCATGGAATGAATCTAGGTAAAAATAGCAAGATCACATCACAAGAAATGTTTTCTCACTAAATGAACAGTGATCATTTCAGAAGAATGTAGCCCCTTTGTTCACAATTCACCAGTATGCTGATATACTGACCCACCATCAGTCTGCATGCAGGTGCACTATGCATCGAAAAAGATAGTCCAAAGTGATAGCCCGAGCCTCGTCCTCAGGAGCCAGAAGTCAGAAGAGATGCCATCTGTTGTAAGAGTTTGGTATTGTATATAAAAGGATGTAATGTATGGGAACGGGATCATTGAAATCTGTAAAGTTTTGAGAGAATATAACATTGTATCAGAGAGAAATAAGAGCTTGTAATCTGTTCAAATAAAATCAATAAAGAGAATTGTTTCTTGTTACCATTATGTTCAATGCTTGTATTCTAAAAATATGTCCGCTGCTGCTTCAATTATCTGCGATACGTTCCGCTGCGTATTGTCAACCTTGTCTATCTTGTCTTGCTTCAGGTCTCGGCCTTGTGCAAGCGCAACTTAGGCTTGCACGGCATCACGCCTTAGCGAGGACGAATGGTCCCAAAGAGCCCGAAGCGAGGACGAAAGGACTCTGCGGGATCGGGGCGTGACAGGGTATGCGCCTGATGGGCCCTCACATGCGTCCATTGCTCGGACCCCTTATGCGCCTTCCGCAGTCGCCTCGGGCTTGGGCCGTCTGGAGGCTGCTGCTCCCGCTCCTATCGAAGCCTCCCCATTTGTGCCTGTCTGCCTGGGCTGCCTACTCGGGTCGTATTCGCCTACCCCCCTCCCGCCTCCCTGGGCGTAGAGTCCCCCTCTGCTTCCCCTGGCCAGTCTCATGCGCCCGTAGATACTCTTCCTCAGCCGCCTCCTTTCTTGTTAGGATCACCCCCCTGCGCCCTCCCGATCGGACAGTATCCTCGGGGTATATGCGCATCCCTTTACGGTCCCGGGCATCTCGCTCCATTATGCGCCTTCTGGACAGGCCCTAGCGCATACGACCGATTTTCCTTCTTCGTCTGGCGCCGCTTCCTTTGCCTCCCCAGCTCTCCCCAGTTTCGTGAGTCCCAGAGGCCCTCCCGCAGGAGACACTCCTTCGCTGGAAGTCGCCATCGCCGCCCCTCACAGCTACTCCCCGTCTCGGCTGCGGCTCCCTCACAACCATCATCCTACATGGAGACTTTGCGATCGGACCGCAAGGCCTCCTCGCTCCTCCCTCCCGCGGGCATAGAACTCCCGGACATCAACTTTCTGGCCCCTTTCGAAGGCCAAACCATTCAGATCCCTTTCTCCTCCGAAGAGATCTCCTCCCTCTCCCACAGCTTCGCGAGGACCTTCGTCCTGAAGTTCCGTTAAGGGTGCCCGAAGATCACCATAGCGCAAGAGGCCGTCGCAGAATGGGGGCTCACTTCTGCTTTTAAGGTCGTGCCGCTAGACCCCAAACACATGTTTCTTCACCTCTCCTCGGATCAAGACTTCTCTACTATGTGGGCCAAAGGATCCCCTTTCATTGGCAACCAGCCCGTCAAGATCGCCAAATGGTCCCCTAGCTCAACCCCAGGGTTGACTTGACCATTATTTCGGCATGGATCACCCTCCCCAACCTTCCCCTCGTATGCTTCGTGCCAGCAGCCCTCAAAAGGATTACGAGCTCGTTCGGGACACTCGTGGCTATCGTGGAAGAAACCCGCAACCTCTCCAAAGGGAACTACGCTAAGATTTGTGTGGAACTAAACCTGTCCAAAGATCCGCCAGAACAAATTCAGCTCGATCTCGGAGGTTCGAAGCATCCACAGCTGCTAGTATATGACAATAATATTATCTTCTGTAGACACTGCCAGCTAAGAGGACACCTCACCAAGTTCTGCTATAAAGCCCACCCGGAACTCAAGAAGCCAACCCTTCGTAAGTCATAACCTATCAAGCCGGCACAAGAACTTCCTCCAACAACCCCCCTCCCTCTTCCTAGCCTCCAACCCCTGCTCACCGAAAGCGAGAACTCTACCACCCCCAGCTTAAACCCCTCTATCAACTAGAAAATCATGCCCTAAGATTCGCAGGCTATCCCTCTCTACAATCCGTTCGACATCCTCTCAGTCACAAATGAAGAGCCCCCACCACCTCCAGCGAAGGAGCATATTGCCGACATCCACACCTTAGAGGCCAACGTATCGGGCATAAAAAGAGCGAAGCTGGAGGCCACAAGCCCGCTCCCACCCTCCCTTGAGTACCCATCCCCCTCGAGGTAGAAAATCACAACAGGAACAATGGCAGCACCTCCAAAAACATCTTAGCCATCCTCAGAGCAGACGCTGCAGACAGACTCCAGCAAGCCAGGAAAGCAGGTCTCTTAGACCTTTCTAACCCCCTTTGCGTCCTTCTTGATACAGAGTCAGAAGATAGCCCACAGATAGAGAGTACATAAATCGTTACCCATAAACAGAACAAGGAAAGCGCAGGCACCACGACCGAAGCCACGATAGCCCCAAAAAACCCCTATAACAAAAAGAGAAAAAACTCCAAAAAGGCCACGGTCTTGACCACAAGATCGGCTGCGAAGCTCCACAACCCCCCACCCCTTCCCCCCAATGCTTAATATTCTCTCGTGGAACGTTCGTGGGATTGCCAACAAACCCACCATGAACAGACTTATCAGCCTAAAAAAACTTCACCGGAACGACATCCTGATTATGATCAAACCCAAAGTCCCAAAAAAACTTAAAGCATTCCAATTGCAACTCGGATTCCCTTTCGCGATCGCCGGGTACAATGATATCTGGATCTACTTATCTGCCGATGTCAAATTTGGTGACTTGCAAGACTCCAGACCAGCTCTGTCCTGCTGGATCGAGCACCTTATCCTTCAGCACAGATCCCTTCTATCAGCTGTGCATGGCAGTTGCGACATCAACAACCGCAAGAGGCTTTGGGACACCCTGATGGATACTCACCTTCTCCTAAACATCCCCCTGTGGATATGTGTAGACGACTTCAACACCATCTCTAGCAGAGAGAAGAAGTCCGGGGGCCGGCCCCCACCCCCGTCGGCTATGGCCGATTTCAACACCTTCATTTTTAACACCCACATGTCCTCTATCCCGTTCTCCGGCAACGCATTCACTTGGTGCAACATGCAGGAAGGAGCTAGGCGTCAATACTCTCAGCTCGATCGAGCTCTAGTGAACAATCGCTGGGCTGACTTCGGTCTCATATCGAACCTCTCCCACCTGAACACCACTGAATCGGATCACTCGCCTCTTCTGATTGAGATCAGCAGTAATCGCCATCACATCAAGAAAGCTTTTCGGTTCCTGGATTTCTGGACCCTCCACCCACAATTCAAAAACATCGTTGCCATCGCTTGGAGCACAGCCGATAACCCTGAACCCCTAGCTCGAGTTACAGCAAAACTTAAAGCGACCAAGGGAGCGCTCGCGACCTGGAGTAGAAACACCTTTGACAACATTTTCCAAGCTATCAAGCTAGCAAAAGATGACGTCGCCCGGGCGGAGATACTGTTCGTAGCGGGCAGGTCGTCGGAGAACCGCGTTGCCCTTCACCTCACTAGAGCTCTTCTCAAGTCCCGGCTGAAGATAGAAACTAAATTCTGGAAACAGAAAGCCAGGCTGGTTTGGGATGCAGAAGGAGATAAAAACTCGAGCTTCTTTCACTCCTGTGTTAGAGGTTGCAGACAACAGTTGAGTCTACACCAAATCGCAGATGACAACGGTCGACTACTCACTGACCACCTGAGCATTCAGTCGGCCGCCACTGAGTTTTACTCCAAAATCTTCACCAAAGACACCATTCACAAGGATGAGGGTTTCCTTGCCAAGATCTCCAACATGATCAGCACTGAAGAGAACGAGCAGCTTCTTAGCCCACCCTCTACGGAGGAGGTCAAGGCCGCAGTTTGGGCTCTAGACGAGCAAAGCGCTCCTGGCCCAGACGGTTTCTCCAGGGTCTTCTTTCACTCTTGTTGGGACATCATCGAACACGACATCCATGAAGCAGCCACGACCTTCTTTCAAGGAGCGAGATACTATAAATCCATCTTCCGAGCCAACCTGATTCTCATCCCAAAAAAGATAACCCGGACACCTTCAAGGACTTTTGCCCTATCAGCTTATGCACATTTACCAATAAAATCATTTCAAAAATCATAGTGACCCGTATGTCTGCGCTTCTCCAGAAAATTATTTCAGAAGAGCAGAGCAGGTTCGTCCCGGGGCGGAACATCACCGACAACATCCTCTTGGCTCAGGAGATGATCACATGCATGAAATTCCCTTCCAGAGGAGGGAACATGGCTATCAAACTAGACATGAAGAAAGCTTATGACCGTCTGGACTGGTAATTCCTGATTTGGGTACTTAAGACCTTCGGCTTCTCGGAATCGTGGATCGATGTTCTTTTCAGATCCATCAGCAACTCCTGGTTCTCTACCATCATTAATGGGCAAGCCGAGGGTTTTTTCCATGCCAGTCGCGGTGTTAGGCAGGGAGACCCGCTATCCTCCACCATCTTCATTATCGCGACAAAAGCTCTTAGCAGAAACCTCAACAGCTTGGCCAACTCGCTAGGATTCTATCATTTCCACACAACCACCGGATGTCCCTTAATCACTCATCTGGCCTATGCAGACGATATCCTCATCTTTTCAGCAGGCGACATCAGGTCAGTGGAGGCGGTCCACAGAACGCTTGAAGGATATACCAGATGCTCCGGTCAGCAGGTGAACCCCGACAAGAGCGTCATCTATACCCATCATAAAGCCGACAGGGATCACTCTGCTACCCTCTCGAATCTGACATCCTTCTCCACAGCCTACCCGCCGTTCACTTATCTCGGATGCCCGCTAGTTTACGACAAATCCAACTCGGACATCTTCGACAGACTTGTCAGCAAATTAGGAAGAAAATTGAGGGATGGCACAACGCCACCCTATCCCCGGGAGACAAGATGATCCTGATCAAGCATGTTCTCCCCTCCATCCCTTTTTATATCCTAGCAGTATGCTCCCCTCCGAAGAAGGTATTATCCTCTCTTGAGACCCTTTTCTCCAAATTCTTTTGAGGTCATCAAGGAGGTAGAGACAAGCACCACTGGGCCAGGTGGGACTCCATGGCCAAACCCACCAGTGAGGGAGGGCTGGGATTCAGTAGACTTACGCATATTGTTGACGCTTGTTCCATAAAGCAGTGGTGGAAGCTCCATACGAAAAACTCGATGTGGTCCCGATTCATGAAGGCCAAATATTTTCGGAATTCCTACCCCACGACGGCCACCGCCAACAACCGATCATCAGCTAACTGGAGACGTATTCTATTAGATCAGAACCTCGCGGAACCCCTCTTGGACACTAACAGCTCAGATGATTTGGGAACGCTTCGCTGGTCCCTGAACCATGGCGGTGATTTTACGTTAGCGTCCGCCAGAATGGTGGCGAGAGGGACTGGAGAACCTAACCCTTTCCTCGCACCCTACTGACAGTCTGCCATCCCCAATAAATGGTCCATTCTAATCTGGAGAGCGCACCACAAGAAGCTCCCTACTGACGATGCCCTGACATCCATCGGCTACAGCCTCGCTTCGAGATGCTACTGCTGCTCATCTACGAGAGCTGATACCGCAGAACACATTCTTATCTCAGGCGAACTCGCTTTCCAGCTGTGGGCTGACCTCACCATCAGATGGCCGCTGCACCAACAGGACGGGAGCTGTAGTGCCCCATCCCGCTCATTCAATCGGAGGAATCGAAATGCCAACGGTATTCGGACTTAGCCTTGCAACGGCTGCTCGAAGACATCGCTTGGTCAAGACGACTTCTCGCTCAGGTGGGATAGTTTCGGTGAACTCGCCTCATCTTTGCCTTCACATAATAAACTGTATATTTTCAACTTGCACAAGTAGGCTTGATAATAAAGTGACGAATCCACATAGCTAAAGGGAGTAATCCCGACAGGACGAATCGAGTTAGAATATGGAAAGGTCCAACGGTCGGCTTAGAATTGGTACACGACGTGCTTTGAAAATGACACTCGGTCCTTCGTCCCATGGCTTGGGAGAAAGAATAGTTGGTCTTCGCCACAAGCTAAGAGTTAGCCAAATTCATAGGTGTCGCCCGTATAGATGCTTCATAAAGCATGCACGGTCTCTTCGCCCAAGGCGTGGCATAGCCTCTGCTCGTCGACGGGTTAAGTTGTAATGCATGGCTTGTGGCATAAGTGTAGGCACCCCAAATAACTTGGTTGTTCAAAGTTGAACGCATGCACGGCACGTTCCTACGACGCAAGGCTTGACGCAGCCTTTGCTCGTCAAGATATTGCAGAGTAAGTTAGTCAAGTTATATTAAGCTATCAGGAGTAGTAGCAAGCATGGTCCTATGAGTTCTATGGTCGGGTATAACCACATAGTCTCACGATCGCAAGGCCCGTCATATAGAGTATGACTTGGGCGGTGGTGTCACATAGAGTTTTAAGTTGGTTTGAGACACGATGGCACAGATTTAGTATTTTAAGGCATGGGCCAAGGTTGATCCATTGAGTTTGGAAAGTGTTTCAAATAGTTGTTCTTGAGTTGAGTGAAATAATAGGGCAAGAAAGAAGAATGCTCGCGACTGGATCGTCGAGGCAAGAAAGAAGAATGCTCGCGACTGGGTCGTCGAGACAAGGTCTCAGATGTGACAAGTGTTGAACTTAGCCCTAAAAGAGATGGTAACACTAGAAGTAGATTGACTGTGTGAGACGTCAGTTCGAGTCGAGTCTTGTATGGTCATTGGACAACTTGTACAAGGTAAAATAAATTGTTTCTCGAACGGCAACCCAGGCGGCCCATGGGAACCGTTGCGATAGAGACATTCGTAGCAGTGCTGGATGACCGCACGGGTTAGCAGGGACTTGCAGCGGAGCTAGCAACTCGCACTGGCAAGGAGAGTCCATCTAATCAAAAGCTCAAAAGGAGTCCATTATAGAGCTGGGCGCTAGTGACTAGTTCATATAGATGAGTCGGCATAGGCGGCGATCCGCGTGTATACCTTTGGATTGAGTCGAGTATTGAGTGCAGTATATCAAGGACTCGAGTTGAATGTGTGTGTACAGCTGGAACATAAAATATTGGGCCTAAGATTTGGCTGCAACGAAGACACCATGCTTCGGCATGAGATGTGGCGTCGAGTCTTATGTTGTCGGCATATAAATTGTATAGTTTGGATGTGAGTTGTCTTGAGTTTAAGTCAAGAAATACCGCAAGGCAAAGTCGGTCGAGTGACACTTAACCCACAAGTCTTGATTGGGTCAGATGATGATTTAGTAGCAAAGGGCCGCGAGGCGGTAAGGGCCGCGAGGCGGCAATATGATTGAGTCTCATTGAGTTGCGAGGCATGGCCTCAACAAGGACTTATAGCACGGTCATACGGGAATGGAGTCCTATCGCGTATTTACGTCTCTAATTTTAAGTCGTAAGGCAAGCACGACTTGATAGGTTAACGTTGTTGGTACGAGAAGGGTCTAGAGGTAAAGTATGAGCTAACGTTGCATTGCAAGCACGAAATGGTCTTGAGACACAAAATAGGCCAAGACGTCTGTCCTAAAACCGATCCTAAGGAAAGAGTAGAAAGACAATCATAAAAGGGACTATGTTACACACAAAGTAAATTAACGTGTTGGTTTTGTATGGGTGGGGGAGGAGCTCATTCCACCAGTACAGTTGAGTACTGACACCCACATAGTTTTCATGTGCAGGCACAGATAGAAGCTCATGGCGCGGAGCTCGCTTGGATGCGTCGAGGCACGGAGTTCTTTGGCAATTCGAAGCGTGCGGCCGCATGTATTCAAGACTTATACAGGACATAATGTATGGACATCGTCTCCCAAAGCATCCGCTGGCTCAAGACATGTATTTAGAGATGAGAGAGAGCTGAGTGACTTATAATGTGAGCTTGAGAGACTTGTAATCTTGGCCTTGCGCCCCGTTGTAAACTTTGTTTCAATATCAATAAAAGAGTGTTTTGCAATGACTTGTGTTTTGCTTCAAATTCTTCTGCTATTATTCAATGTCTCTGCTTGGGACTTCTGTACGACGACCCCGTCGCAGCCGCTGAAATCGACCGTTATGGAACCCGCCTTGCGCGAGCGCAACCTAGGCTCGTGCGTCATCACGCCTTAGCGAGAACGATCGCTCCTACGGGAGTGGGGCATGACATAATGGTATCAGAGTACGGCTTTACGTCCTTGGACTATCGATTGAATTCTTTAACTCTGTTGTTTCCACAAACTCTGAAGTATTGCTTCCGCAAAGTTGATATCATTGGTGCGCTCTCTCTCAAATGTCCTACGGATGTCCATACAATAAGTCTAACTATTTTTTAAAATATAGGAGAACAGTTTTTGACAAAACAAAAAGATGGTTCGCGTAAGCACGATTGGCTAAGTCGGGCTGGGCATATACACCAAAGTTGCGTCGACCTTAGCAAAGTCGAGTGCGAGATTCGAATTGTGTCGGACGAGAATAATTTGGACTTGATTGAGTAAAGTGAGATGACTATCGATAGGGGTGCTATCGAGCGACGATAATGTCGGTGCGGTATAGATGAGCGTGCTTGAAATTCGAGGAATGGTTCGAACAGAAAAATTTAAAGAAGTCGGTTTTGATTTGAATGATAGTTTGAGGATTTGTTGAATGACTTCATCCCTGAGTGGTATATGCGATAGCCTCAGGGATGTCGATCGATCGATTGAGGATACGGGGTGTCGATGAGTCTATCAGAAAGCGTCGCGTGTATACAAAGTCATAGATTGAGTATCATTAAATAAGTTATAGTCTTAAGATTTGACGATGTTCGATTCGAACAACCGAGAAATTGATGCGCACAGAACGTGTATGGGATTGAGGATTATGCAGGTATGAAATGCGAAAATGAGCGAGTAGATAAAATCGAATCGAGGAAAAAGTTCAAGTATAGCGAACGGATGACTTGATCGAAGAAATTGATACGGATCGTATATGAAAAGTTAGCACGAAAGATAGATAGCGTGCATGAAAAGTTGAATTTTGAAGTTACGTAATGACTCTAAGGATTGGATTGAATGTTGTTCGATGATTTGAGTTAGCAAGGAATGATGCGAATTGAGGAAACACGTTTGTCGATGACTTAAGATAAACGGATGAACAATACGTAAAATTGGTTTGAGAAAATTGATGTTGTGAATGATTCGAGGGATAATGATTGAACTTGAACTTGAATGTCGAGGAGATTATCCAGTCGGATGATAGCATCATTCACACGATTCAAAATTGGTTGCAAAGGAAGATCCTCAAGTTATGCATATCGTCGATGGTATTGAGGCGTATCAAATATCGATATGCGATAACTCGGGGGTACTCTGACTCGACGAATGACGATCGTGCAATTGTTATTGTTCGGTTGGATGCTATACTTAGGATTTTGATTGAGATGAATGTTGGATGAAAATGATCGTGTCTTGATGGTTACGTTGATAGCCACAACGTCGACGATCTTGTCTTGTACGAGTGCAACTCTAGCCTCGTACATGCGTTGCGTCAGATTTGGGGCGATCGTTCCGCGTGAGCGCTGACATGGTGATTCATGTCGCGGGAATGATCGAACTCGAAAAATCAGGATGCGGCAACTTTGATTGTCTTAACTTGTCGGTTTGATGCGAAGGAAAATTTGAGGATGTTTGGACTTGCGATTGATGATTGAGTAAACTTGAGGATTGAGTAGGTCCAATCCGCACATCGAGAATGAATTAGTCTAGACTCAAAACAAGAGTTACGTCTCGATGAGAATGATCATTCCACGGGAGCGTCACATGGTAATTTCATGCCCACCGTGGGTAATCGGACTCGCGTGAGATCGGAGCATGGTATAATGTTAAGTCAGACGACCTTGTGATCGATTACGTGAATTAGAATAGATGACTTAGGGAATGTGGAATGTGAAATTTTGGTTTAGCGATGAATCGAGTCATAGCGTGCTTGATTTGAGAAGAATCGATAGGCGAACTATATCGAACGTATTTAAAGGGATAGACTATACAAGAGGGTTTATTGAACGAGCGATATTAATATGTCATGGAATTGGTTGAAACGTGAGTGGTCGTAGGTTGGCTTTGCTGAATGACTCAGACCCCGTGCGACGAATGTTGAGATGTGTGTAGGGAATCGATGCTCGATGTTTAGAAATTGGAGTGATGCGAGCTTGGATAAAAAACCTTGTACCATCGATTTGGTTTGACCTTAGGATGGGGTCAGTGTTGATATCGTTGTTTGGGAACTATGATTCCAATACTGACGGATGACCTTAGCCTAAAGACATAGCCTAGCTGTTAGGCAGACGTTCCGGAGCGAAGATATAGAAATTGTGGAGGCACCACTCGTGAGTCTCGGTTGGCATGCACGTATATCAGGGACGCTTGAATATGTACACGATCCGACTCGAGTGGTAATAGTAGAATTTGCTATCACAAAGCTTGGCTGAAATACATGTATTGTGGGGACGCCTGGAATATGTGCACGATCCAACTAAGTGATACATTGAATTCAAGTGAGACTTAAGGAATGAGAAGTGTCGAGGATTTTAAGATCGTGAGTTTTGAAGAAGGGATTGAGGGTAGCACGAGCGTGGCTCGGATTTGGGAAATGCTTAGAGGAAATGTGCGCGAGAGTCGTTGAACATTCGAGTGATAAGTCGATGAGTAAGTGTACTCAGTTAGTTTCGAAGATGAAACTTTTTCTGAGTTGTGTATGATGTAGTGCCCCGTCCCGCTCAGTCAATCGGAGGAATCGAAATGCCAACGGTGTTCGGACTTAGCCTTGTAACGGTTGCTCGAAGACATCGCTCGATCGAGGCGACTTCTCGCTCAGGTGGGGTAGTTTCGGTGAACTCGCCTTATCTTTGCCTTCACATAATAAATCGTATGTTTTCAACTTGCATAAGTAGGCTTGATAATAAAAGTGACGAATCTACATAGCTAAAGGGAGTAATCCCGACAGGTCGAATCGAGTTAGAATATGGAAAGGTCCAACGGTCGGCTTAGAGTTGGTGCACGGCGTGCTTTGAAAATGACACTCGGTCCTTCGTCCCGTGGCTTGGGAGAAGGAAAAGTTGGTCTTTGCCACAAGCTAAGAGTTAGCCAAATTCATAGGCGTTGCCCGCATAAATGCTTCATAAAGCATGCACGGTCTCTTCGCCCAAGGCGTGGCATAGCCTCTGCTCGCCAACGGGTTAAGTTGTATTGCACGACTTGTGGCATAAGTCTAGGCACCCCAAATAACTTGGTTGTTCAAAGTCGAACGCGTGCACGACACGTTTCTACGACGCAAGGCTTCACGCAGCCTTTGCTCGTCAAGATGTTGCAAAGTAAGTTAGTCAAGTTATGTTAAGCTATCAGGAGTAGTAGCAAGCACGGTCCTATGAGTTCTACAGCCGGGTATAACCACATAGTCTCATGATTGTAAGGCCGGTCATATAGAGTATGACTTGGTCGGTGGTGTCACATAGAGTTTCAAGTTGGTTTGAGACATGATGGCACAGATTTAGTGTTTTAAGGCACGGGCCACTGTTGATCCATTGAGTTTGGAAAGTGTTTCAAATAGTTGTTCTTGAGTTGAGTGAAATGATAGGGCAAGAAAGAAGAATGCTCGCGACTGGGTCGTCGAGACAAGGTCTCAGATGTGAGAAGTGTTGAACTTAGCCCTGAAAGAGATGGTAACACTAGAAGTAGATTGACTGTGTGAGACGTCAGTTCAAGTCGAGTCTTCCATGGTCATTGCACAACTTGTATAAGGTAAAATAAACTATTTATCGAACGGTGACCCAGGCGGCCCATGGGAACTGTTGCGATGGAGACATTCGTAGTTGTGCTGGATGACCGCACAGATTAGCGGGGACTTGCAGCAGAGCTAGCTACTCGCGCTGGCAAGGAGCGTCCGTCTAAACAAAAGCTCAAAGGGAGTCCATTATAGCGCTGGGTGCTAGTGACTAGTTCATATAAATGAGTCGGCATGGGCGGTGATCCGCGTGTATGCCTTAGGATTGAGTCGAATATTGAGTGCAGTATATCAAGGAGTCGAGTTGAATGTGTGTGTACAGTTGGAACACAAAATATTGGGCCTAAGATTTGGCTGCAACGAAGACACTGTACTTCAGCACGAGATGTGGCATCGAGTCTTATGTTGTCGGCATATAAGTTGTATAGTTTAGATGTGAGTTGTCTTGAGTTTAAGTCTGGAAATGCCGCAAGGCAAAGTCGGTCGAGTGACACTTAACCCACAAGTCTTGATTGGGTCAGATGATGATTTAGTAGCAAAGGGCCGTGAGGCGGCAAGGGCCGCGAGGCGGCGATATGATTGAGTCTCATTGAGTTGCGAGGCATGGCCTCAACAAGGACTTATAGCATGGTCACACGGGAATGGAGTCTTATCGCGTATTTGCGTCTCTGATTTTAAGCCGTAAGGCAAGCACGACTTGATAGGTTAACGTTATTGGCACGAGAAGGGTCTAGAGGTAAAGTATGAACTAACGTTGCGTTGCAAGCACGAAATGGTCTTGAGACACAAAATAGGCTAAGGCGTCTGTCCTAAAATCGATCCTAAGGAAAGAGTAGAAAGATAATCATAAAAGGGACTATGTTACACACAAAGTAAATTAACGTGTTGGTTTTGTATGGGTGGCCGAGGAGCTCATTCCACCAGTACAGTTGAGTACTGACACCCACATAGTTTTCATGTGCAGGTATAGGTAGAAGCTCGTGGCGCAGAGCTCGCTTGGATGCATCGAGGTACAGAATTCCTTGGCGATTCGAAGCGTGCGACCGCATGTATTCAAGACTTATACAAGACATAATGTATGGACGTCGCCTTCCAAAGCATCCGCTGGCTTAAGACTTGTATTGAGAGATGAGAGAGAGATGAGAGAGAGCTGAGTGACTTGTAATGTGAGCTTGAGTGAGCTTGAGAGACTTGTAATCTTGGCCTTGTGCCCCGTTGTAACCTTTGTTTCAATATCAATAACAGAGGGTTTTGCAATGACTTGTGTTTTGCTTCAAATTCCGCTGCTATTATTCAATGTCTCTGCTTGGGACTTTTGTGCGACGACCCCGTCGCAGTCGCTGAAATCGGCCATTATGGAACCCGCCTTACACGAGCGCAACGTAGGCTCGTACGGCATCACACCTTAGCGAGGACAATCGCTCCTACGGGAGCGGGGCGTGACAGGGGCTTCAACGATCTCCTTACAAATTGGGGAAACTCCAACAGCCACCAGATCGTCGCAGCCGCTGGTATTTGGGTTATATAGAAGAATAGGAACAAGTACAGATACGAAGGACGCTTACTCAACTCCCCACAACTGTACAGAGAAGTATGCAGATAAGTTTACAAGGTCAACACTCGTTGTACTCGGGCCACAGCCACACGCTTGCGGTAGCGGCTTTATCTACCGTCTTGGGGGTTTTTGGCTCCGATTTAGTGCGTTCCCCCGTCACTGACCGGCTTCATTATTTTTGGGGTCTTTCTGCGCGACCCGCGCCTTCTTGTATAGGCTTCGGCATTTTGTGCCTTTTACATCAATAAAGTGGCACTTTTGATAAATATATATATATATATATATATATATATATATATATATATATATTTTCGTAATTTATTTTAATGGTCCAAATAAGTATTATTTTATAAGGATTTTATATATAATATATATTTTCTATTAAATTGATATCCTTAGAATATTTTTAGATTTTGTGGACCAATAAACATGGGAGTATGCACATATTTTATACACAAAGGTAGACTAGTTATCTATATCCTTGAATTCTATGTGTAAGATTGGGAATATATATATATATATATATATATATATATATATAAACAAAAAAGGCTTTATCGATAAAAGGAGAAGCCGAAGCTCGAGGATGGCTTCGGGATATAGCCAGATGGCCTACAAAAACGATAAAGTCGGAAAGGGTCCTGGACGGGACACAAGGACTAGACTACCGACAACATAGCCCAAGCTCGGGACCAGCCCAGGCGGCAAAATGAAAAAGTGAAGAGCAAAGCAGGGTAAAGAGTAGAGGCAAAATCCAATCCTAAGGAGCAGTTAAATCCTTAATTGGGGGGGGAAGCGACCAAGAGTAGCGCCCCAAGAGCCGAAAGCTATGGATGTCTGTCAAGATTAGCCAGAATCTTCTGAAGCCGGCCATTGATAGTACAAAAATAATGGGACTCCTTCATCACCGGTTTCTTTGCGAGTTTGAATGCCAGGTAAGCCTCTATGTCAGAATGTTCACAATGTTGTATGCCTAGCTCAGCGTCGATAGCTTGTTCTTGTAGAAGCATGAAAAATCTCAACTGAAGACATTCCTTCGCCAAAGTACAGAAGATGCAAAAGACTCAGGCTCAGTGCTAAAAAGACACAACAGAAGATATAGAGAGAAGTTCCTTCATTGTCATGTCTACCAAAGTCTAGTATAGACACCTGAAGATTATACATAAGGGACTAATTTTGCGGTAGACCAGAGGCCCGTGTTGACGGTAACGCACGCAGCCGACGAAAAACTATACAAGACTGGCTCTCGCGCTCCGATGCCTCAACCAGTCGAATCTCCATCACACTGGGGTACTCCTGTGCGTAAGCCAAGCGAGGGGGTACTTCCCATGGAGAGGGAGCAATTCGAGCAGCGTTCCCGCAGGAGCGACATGAGGCTTCCTCGCCAGACCTGCTCTGACCGTGCTTACATGCAGCTTCCTTGCATGTACAATAGGAGTACTATAACAGCAGAGCCAACCCTCTCCCAAGCGGAAGAATAATCTATGGTGTAAGAAGTACCTAAATCAAGGCACCCTTGCACCCAGATTACCATCAACTGTCGTTGTCAGCAGACGGCTGCACCATCGTCGAGCAGGCGCTCCGTCTTCCAGAGACCCTACTCTACACCGACTCCACGCCAGAGGCCTAATAGGGGGTCGGTGAGACATAGAGAAGATGAGTCACGTATCGCCGCATGCTACGTGGTATAGGGTTCCAGAGCTTTCAAGGAGCCTTCCTAGAATCTACCCATATCGGTGGCTAAACCGAAGAGAAAGTCAGAGAACAACAAAGCTAAGGTACCCGACGCAGGTGTGTTCCAAGGCACTCGTTCCAAATCTGCATTGGGTGCCTTGTTAAAAACTAGGGGTAGCCAGCCTCCTACCATGCACAATAACCCGGTGTTCTAATATGACGAGGCACAATACGACATGAATGTCTCCATTGGCGTAGCCAGTCACCAGACCGGGGGTAGCAACCATACTGAGTCCGAAGACGACCACAATCTTACGGTATATCCTCAAGACAGCGAGACTCAGGCATCTGAGCCAGAAAGTGAAGGATCCACGGCTCCCTTGAGTCACCCTCACACTCAATCTGTGTTCATGGCCGACGGCAATGAGGAAGACAACAACAAAGCTCTCAGACGCATCGAAGTCCTCGAGACGAAGTTAGATACGCTGACGGATACGATGAAGACCCTGTCCTCGTTCATAATCGACCTCAAGAGTAGCATGGCTCCCGCTGCCTCTACACCTGCGCATGATCCGCCAACCAATGACGAATCTAGCAGGCCTTGCTATTCCTCCGTCAGAATGGCAAGCAATCCTAACCCAGGAAGCAGAGGTCCGAGACACCATTGACGCCCACGACATCCAGAATGTAGGATGTCTCAAAATCCAATGGTAATTCTACTACAACTTCTTTGGATAAAAAGATTTGCCACCGACGGTCGTCTCAAGCAAACTGCAGGATCGTCAGGAGCCGAACATCGGACAAGCAAAGCCATTATTGAAGCATCTGAGTCTTCTCTTGAAAGAGGACATTCCTTTATGTAGGCTGTTCGTATGGTCCAAGCATGAGCCAGACATCGGTCAGAAGGAAGCTTATAAGTTAGGCTAAAGCTCTACTCTATGACAGATAGTAGTACTGCGAGTGACCAAAAGAACGTGACTCTGAACCTTCTCTGCTAAACAGATTCATGATCCCGACAAAGACGCGAGAGGCTCCAATATCAAGAAGCCATCAGGAGCCCATGCTCTGAAATGATGACTCAAAACCATTAATGCTAAGAGCTAGGCGTGACACCAGCCATCACCCAGCTCGTATAGTCCTGACACGTGTTCATGCTTCTGTTCAAAGTATCCCAAGCTTGACTTATGTTCGGGACACTTTGAAGGAGGTTTTGTAGAAGCATGAAAAATTGCAGCTGAAGATATCCCTTCGCCAAAGTGCAGAAGATGCAAAAGACTCAGGCTCAGTGCTAAAAAGACAAAACAGAAGATATGGAGAGAAGTCCTTTCATTGTTATGTCTATCAAAGTCTAGTACAGACACATCAAGAATATACATAAGGGACTAATTTTGTTCTTCTACAAAGGATCTAGTACAGATTCGACAGAAGCCTAGAGGTATCTGCAAGGGATGTAGTCTTCATTAAAGCGTAGCCTTCCTTCTTCTCGATACACATACTGGAGGATTGACCTCCACCAAAGCATGTTCTAATATTCTTGTGGGCACAGCCTCTCAGAAGAATATCAGCAAACCAGCACTTAAGAAGCTAGAGCCTTCAAACCAGAGGCGCAGCTACCTTCTTGTGCCAAAATCAGAAACAAAATGGTGCTAGGCCCCCTCCTCTTCTTTTATTCCAAAAGCCAGTGTCTGTACTCTAGTGGCGCAGCTATCTGCCTGTACTAATCTCAGACGCGCAAGGGTGTCATACCCTTCCTTTCGAAGCCAATACCTTCTCTGTTCAGAGGCGTAGCTACTTACCTGTGTTCGCATGAAGCACAGGATGGTTATATGCTCACACCACCTCCATTCCCACGGTACAGTCATCGGCTCCGGATCAGAAGCTTAAGTCACTTCTCTACAAGAGACTTGGGAACTCCCATCGCAACCAATACAAGTCAATCTGTCGCTCCAAAACCATAGTAATCTCGTCAACCTGAAGCACAGCCTACTTTTTGTTTACAGCACAGTGACTCTGGTAGTCCGAAACATAGCTTCATAAGTTGCTCTACATGCACAGAAGTCTCATCGTCATTCAAAGTCAAGTCCACTCGTAGCCTGAAAGCGTAGAGGTTCCGTCATCTCCAGAAGCACGGTCTACTCGTCGCCCAGAAGCGTAGCAGCACTTAGTCCTCACCAGAGGCGTAGGAAGCATGGTTCCATCCAAATTAGTTTGTTTAAACCTTCTTTTGTAGAGAAGATTGGGATTAAATCATGATTGATATCATATCCGATTGATTTAAATATTAGACGAGGATCAATTAGACTCCAAATCTAGGATGAAATTCCAAGATTTACTTGGCTTTATCTGAGCAATAAAATTGACATGCGCCATATGTCACCTCCTTCGATTATGTTTATAACCACCAGAGATCTCGTTTGAGGTGAATCTCGATGTCTGCCATGTGTCAACGCCGCAGAGGCCCGCACCGTACAATAATGGCAGATTTTTTCATATCTCAGGAACCCTAATGCACATCGCATATGTGCTTGGTTCTTTATAAATAGAAGGAGTTCTACTTCCACCAAAGAAGGGGAAAAAGAAAGAGGGAACATTGACAATCGACAATCTTCAAAGGAGCAGCAATCTCCATCCACGAAGAGTCGACCACCCTCATCTACCTATCAACCAAAGAACGAAACAACCATCTTCAAGGGTTCTTCTCATCCAGACAGCCTCTTGATCGGTGACCCCAGAGTCCCATCAAAGGCACCAAAGAGCCATATCAAGGTTGATTCATCGTCAGATCGTCAACGGAGTAAAGGAGTCGCTGCAGTGCTCGATCTCCATCGTCATACTTTTCCAGAAACCGCTTCTCCCTGTACTTAGAATATCTTGTTTAGGACTTCCTTCTTTGTACACAGATACCTTGTATGTTCAATAAAGTAAAAAGTTTGTTTTACCTTTTGTTACGTCGAACAGTTCTATCTCCAGCATTCTAGCCGTCATCGTTTCACAGTAATTAGGTTGTCCCATAAGGGTTCCAATGTATTCGTACTCCTTGACTGACTTTTTTGGAGAGCGATTAGTGGCAATCCGATCAAAGAAATCCTACAGGAAAGGCGGAGTAACACTGATCTTAGCTAAAATGGCCGAGGTGCAGGTGACGTCTGGTGTCCTAAAAGGATCTGAAAGGGGAGGTTTCGGGTGCCTGGGGGTCGAGTGAGCGACGTCCTGGACAACTGCATCCTCTACAACATCTTCTCCTTCCGTTTCTTCTTCGTTAACTTCTTCTTCATCTTCTACCCCGTTGTCAGAATCATCGTCGTATACCTCTTCCTGCTCAGCATCAGAAGAAGGTGAGCGAGAAGGTTGGGACTCTTGGTAGTCGTTGGTGGGTTCTACGACAAGAATATCAAATTTGTTGATTAGTGCTATGGCTTCATATTTCTTGGGGGGTAATTTTGACATCTATTACGGGTTGCACGGGGAGCCGACACGGGTCCCCGGGCTAACAGCAACAACTACAACATCATCCTCTACTGAAACTACCTCTCCCACAATCGGCGGGTCCGCCGACTCAGCCTGGGAGACGGTGGGAACCGTAGCGAGGGTGTCGAATTTATTGGAAAGGTTGAGTGTTGGGGGGGTTGTCGGGTGCGATGATCCCTTTCAGGGATGCGAGATCTTGACTGTGGGGTCCAGCTCTTTCATCAAACCTGATGTGAGAGTTAGGCAGTTGTAGAAGTGGTGGATGATGGCTGGATGATTTTTTGCTACTTTGGTTCAGTTGAGAGGGTACGACCTTCCGAATCGCTTTTTTATTTAGTTCTGGATGTGCACAAAAGCAGTGCTCGGTGGGGTAGCCTCTCTTGTGGAAGTTTTTACAGAAAATACTGTCGTTGTCGTATTTAATCTGTTGCGTGTGCGTCCTATCATCGAGCGTAATCTGAATGGAGTTGGGGAGATCCTTCGACACGTCGACTTCAATACACACTTTAGCGTAGTTAGCTTTGGTAAGATTTCGAATTTCGTACAAGATTCTACTTGCAGGAGATTGACACCCTAAAAAATTTGGAAGGAGTTCGTCGAAACGCAGTCATGTCTCACCATGGCAGCAAAAGAAAGGGCCAGTTGGGACTGGTGACCGATTGAGACACATGCCCCACCAGTCGACTGGGGGTGTTCTCCTAAAGGGTGTAGCGCGAAGGGTAGGACGGATGGGGCTCGATTGGCACACCCAGGAGATAGCCTGTACCTAACAAGTCCCCTGCTCCATATGGGGGAATCGCCGAATCTGGAGAGGTGGAGCTCAAAGGCTAGGTGCTAAGGGGGGAGTGGGTGGTGCCAATATGGGAGAAAGAAAGCAGTACCAGCGTAGGGGAGGCCTGCACCAAAGTCCCACCATGCATGGAACCTGCAGGTCCACCTAAAAAGCACCAGGGAAGACTGCGGCAGGATGTCCACGCTCTTCAGAAGAAGAAGGTGGCACAACACTGAAATTAGAGTTGACTAGGAAGCCCGTGGGTCCAAGACCAGGGTGCACGCTATGGTCCGCGCCAAATAGGGTGTGGCTACCAGAAGGCGCCAGGGTAGGGTAAGGACCTGCACTAGTGCAAGTAGGCGCAACGCCAAAGACTGGGCCAGATGAGCTCGTGGCCATGTGCGCCAAGTCCTGGCAACAGCCAGCTGGCGGCAAAGAGAGCGCGCGCCAGTCAAAAGGACCGTGCAAGGAGAGGGGCACAGGAAACAAGGTTTCAGAATGGGGCGAAGGGTTTGAAATTTGAAAAGCTTTCCTCCTCGACGACCGAGCCTGCATAGAAGGAGCAGTTTCAGAGGTGGGTGGGTGACCGCCAGCTGTCCTCCGGGACGATGTAACAACCCGCTCGGCGAAACCAACCGGCGCCGCGGCTAAGTAAATTATATATATATATATATATATATATATATATATATATATATATATATATATATATATATATATATATATATATATATATATAACCACTGGTTGGTTGTTTTGTTATGTTTCTATAAATATTTCATATACTTATTACATGTGTGTACATATATACATATAAATATAAATATATATATTATTAAGTTTTTTAGGATTATTTGGGCAGTTATACCTACATATATATAGATATATGTATATATATATACATATATAGAGAAATATATATATACACACACACACACACACACACATACACACATATATAGAGATAGACTACTAAAAAAACTTGCGATATTTCCTAACTGCTTTGTTATAGCGCTATTGTGTGTGTGTGTGCGTCTATATATATATATATATATATATATATATATATATATATATATATATATATAAACATAGGAAATCCTAATCTTCTCTACAAACCCTAATCCCAAGCCACCCCGCCACCTGGGCGACCTCGCGTGCCCGTCGCGCCACTAGCGGCCGGCAGTAGCGCCGCGCACAGCTGCACATGGGAGAACAACAGCAGTCGCAACAACATCGTTAGGCAGCGACCCCTCTGTCTTCCAGGTACAACTACCAACTTCTTGATTCGTTATTCTTCAAACTACAAAAACCTACGCGTAGCATATATAACCATTTATGTGACCCTTAAATTAGATTCGAAAATACTCGACTAGATTTCTCAAAAAATCGATCCACAAATTAACCCAAAAACTGTTTTGAAAAACAGTTTATGTGCCCCTGTTCGAGGATCGATTTCGATCAACTCGTACACAACTTTTTGAAACTAATTGAAGACAGTGGTAGTCAACCTATAGGGATTAACAAACCATTTTGTAGATTTTGATTTGATCAACTATTCGTCGAGAAAATTGCATCCCAAATTGCCCAAAAATAGTTTTCAAAATAATAAAATTTTCAATTTTTTTACCGATACGACGTGTACCCCGATAAACCGGGCGATGTGGTCACAACACATGAGCATAGAAAGATGCATATGGATGTCGATGACATATAAAATTTGACGGAACTCAATTTCGTTGTGTGTGCGCGACAGAACTCAATTTCGTTGCGCGTGTGCGACGAAATCGAGGCGTATCGGTCGAGATATCCCATATCGGCCTATTTGTAAAGTAGCCCATAATTTCGTGCACGTTCGTTATCTCGAGACAAAACTTGCGCTAACATGATCGTGTTGATTTTCTGGTCCTGTGAGCCAAGTTTGGTCTGATTCTGAGAAGGTCGACCAGAACGCTATTTTGGCGGGCCCGCGACCCGATCCAACGGGTGAATTTGTGCATGGCCCATCGAAATCTAATTTTAGACATACAGTTGGGTTCGTATCGTCAAAGCAGACCCGTAGACATATAGTTTGATGACTTTAGAGACCATAGGCTCTGGCACATTTTTCGGTGCAAAGCGGGTCCAACGGCGGACACTGTTTTGACCTGAAATTATCGGTTTTTCCCTATATCCAGAATTGGACTTATGAATAGTAAAACTTAGACATTTCTTTTGACAAGAATGTTTGTGATATTTATTTTAGCATCCGAAGACAATTGCGGGTGTTTGACTCTTGCAGCTCACTGAGTGGTTGGCGTTGTTGGTGTTGTTGGTTTTGCGTGCTACCCCTAAGCCAACTGGACTATTCCGAACGCAATGGTATTATCAATTTTACCAGAAAGGACCACAGACGAGTACATTTTTGATAGTTTTCATATTTGATAACTTCTATGATTCGTGTATTTAGTATTGTCTTAAATTGATGTTCTATTGATTCTTGACACGATGGTTACACGATGTAGTATGTATGGATTTCTTTTATGTTATATTTCGTGATTACTATATTCGTGTTCATGAACCGTTTGGATCCATTAGTACTAGTCAGGCGGGGAGGTACATTAGCAGACATGTAAATATACCCAGAAATATCATATTTGTCTAATCGTGTCTGATAGCAGTCGCACACTTCACGTACGGGGTGCCGGATTTACCCCCTAGCCGTTTGCATATCAAAAATGGGTATGTTGGAAGGCCAACCTAAAAGACTAGTTAGATAGATTAGTTGTTTCATTTTATTTTGTGAGACTTGTAAATTCTTCAAATGTAAATCTTGTAAATATTATAATTAACATAGCAAAATTAATGTGCAATAAAGTTATATTTTATGTGATTTTGAGCATTATGGTTAGACAGCGTACTACTGCCAATACCGCGGCGTAGGCTGGACTTGCACACGCACTTGCATCCGAAAAGTGGATGTGGGTCGTGACAAGTTTTTTTGGTGGCCATGCAGGTCAGTCTACGCAAATTATGTGAAGTCGTGGTAGTACCATATTAGTCGTACTGCTGCGAACCTGCGACTAAGAAGTGCTCATTCATAATTAGGATTGGTTTAATTTTTAGGAGAATGACTAGGACTAGGAGCCCTTATTCAATTTAACTGTTGGGTAGTTAAGGTTGCTACATAGGAAATGTGATTTTACCAAGGATTTACTGAATTCTAAACCCTATTAGGTAACTTGAGAAATTTTCATAGAAGGATATAATATTGCATTTAATACGATGGTATGATCAAAGGTGGGTAGACTATTCGCCTGGTAAATAGGGACTGCCTTATTCATAATCTTGGTCATTTGTGCAATTTTATTTTTATTTTCTACTTTCTATAAATATCGTCATATCGTAAGGTCCGTAGTACTTATCATTGGCCATAAATAATTATTTTTCCTAGGAATCAGTATTTTATTTTCATCTATTGACTTTTGAGCCTAACCGGATTCAATTATCCATATAGCATATACTCTCCTATATATTGGTGGGAGGTATCCTAAATAGGGAAGGATTAGGAATCCTATGGATAAATTTTTCCATAAGTTTAAATAAAATAATCAATCATAGATTGATCAAATCTAATCTAGAAATTGATCAAAATATAATTCAAATATAATGTTCAATCTTATCACATAATATTTAAAATATATTTATATATTCAAATCTAGTCTTACAATAATGATCTAAATTAATATTTTATATCATCCAAACACTACAACAAAAAGGCCTATTAATAACGCTCGACAAGACGTATTGATAACGCCTGATACCTAAGCGTTATCAAAGTTCAAAATACCTTTGTTCTATGACGGTTTGGGCTAATTCTGGACTTTTTATAACGTTTATAAAACAAAATGTCATTAATATTTTAGAGCGGTGGCAAACTTGTAATAAGTTTTCTGTAAAATCTTTTCTACCCCCGCGATATTTTGAGGCTCAAGCCCCCGCCCCCTTCTCATTCCCTCTCCAAATCCCTTCTCCTTCCCTCTCAGCTCCACTCCCCTTCTCCGCCTCTTCCCTCCTCTCACCAAACCCTAATCTTCTCCTCCTCCTTCTTTCAATCCCCCACAAACCCTAACCTAGGTCCCATTCTAAGCCCTAAGCCCCAACCCCCCTCCCACAAACCCTAACCTAGGTCCCATTCTCGGCCCATAGCCATGTCCGCCTTCTCCTCTTCTTCAGAGCCCTCTGTGCCGACCTCCACGGCCTCCTCTCCGACCTCTCCACCCTCCTCGACATCCTCCCTGGCGAGATCGACAGCCCGGAGAGGGAGATCGACATCCTCCCAGCAAGTTCCAGAATGAAATCTTCCTCCTCCTTCGAAAGCTCCTCCCATGGCAATTTTGAGCAGCGACGAGAGCTTTTTCGAGCTCTCCTGAGCTTCTTCCGACCTCAAAATTTTCAAATTTTACCCCAATATCTCGTTTTTGTTGTGTTTTTAGAATGCGAGTCGTTTTCGTTTGTGGAAACCCTAATTTTCTTATTTTTGCAGCTTAAACAAGAAATTAAGGCGGGCCGCAGCCGTCCTCCGACCCGGCCGGCCTCCACGCGCCCCCGAAGCGCAGGTGCACGGATAGGGGCGAGGACGAAAAGTGCGCAAGCAACGGCAGGTGCCATTGCTCCAAGAGGAGGTTCGATCCTTTTCCAAATTTCTCTATTTTTAGTGGTACATTAGTGTTTAGGAAATTAAATTCCGGTGCGTGCGTTCGTTTGTTTCGTTTGTAGGAAGCTCAGAGCGAGGAGGTCGATTAAGGTGCCTGCTATCAGCAACAAGCTTACCGATATCCCCCCGGATGAGTACTCGTGGAGGAAGTACGGCCAGAAGCCGATCAAGGGTTCTCCACATCCAAGGTTGCATGCACTAATCGAATCACTCTGTAGCTGTTTAAATTTGATTATGCATTTGTGGCAATCTAGAGATGTTGATTATTGTGTTCATTTCTTCAAATTTCTATAAATGAATTATCGTACTTATATTTCTAGGTTACGTCATTTTCTATATTCCGTCCTCATCATTATGACCTTTTTCGGAGGATTTCAATTACAAAAGTCCTTTGATTTATAAAAACTCGGCCATGTAAGTCGTTAGATTACATGCATCTCATCCTTTGATTTTTTTTCCCAAGGGACTAACTAGAAAAATAAGTACACCTTCAATGTTAGTGAAATACACGTGTCACATCCATATTACAAGTTTTTATTTTGAGTTTCTGTAGTTGGACTCTTCCAGTTAAGTTTGGTTTAAATTGAAATCGACAATTTTAAGCAAGTCGATCCACTTCCTCATTAGTTGGACCCGGTGCTTGCATGGGTGTTTGGCTTTTTTTGTAGTGACTTGTTCTTTTATCGATTTCGACGATTCTATCTATTTCCATATGATGGGGAGAGCTGGCGCATCCGATCCTGTATGGTGGGGAGAGCAGCAACATAGGTACGTAGGGGCGAGTAATTTACTAGTGTTAGGTAGTATTATGTGGAAATAGAAATTCTATTTCTGAAAACTCAGAGACTTACCAAGTTTCATATTGCAAACTGGTGTTTTCCAAATCATTGTATATTTGCTTGTTTAAGCTTACTTTAGTGAATGTTATTATAAAAATTAGGGAGGGGGAGAAGAGGAGCTCGAACTCGGAGTTCGAACTCGGAGCTCTGGCACTCGTGCGCCCGGCTGCTCGTCTGCCTACCGAATGTTATTATATCAGAAAATCGATGAAGCCTAGGTTCGAAACTCAAAAGAAAATTAACCAACGGATGTTGTTCGTTGAAACAGATGTGAAGGAAGCTCTTTGCGCCAAAGGAGAAACATGTTTCACTGATCAAGAATTTCCTCCAAATGATCGTTCTCTGTATGTCGATCCAGGAAACCCTCCTCCCAAATTGCAGGCAAGTTGCTGTAGTTGTATTGTATCATGGTGATTCTTGTTCTAGCATCTTCTGTCTGGTTTTAATATTATTTTACCATATCAGGTTGTTTTTCAGTGGATAAGACCCACTGATATAGTTAAAGAGAGTTCAATAAGTGCTCGTCCCTGCTTATTCTCTGGTTTTTTAAATTCATCCGATGTTTGCCAGGTATGGTGAACTGTTTTTGATTTTAATCTGAATTTTAGTCTTACTTGATTAAATATAGTCATGAAAGCGATATGATAAACCATGGTATTATAATTTAGTGAATAGCTTTAAAATGGTTTATGCCTACAGGGTCGACTAGGTGACTGCTAGTTTTTGAGTGCTTTTGCTGTCCTAACTGATGTTTCTCGAATATCAGAAGTAATAATCACACCAGAGTACAATGATGAGGGGATTTATACTGTTCGCTTTTATATTCAGGTACTCATCTTCATTCTATAAGTCTTAGTGATGAACTATTTTACTCAAATTGGATACAATTTTGTTCTAGTAGCAAGCATTAGATCAACTTTCTGGTTGCTTTCTTTTTATATACCATTGATCAAGAATCCTTCATATCCCTTCTTTCTTAGACAAGAGTGATACTTATCTTGTCTAGACCCATGATAATGTATCTCATTGCATTGGTTAAATACTCAAGTCTCTGTGACAGCCTGCTTCTTATTTTCAATGCTGCCTCCAAAAAATTAAGGCATCATGTAGTTGATTAGCAGTTACTATTTTTGAGCATTCAAGTCTTTCATTTCATTGAAGTATTTTAGCTACTTTCAATGTAGTTAACAATCGGTGGAGTCGTGTATGGCTTCGAATTTTAACCATGTGAAATTTATGTCTTGATTTAACTCTTTGTTTTATATTTACGAGTTTGGTTTTATTGATTCAATTAACTGCAACATTGTAATGTATCATACACTTTCCCTTGCCGTCTATTTGGATTATGTACATATTGGATGTTAGGATTTTTCTTTTAGAAAGTTTCATTCCTTGAAATGCTGGGTAACTGAGGTTGCAACTAACCTGGGCTAGTCCAAATTCATATATGCTAGAGTTCGAATTCATTTCCCCTTACGATCCAATCTGGACATGAGGGTGAGCCTGGATGAGAAAATAATATTATTTAAAGGAAGCAAAAGCATATATAGTAAATAAAAGGTGAGTCTAGAAATTTATTTCATATGTAGTAAGCATACATAGTAAATGAAAGGTGAGGCTGGGCAATCACTTTAGGAATGGTCCATGTTGGAAGCCAAAAATCCTTCAAGATTTAACATGACTTTTAGAACATTAATTTCAGTTATCCTGAATCATGTTGCTTGTTTGATTGCCATCTCGTCTCATGTTGAATTTTACACCTAACTTGAAATTGGAAGGGATTGATTTAGAAAGGTAATGCCAGTTCCTCAGTTTATGTTTTGGTACATGAGCAATATTACAAAGTATATTGAACCGTGTTTTTATCTTTTTCAGGGATTTGCTACACGTGATGTTGACAGTTTTGATGTGCTCAAGTTGAAGCCAAAGTAATTACTTGTTTTGAGGATCCATTTAAGTAGTAGTTGTAAATATATGTATTTGGATACCCTATTTTGAGATAATGTAATGAAGATGGTGATATAACATTTCGATGTTTTCTTGTGAATATAGTTCAAAATGGTTGTTTTAAAATTGAATTGAGAAGTTTTTGGAAAGTAATATATAATGTGCAGTATTAAGCGGTATAAATGTGATAAGTTCAGTAATATTGAGTGTTATAAATGTTCTCCACTGAGCTTATACAGATTATCTATTCATAACGCTTTCAAAATGTCCTGAATTGTGCACTATATATTAACTATTCATAACGCTTTTATAGAAACTATTCATGATGGTTTTTTATAACGCTTTTAAAAAATATTTATAACACCTGTTTTCATAACGGTTGCTGTGAAAAAAAAAGCGTCATGGTTCTGAAGAACAGATGGCAACTCTAGAGGGGGGGTGAATAGAGTTTATAACGATAATAGCCAATTAAAAATTAAACTCTTTCACAAGCTGAAAGTAATCAGAGTAAATACGGAAATAAATAAGGAGCAAGAAAGCATACGCAAACACAGTCGAATTTTAACCTGGTTTCCATCGTGGAGGACTAGTCCAGGCCTGAGAACTCTAGCTCAGGATTAAATCCACTATTTGTGAAATAGTAGTTACATCCCGTGCCTTTTCTTCAGAAGAGCACGTTAACTTCTTACAAAGATCGCAGTGGCGATGCTTGGAATTTTTCAAGCGACTTCTTGAACTCTTGCACAAACTCCTAACTAAAAAATGCTGAGCACTTGAGGCTTATGGAGCTTGTGGCTAGTAGATGAAAAAGGGTATGGCTTGTATTGAGCTTTAGAGAGAAGAGAAGAGAAGATTGGATGATTGAAAATGAGAGAATTCATGGCCTATTTATAGGATACCAGGTAGGCAGAATTCGGCCAGAATTCTGGTTGGATCATTCAAAAATTTGGCCGTTAGACAACTTGCAACCAGCCAATCCTAAAAATTAGGGTGCTGATTTTTAGGGGACAGAGTTTGGCCCGAACTCTGTGTGGAGGCAGAGTTCGGCCCGAACTCTGTCTCCAGAGCACAGAATGGGTCATTGGTCCAATGAGCTTATTTGGATGTGTGTAGAGCTTTTGGATTTTAGGTAGGGTATAGGTTAAGTCTCAGATGCTCAGCACAACTCAGCTTACATAAGTCTAGACTCAATAAAATTATAAAATACAGACTCAAAAATGATTTGCATTGCAAAACTGAGCTGTCGTCTGACTTGTGCTGGATGTAGTCTTCATGTGTCGTATTGAATTATCACAAGTATTATTTAGTCAATTCTATCAATATTTGGTTGACTGTGACTTTGTGTCAACAATCTCCCCCATATTGATAATTGACAAAATAATAATTGTATATTCAATATTCATACCTGGACACATTTAAGGACAAAAAACATAGCTCCCCCGTAATCAATGCCGAGCTTAAACAATAGCTCCCCCGTAAACATTGTTTTGAATCCTGTTGGCCTGATAAGAACATTCTCCTAAAAGCACAGCTACAGAGACAAAAAGAATATAGAATATACCAAAATATCTCCCCCTTTTGGCATTTAGCAATTAACAATAATCAAATAAGAACTGGCAAGCACACCAAAAGATAATAGAAGAAACTGCATAGAAACTGATAAAACTACTAAATGTCTCAAGAGTCACAACTCATAATAAGTCTAATACAATCAAAGTGCATAAAAGCGACTATATCAACTAAAATCTAAAATGCATAAATCATAAGCTAAGATCCTCAGTAGCAGCAGCAAGTAGAAGTCCATATCCATCATCGAGCTCGTGAAGGCCCAGCGTCGTCTGATGGATCAGTGAAGGAACGACGAGGGTCCACGAAGGTTGCATCCGGATCCAAGTAGCGAATAACCCAAGGGTCATCGATACGATATCCCTCACGACCAGGGTCCCGCTCCATAGGAATAGGCATGGAAGGATGGCGAGACATGGAGTACCGAATATCGTGCAGCGAGTTGCTGATGGCACTCATCTGCAGGGTGGTCCGGTAATCCAGCTGAGTCCAACGATCATCCTCTAAGGTGAAGCGATCGCGGAGCATAGTCTGAAGAGACTCGAGAGTGGCAGGAGGAGGAGGAGGATCCTGTCCAAGAGGAGGTGCATCGGGCTCATCGTCAGAGTGCTCAAACATGACGGGTGAGCCAACCGCTGCCTAAAGCCTCCGTGCCTTAGAGAGGAAGGCAGGGGCAGGTAAGAACTGGCACTCATCAAGTGGTATGCGAAACGCACGAAATACCATAGGAAGATGCAAAGCATAAACCAAGGATCTTGGTTTCTTCCTACAATTAATCATCCAGTCCATCATGGTACGTGAAAGATTAAATGGTACATGAAAGTGAAGGTGATACAAGGCCGAGATTTTAAAGTAGGTGACTTCATCGGTGGATCACGCTTTGGGTAGAATAGTGTTGAAAATAATCCGATGAAGTTCATAAAAAAATAGGGATTGAGATACTTGGCCAAAAGCTTACGAGGACGTGTGTTAGGGGTACACAAGTCGTCCTTGAAGCTTTCAAGTGAAGACCCATCGAGAAATTGAAACGATCGAGCTTCAACAAGATTTTCCCATGAGTTTGGCTCTCGGAGTTCAAGGTGTTCGGCCAAATCAAAATCATCAAAAGAGATGTCAATTCCCGCAACCCGTGAGAAAATATGTGTATCATCATGAGTTAGGTTGCAGTAAAACATTTGAATAGCACTACGATAAATGACCGAGTTGGTGGTGACAAGTTCGTCAAGGCAAAGGTCATGAAAAAGTGAGTCATATTGAGAGAAAATAGTAAAATTGATAGGGTGACCCGCAAACACCGAACGTGTCCGAAAATTACTAAACCAATCATTAGATGTGTCGAGTGATACAAATATTCGGTCGTCAAATGTGTTTGGGTCAAGTGGACGAGGTGGGTTGAACAACGGGTGGATAGGTGGTTGTTGTTCAACGGGCGGTGCAACGGGCGATTCAATACGAGGAGGAGCATTCGAAGAGGACACTCCCTCGGTTCGAAGTCTCTTCCCGCGATTGAACAAACCTGGAGCCATGAAACAATAAAGATAACAGAGGAAATTGAAATAAGAAAAGTGTTGAGATATACCTCAAAGTGATGATGAACAATGAAGGAGAATGGTGAAGGAGGCCTTCTCCTTGAGATTGGGGAAGAGATGAGCTCTAGAAAGGAAGAACTAGGGTTAGGGTTTTGAGAAAAAGTGTTTGGAGAAGTGGAAAAGGTGGCAATGGAGGAGAAGAGAGAGGAGAGCCCGAATATATGTGAAGGGTTCCAATTGTTCGGAACAAATATGGGCCATTGGATCTATTTATGATCAGCGACTGAGACTGTTCCTGGTTCTGGAACAGCCAGGCCGAATTCGGCCCGAACTTTGGTTAGGGCAGAGTTCGGCCCGAATTTCGGATTCTGTTGACAGAACAGGAATCAGGCTGAGAAGAAGAAAAAAATGGTTAAGTGTGAGAGACCAAATGAAAAAGAAAGTGAGGACATATACAAGAAAGTCTCAAGTGGAGAATGACAGAAAGTTAACTTTGAAGCAAAGTGAAGTTTAGAAAATTTGCATTTTAGCATGTGATAAATTAAAAATGAACCATGTAATAAACAAGGAATTATGTCATGATTCAATATTTTGAAGCTGCCATGGGTTAGCTGCAGGGGCCGGATCCCAGCTAGCGGTAGTCCTGAGGACTAGTACACCGTGTCGCTTAGGCTTTTACGCCTTGTTGTCAAAAGGACCCTTTCGGCTTGTACCCATAGCAATTTCATCAAAAAAAAATCAAGACATACTCGATATTTATGCAGGTTTATTTTAATTAATAACAGCTTCATCCAAAATTCTAAGTTCATGACAGATAAAATTGAAGCGCTCTTCGGATAATAGTTTTGTGAAGAAATCTGCTAGCTGATGATCAGTATCAATAAATTCTAAGTTAATAGTGCCATTGTGCTGATGATCACGCAAAAAGTGGTGACGTATTTCAATGTGCTTCGTGCGTGAGTGACAAATGGGGTTTCTTAGTGAGATTTATAGGACTAGTGTTGTCACAAAAGATTGGAATGTGCATAAAAGATAAGTTGTAGTCTTCAAGGGTTTGCTTCATCCACAAAATTTGTGTACAACAACGCCCAGCTGCGATGTATTCAGCTTTTGTTGTGGATAGTACGACAGAATTCTGCTTCTTGCTAAACCAAGAGACTAAAGCCTTTCCTAATAAATGACACGTACCGCTCGTACTTTTACGGTCGACCTTGCATCCGGCAAAATCAGCATCAGAGTAACCAATGAGGTCAAATAATGTTGACTTGGGATACCATAGGCCCACAGTAACCGTACCCTTAAGGTATCGAAAGATACGCTTAACAGCAGTCATGTGTGATTCCTTAGGATTTGCTTGATATCTAGCACACAGGCAAACGCTAAATATAATATCAGGGCGACTAGCAGTTAAATAGAGTAGACTGCCTATCATACCTCGATACTTACGTTGGTCCACGGGTTTGCCGCTTTCATCTGGTTTTAGTTTAGTTGTAGTAGCCATTGGAGTGCTGATTGGTTTGACATTGTCAAGGTCGAATTTCTTCAGCATGTCCTTTGTATGCTTCGACTGACAGATGAAAGTTCCATTTGACATTTGTTTGACTTGCAGTCCAAGAAAGTAGTTGAGCTCCCCCATCATGCTCATCTCAAACTCGGTCTGCACACACTTGGCAAAATCTTGACAGAGGGTTTCATTAGTAGAACCAAATATAATATCATCTACGTATATTTGGACTAAGAGAATAGTGTCTTTAAAAGATTTTATGAAAAGTGTGGTGTCAATTTTTCCTTTAGAAAAACCTTTCTCAAGCAAGAAATTGCTTAGCCGTTCATACCAAGCTCTAGGGGCTTGTTTGAGGCCATATAGCGCTTTCTTCAGCTTGAAAACATGGTCGGAAAATTTGTGATTTTCAAAGCCAGGAGGTTGTTTCACATAAACTTCCTCCTTAATAAATCCATTCAAGAAAGCACTTTTAACATCCATTTGAAATAATTTGAAAATTTGAAAATTTGTAAATGCACAAAGCATCCGAATGGATTCCAATCTAGCAACAGCAGCATACGTCTCATCGTAGTCGAGACCTTTCTTTTGGTTGTATCCTTGGGTTACTAGACGAGCTTTGTTGCGTGTGACTGAACCATCTTCATTTACTTTGTTTCTAAAAACTCATTTAGTACCAATGATCGAGTGATTAGCTGGTCTAGGAACGAGTTCCCATACTTGGCTCCTCTCGAATTGGTTGAGTTCCTCTTGCATAGCAGAAATCCAAAATTCATCATTAAAAGCTTCTAAAATGTTTTTTGGCTCAATTTGTGAAATAAAGGCAGTGCTAGCAATAGAGTCTCTTAATGATAATCTTGTAGTTACTCCACGTGAAACCTCACCTATTACCAAATTTTCTAGATGTGACGGCTTGAAAGAGAATTTCTTGGGCAAGCCCTCCAGAGAATTAGTTTCAGTTGTGGTATTCATTGGAGTAGAAGTTGATGGCTCAACATCATCATCAAGAGTAGCTGCTGCACTGTTATCTTCATCAAAAGTCACATTTGTAGACTCTTTCACAATTAATGAGCGTTTGTTAAAAACTCTATATCCCTTGCTCTTGGCAGCATAGCCAAGGAAAATACCATCGTCAGCTTTGGCATCAAATTTGCCTAAGTTGTCTTTGGTGTTAAGGATAAAACATCTACAACCAAAAACTCTAAAATAAAAAACATTTGGGGTTCTCCCAAACCAAAGCTCATAGGGTGTTTTCTTCGTAATAGGACGAGTAAGCACCCTATTTAAAATGTGGCAGGCTGTTCTGACAGCTTCAGCCCAAAAGTATTTCGGAAGTAAAAACTTGTTCAACATGACTCTAGCCATATCGCCAAGAGTCCTATTCTTCCGCTCCACGACACCATTTTGTTGAGGAGTTCTTGGACAAGAAAACTCATGATCAAAACCATTAGAATCACAAAACTTTTCAAAATCTGTATTTTCGAATTCGCCTCCATGATCACTTCGGATTCGAGTAATCATGTAGCCTTTTTCGTTTTGAACTTTCTTTACAAAAATCTTGAAAACCGAAATAGCATCACTTTTATTTGTAAGAAAGAAAACCCATGTAAATCTTGAAAAACCATCAACAATGACAAAAGCGTAGAGTTTTCCACCAAGACTGGCTACTCTACTAGGGCCAAATAAATCCATACGAAGTAATTACAAGGGTCTAGTAGTGCTTACAGAGTTTATGGAATGAAAAAAGAACTTGGTTGCCTTATTCAATTCACATTCGGCACATACCGTGTCCTTTTTGAATGTGATATCGGGCAAGCCTCTAACTAGCTTATTAGTCGATAGCCTGGATATAGTATCCATGTTGGCATGACCAAGACGCCGGTGCCATAGTAATCTTTCATCCTTATGAGCATATAGGCATCTACCTACATTGTTAGTATCTCTAGACAAATAAAAAATATAAATATTATCCTCTCTTATCCCTTCAAAAGCGATGTCTCCTGTTGACCTATCATAAATAAAGCATTTATTTTGTCCAAAGTTAATGTCATATCCATGGTCCGCAAGATGACTAATGCTGAGCAGGTTATGCTTTAACTCGGTCACTAGGCAGACATCCTATATTACGGGAGAAGGAGGATGACCAATAATACCATTACCTATTATATACCCTTTTAGGTTGTTACCGAAGGATACGTATCCTTCTCTCTTCATCGATAGTGATGCGAAAAGATTTGTGTCTCCCGTCATATGCCGCGAGCATCCACTATCGAGAATCCACTTACTCTTAGTTGAGGAGGGAAGGTCCACCTACATCAAGAGTAGATGTGACCTTTGGTACCCAAGTTCTTGAGGGTCCTGAAAAGTTAGTTTTCGGAAACCATGCATATATCTTTCTATCTACCAATCTTCTAATTCTACATTGTGGTGAAATGTGTCCATGTAATCCACAATAAGTACATATAGCATTCCTATTTATGTTAGAAGCATGTTGATGATGTCTATAAGTAGAGTGATGAGGAGTAGCATGATGATATGTAGAGCTAGCATAGTGATGATGACTATATATAGAGTGATGGGGAGTGGCATGGTGATATTGTATATATGGAATAGCATGGTGATGATGTCTATATGTAGAGTGATAGTGATTTTGTTTTTGTGCAACATGGTGATGATTGTATCTATGTGTAGCATGATGATTCTATGACATATGAGAATTATTTCTACGTGCATGTGGTTTGTGTGCATTGTGAAAGTGTGTGTATATGTATGCATGATTACGTGCTGCAGGTGAATGACGTGGGTGACTAGTATGAGTAGTGTCATGCTTTGTGTGTGTCTCATGTGATTGGGTTTGAGGTTGAGCAACCTGTTTTCCCAATTTAGTCTCTAATTTCTTAGAGACAGCCTGCAGTTCAGCAATCTTAGCATTCAAACCATATATCTTAGTAATAGAAATCTTGTGTCTACTCCTTTCTTCAGCAAGTTCCGTGTTGAGTGTTGTGATTTCTTGTGTTTGTTGTTCAATACGTGCTTCGGCATCATGTAGGCTTATTTTAAGCTTAGATACCTCATTTGTGACTTCCGTGGGTGAAGTGTCTCTAATGTTATCAAGCAATAAGGAAAGTCTTTGAATTTCGACTTCATGACTTTTGATCTTTTCCTTGGCATGTTTATATTTACCAATGACCTTTTTATGATCATCAAGTAAATCGGTGAAAGCATCGCCAAGTTCATCAAAAGTGAAGTCATCAAGAGTTTCGTTTGATACCTTGTCGGACGTTGCCATTAGGCACACATTTGCCGTGTCTTGAGGAGAGTCATTTTCTTTCTCGGAGTCACTAGCTTCGCTTTCATGTCAAATGCTTGTGTTGGCATATTTCTTTGAGGAAGTTTTCTTGTATGGTTTCTCATAACGATTGCTCTTCTTCAAGAATGGACAGTCTTTTCGGACATGTCCCATCTTCTTGCAACCGTAGCAGGTTGGCTCTTCTTCGTCGTCTTCTTGTGGTTCCTTCTTTCTTCGGTTGAAGCGAAAGAATTTCTTGAAGTTGCGGACAAGGAGAGCTTGATCATCACCTTTCGAGTTGTCGTCATCCGTCTCTTCGGGGTCAGCCCTCCGTCGGTGAGCTTTGAGTGCGATCTCCTTAGCCTTAAGAGCAGGCTCTTCGAAGTCTTTGAGGTCAAGCTCATGAGTCATCAGCTTTCCCATCAAAGTCTCCATGGACATAGTTGTGAGATCATTTCCTTCTATGATGGCTGTCACCTTAGGGTTCCAAATCATTGGTAGCCCCCTAAGTAGCTTGCGAATCTTCTCGTGATTTGTATATTGTTTGCCGAGCGAAGATAGGGGATTGATGATATCGAGGAATCTTGTAAACATTTGCGTGATCGTCTCATTTGGCTTCATCTTGAAAGCCTCATATTCTTGAGTGAGACGGCTTATCTTTGATTCCTTGACTTGGGTGGTTCCTTCATGCGTCACTTCTAAAAGTCTCCATACTTCGTGAGAGGTGGTGCATGTTGAGACCCTGTTGAACTCATTCCTGTCTATAGCACAGAATAAAGCATTAATAGCTCTCGCGTCTAGACTTGCCTGTTTCTTCTCCTCGTCAGAATATTTGTCATGTGATTTCTCAACGAGATCACCATTGACAACTATCCTGGCGGGCTTTTTCTAACCATCGGTGACGATGGTCCACAGGTCGAAGTCTAGCAACTTGAGATAAAAGCTCATCCTTGTTTTCCAATAGGTGTAGTTAGTTCCATCAAATAGGGGAGGCCTATGAGTGGACTGCCCTTCACCGTGATTGGAAATCATGGATTGTGTGGTTGCCATGGATCAGCTCTAGGATGTTAGTCCTTGTAGAGAGAACAGAGCTCTGATACCAATTGAAGAACAGATGGCAACTCTAGAGGGGGGTGAATAGAGTTTATAACGATAATAGCCAATTAAAAATTAAACTCTTTCACAAGCTGAAAGTAATCGGAGTAAATGCGAAAATAAATAAGGAGCAAGAAAGCATACGCAAACACAGCCGAATTTTAACCTGGTTTCTCTCGTGGAGGAGTAGTCCAGGCCTGAGAACTCTAGCTCAGGATTAAATCCACTATTTGTGAAATAGTAGTTACACCGCGTGCCTTTTCTTCAGAAGAGCACGTCAACTTCTTACAAAGATCGTAGTGGCGATGCTTGGAATTTTCCAAGCGACTTCTTGAACTCTTGTACAAACTCCTAACTGAAAAATGCTGAGCACTTGAGGCTTAGGGAGCTTGTGGCTAGTAGATGAAGAAGGGTATGGCTTGTATTGAGCTTTAGAGAGAAGAGAAGAGAAGATTGGATGATTGAAAATGAGAGAATTCATGGCCTATTTATAGGATACCAGGTAGGCAGAATTCGGCCAGAATTCTGGTTGGATCATTCAAAAATTTGGCCGTTGGACAACTTGCAACCAGCCAATCCTAAAAATTAGGGTGCTAATTTTTAGGGGACAGAGTTCGACCCAAACTCTGTGTGGAGATCGAGTTCGGCCCGAACTCTGTCTCCAGAGCACAGAATGGATCATTGGTCCAATAGGCTTATTTGGATGTGTGTGGAGCTTTTGGATTTTGGGTAGAGTATAGGTTAAGTCTCAGATGCTCAGCACAACTCAGCTTACATAAGTCTAGACTCAATAAAATTATAAAATACAGACTAAAAAATGACTTGCATTGCAAAACTGAGCTGTCGTCTGACTTGTGCTGGATCTAGTCTTCATGTGTCGTATTGAATTATCACAAGTATTATTTAGTCAATTCTATCAATATTTGGTTAACTGTGACTTTGTGTCAACAGGTTCGTCATTAATGACGCTTTTTAGCCGTCATTAAAAGGGTTTTTTGTTGTAGTGAAATAATTTGAAAAATATTTCTATAAATTCTAAATAAAAAACTATCTGGCAGATCTCTTTTTCATCCAAAAATATTTTTATTAGATTAAAATAAAATTTATTTTCTCACTAGAAAAATATTTAAAATAAAATAAATATAATTTTTTTAAAAATTCGGGAAGTGGGATTACAAATCTACCCACCTTAGAAAATTTTGCCCTCAAAATTTCAAGGGATACGATTAGGCATGACTAAGAGTATAATCAAGACACGAAATTTCAATCGATACGAATAAGCATTACAAAGGATATAATCAAAAGATGATATGATTCATGATCAAATTAGTGGCACGATTGCGGATAGAATTGATCCTAAGATGTGATTGGCACTATCAATTTATAGTCAAAATGGTCTAGTCACGACCAAAAATTCGTTTTAGAATAATCAAGTCGAAATCATTTCGGCACGATCAACTATTTAACCAAAAATATTTAGGCACGATTATAAAATCAAAATCTAGGTACGATTAGGAATCTAGTGGAAGAAAAATCAAATAGGTTTTAAGATTACTAGAAAACCAAACGACGATTCGAAAATAGAAAGATATGAAGGAAAGGTTCAAGAAAAATGATAAGAACTGAATCAAATTTAAGTGAAACTGCAGGAAATTATGAACCATAAAAATAAATAGTCGTATGCCAATTGGATGTAGTCTCTATAATATTCGAAAAATGTATGTATATATGAAGTCACATTACCTAGAATTTATGCCTCGCCAGTGTACATCTGGCTGCAGTAAACCCTTGGTATCATGACTCAAATAATGATTTGGTATCGAATACTCTATCAACTTTATCCAATATTGACATAATAACTCAAAGATCAAATAGGACAACTAGGGCATAGTTTTGATAATATTCAATGACCTACGCTTACTTGAAATTATTTCAACTTAGGGTTCATGAGTTGCTAGTGCGCTGCTGGCTACAGTGAACCCTCAGTTCCTATAATTCAAATTAATGGCGATAATGCGCATTTACCTTGCCATTATAAGTCATAAAAAATTATTCCAACTATATCTATAAGAATTTCAAAGAAGCTTCTAGAAATTTCAAATAAGTCGATCATGATAGGAGAAGTGTAAATATATGTCCTTGAAGTGAAAGTATCAAATTTTGAAAATCAAACGATTGATTATGTATCAATTTTGAAAGTCAAATGGTCGATTAGGAAAAAAATGACTGTACACAAGAGAAGTAAAAAAATTCAATTTTTATTTCTCTAATATTCAAGGATTGAGGAAAAACATATATGTTTTTAATTTCAACAAAAACTGACTCGAAATTAGTATATGGATAATTGAATCAAATTAGGCTCAAAAGTCAATAGATGGAAATAAAATACTGATTCCTAGGGAAAATAATTATTTATGGCTAATGATAAGTACATGGACCTTACGATATATCGATGATTAGATAAAACAGAAAATAAAATTGCACAAATGACCAAGATTAGGAATTGAATCCTAGGCAGTCCCTATTTACTAGGCGAATAGTCTACCCACCTTTGATCATACCATCGTATTAAAATGCAAAATTATATCCTTATATGAAATTTTTTCAAGTTACCTAATAGGGTTTAGAAGTCAGTAAATCCTTGGCTAAATCACATGGCCTATGTAGCAACCTTAACTACCCAACAGTCAAATTGAATAAGGGACTCCTAGTCCTAGTCATTCTCCTAAAAATCAAATCAATCCTAATTGTGATTGAACACTTCCTAATCGCAGGCTCGCAATAGTATGACTAACTTAAGTATTATCACGAGTTCGCATAATTTTGCAAAAATAGACCTATATGGGCCACCAAAAAAAACTTGTCACGACCCGTACCCGTTTTTCAGGATACGAGTACGTAGCCAAGTCCAGCCTACGCTGCAACATCTGTGGTAGTACGTTGTCTAGGTCTCAATATCAATCTCAAATATAACAAAATCATATCTAAATGCTCATTCACAATAACTATTTTATTTACAAAACCAATAATACATAAAAATGACATTCAGGAAAAAACCCGCTAAAAATAAAATAACTATCTAATCTATCTAGAATCTAAAGTCGACCTCCAAGATCTCTATCTCCCATGTATGGTCCATAGCACAAAAGTAGGAAGCATGCCAAGTCACCTGCAACGATCCAATCAAAAAAGAAGCAAAGTACAACCCTATTGCATTTATGTAACTTAATACAAAATAAAGCTAGACAATAGAAATATAATGTAACAGTAAAGGAACATGTATATGCACTAAAAACGATAATATGTACAAGAAACTACTAGCAGGAACATGTATGAACAAGACAACTGGAAAATGAACATGAACAAGTAAAACTAATCATTCCGACATGTGAACGGCCGGGCTAATAAGGCAAGTCATACGATGGCTATCACACATTTTTGGTATGGTTAACCCATACGTGAGGTGTATTACTTAGCTATCATTCATTAAACATTTATTGGGGTTTATTCACACATCTACTTAGCATTTTCTCTTCCGACTTACTAAACAATCAATAAACGATCAATGATACAATGAGCCTATCGTGTCACAATCGTGTCTCAACTGGATATCAATAAAATATAATAAAAGATAACATTATAATGTAATAAGAACATAAAAAAATAGTGTACTTACCTCAAGTTAAGTTACAGTTGACGTGTGCGACACAATCTCGATTTTGCTAAAAGTTGTTGTAATTATGGTTAACCGCTACTAATTCGGTGAATCATCGACCATCTATGGGTCAAATAAATTAAACAAAATAATAAGCTATTTTATTAATTTCTGGAAAATTAGTACGTAATAGATCTATGTGTCAGCTTTCCAAAACATTTAACGGTTCAAAAAATGGAGTTTGAAATCTCTCGAAATCTCGAAAACAGTGTGACATGTCAATTTTTTGGACAACTGGCACTCAAATAATTTTCCAGAAATTTATGTTCATAATTACAGAAAATAAATTATAGATTTGGAAAGCTAACCTTCATACGGTTCTAACAAAAAATTGGAGGTAAAATGAAGTCTGGAGTTGGTCGCAACGGCCTCGC
The DNA here is from genome assembly GCA_029216955.1 of Iris pallida. Taxonomy (NCBI): domain Eukaryota; kingdom Viridiplantae; phylum Streptophyta; class Magnoliopsida; order Asparagales; family Iridaceae; genus Iris; species Iris pallida. The sequence continues at coordinate 2,658,560 of JANAVB010034018.1, read as the reverse complement.
AAAGTTGCTACTGCTTTTAAAAATAAGGCTTCATTTATGACAAATTTTGGGCTATTTTGGTTGAAAAAGAGAAAATTTTGAGGAAGGAAAAATATGGGAGATGTTTATAAGGGTATACATAATGGGTAGCAATCACCTAATTAGGATTAGAGAATTAGGTTGGAATGATTTTGGTGTTGGAAGAAAATAAGGAAAAGTCTCTCCTATATATAGGTGTGAGGTATCCTAAATAGGAAAGGATTAGGAATCCTATGGATAAATATTTCCATAAATTTAAATAAATCAATCAATCATAGATTGATCAAATCTAATCAAAAAATTGACAAAAATAATAATTCAAAAATAATATTCAATCTTATCACATAATATTTAAAATATATTTATATATTCAAATCTAGTCTTACAATAATGATCAAAATTAATATTTTATATCATCCAAATAATTTGAATAATATTTCTATAAATTATAAATAAAAAATATTTTTCAAATATCTTTGTCATCCAAAAATATTTTCTAAGATTAAAATAATATTTATTTTCTCACTAGAAAAATATTTAAAATAAAATAAATAGAATTTGTAAAAAAAATTCGAGAAGTGGGCTTACACACATCCAACGACCCACGGCCGAAACATCTTCATGATGCATGTCAAGCTTTAGTGCGGTCGTACACCTCGAAACACTAAAGAACTCCATGTCTCAGCGCTTCCAAACGAAGCTTCGCCACGAGCAAACAATTTCCTGAACCTGTAAGCAATCTAGTGGGGGATCAATACTACTCCTCTCGCATACTAATTAGATCCACTCGCCTAAACCAACACTAAGTAATTTAGTGAAACATATATCTTATTATGTAGTCTTTCTATTATTGCCTTAGGACCAGTTTCATGGCAAGATTCTAAAGCAGTAAAGTATGTTATTCGATTCTCAATAATATTTGAGATGCAACTGTGTCAAGTATCATGTCCCTGCATCAGATACTGTTAGCCACATAATGAGCATAAACATAGTGATCGTGCACATCTCAATCTCCAATCGCCAAGCCTGCAAATTAATATCAATTCACATAACCAACCAACTTTAGCATAATCACAAGGGTGGCAGGGTCTGCGCCTGCACCCAATTCTAATCTCAGCCCACCGGCCCTATCTATATAAAGGTTATGGCATTCCGCGCCATAATGGACTGGTATCTCAACGTCTAAGTGCAAGATTGCTCCTTGTATGGGTTGCTATCCCTGTACCCAAAGTGTCATGCCCAGAATCTGCAAAATCGATAATCATTCCCCGAGCGTGATGCCATACGAACCTAAGTTGCGTCCACACAAAAAAGTCATGAGGTTATATGAAACACAACGACACAGAGAGTACGCAGAGAAATTGAACAACACATATGATATAGAAGAAACTTTGCATTATTGATAATGGAGATCATTTACATGACTCGATTACATCTGATGCCATGCGGCCTTACAACTTGACTTTAAAACGAACGATGATGAGATAGTCATTCCATACATTACATCCCCTTTATACAACCAACATTTACAAACTACCTCACTACAACAAAAAACCCTTTTAATGACGGCTAAAATGCGTCATTAATGACGAACCATGACGCTTTTTTTTTCAAAGCAAACGTTATAAAAACGGGTGTTATAAATATTTTTTAAAAGCGTTATAAAAAATCATCATAAATAGTTTCTATAAAAGCGTTATGAATAGTTAATATATAGTGCACAATTCAGGACATTTTGAAAGCGTTATGAATAGATAATCTTTATAAGCTCAATGGAGAACATTTATAACACTCAATATTACTGAACTCGTCACATTTATAATGCTTAATACTGCACATTATATATTACTTTCCAAAAACTTCTCAATTCAATTTTAAAACAACCACTTTGAACTATATTCACAAAAAAATATCGAAATGTTATATCACCATCTTCATTACATTATCTCAAAATAGGGTATCCAAATACATATATTTACAACTACTACTTAAATGGATCCTCAAAACAAGTAATTACTTTGGCTTCAACTTGAGCACATCAAAACTGTCAACATCATATGTAGCAAATCCCTGAAAAAGATAAAAACATGGTTCAATATACTTTGTAATATTGCTCATGTACCAAAACATAAACAGAGGAAATGGCATTACCTTTCTAAATCAATCCCTTCCTAGGGTTTACAGGTTTCTACATGCTCAGAGAAAAGAGAAATTAGCTACAAATTCAGATATGTCGTAGCAATAATTAAGAGCAAGATAATCCAGAAGTAAGCATATTTCTAATTTTAGGTTAGTTATTAACTCAATCTATTATTAATCCACATATAATCTTTTTGTATATATACCTGAGGATGAAGAAGTTGATCTAAGTGCCCTAGTTCAGCTGAATGGAAGACCTTTGTTGACCATATACAACAATCTTCACAGCTCCTTTGACCATATATGTTTAACTAGTTTACTAGATGTTTTCCAATCCCTGAGCCTTAATGATTAATACAAAAGTAGATATACCTATTTTCCAAACCCAGCCTAATAGTCACATAGCAACAGTACATATGCCTGTCAGAGAGCTGATGCTTAATACTTGATTTCCCACAAAGCTAGGATGCTCAATGAATTTGGACCTGGGCATTAAAAATTGAACTAGTAAATGAGCCTTTATCACAATATGCTATGATGCACAATACAATTTCTAACAAAAGCTTCTAAATTAAATCAATATTAGACTAACTATTTTTTGCACTTTTCTGAAAAAATAGAGTATAAACCTATGCTCTATGTTAGTTCATCATTACCTTATATGCACTTTTCTCACTAGATGATTTCATCTTGTTGAAACTTAGATATAGGCACAGCTTCTTTAACTTGTAATCATATAAACATTTACATGTTAAAATAATAAGAAAATTGGGTTAACAAAGGTGAAAAGGATATTAAAATTTTATAAGACACAAAGCATGGTTGCAACACTTGCAAAAGATATGTACAACAGTTAAAGCAACTAAAATTTGAGTCAACTTTACAATACCATAGATGCAGACACATTAAATGTCTAATTCCCCTTCAATATTTTGATTTTGTTATTTTTTCCAAGATGGAAGGACGAAGTTTTCGAGGCAACATCCTTATTCAGGCCAGTTTGCACAAAACTATGATTTTCACTCTTTACATGTGCAAAAAAATCTAAAACAACCACAAAGTTATTATTTATTGACATTGTTTGTCAGAACAAAGAACATTACCATGATTCCATGTTTATATACAAATTTAACTTTTAAGTTGTAGCATCATTCACTAATTCATGCTGCATTAACTTTTAAGTGAAGTTCATAGCCAAATATCTTAATGGAATCTTCTTCTTCAGCTTATGCATACAAATTGCATGAAGGATTAATAAAGATTAAGCTATAACTACTTAAGTATAGCTTCAGAACAGGAAAACAAATTCATATTTGGTAAGGAAATTTCTAACTCCACCTGTGTTTTGCTAAATGTTATATATTTTCAGTACAGGTTCCAAGATTGGAATTACAAGTCACGAGCAATAGGCAAAAGAAAAACTATTGCATTGAGAACTAGAGCAAGAATGATATTATTCAACAAATACCTCGGCCTCAGCCTATTGAATGATTGAATATCTTATATCAAGCATTTGTTTGTACCATTGACCTTCTTCAACAGTTGCATAGTTTCTTGCAACATAGGACTGACTTCATGGCTTACATTCTTCATCCTACAAAGACAAGAAAAAAAAACATAAAAGGGCAATGCAACAGTTAAATATAAGAAGAAAAAAAACATAAAAGTAAAATGCACAAAAAGATGATAATTAATATATCAAAATTGGAACATGAATACAGGAAAATGAAAATTAAAAGGATTTAGGAAAATGTGATTAGTCATAATATGATATCTATATTTTTAACCCATGACCTAGAAACCATGAAAGCACCAGCAACATGGTTAAAAAGTTTACAAATACTAATGGTTTATAACAAATGGAGGTTTGGCATAGCATATGCACAAGGACATACATCACAATAATAACATGAATTGTCCAAGTGAACAATACATGCATATTTGACCAGAATAAGTTAATAGAAGAAATCAAACATGTTATCTTTGTTGTAACCTCGTCTAACAATATCCCTGATTTGCTCTTCATATTTTCTATTTCACATAAATTGTAGCAACAATGTTCATAAAGCAACCTTAAAGATATGTCAAAAAATTATATCCAACAAAATTACCATAGTCCCTCAATTGGCTCCTATTTGTGGTCATTTGGTTACAATGAACCTGCAAAGAGATTGTACAAAATATATTTGTCTAATAATAAAAGTCAACATTTAGTTTGGACAAAAGGTCAGTATTTATATATACAAGAAGCCTAATAATGCTCACCCCTGTACACAAAAACATGGACTATATTTTGAAGACAGAGTAACTAGGGATGATGCTTTTCGAATTAATGTAAACTTATGAGAACTAGCTAGCACAAAGCAAATTGTACTAGAAGAAACAACAAATAAATGTTGTTATAGCAAAGAAAGAGGTGTAGAAGTTCTGTAAATGCTGAACTAATATCAAAATATGTTATTGATATATAGTTCTTTTAGGGCGCAACCAACATTGGATGAGCCTCACTAAATCTCCGTGTTTCTTATGATTGATCATCATGAAGGGAACAAATTAAATAAATAAATATATATTTTTTAAATATATATAGACATAGCTAGTTTGCTTCGCATGCATGCATGCCACAAGCATACCGGTACATAATTTGTTTTGTACTCTCTAGATGTCTACATTGGTTGTTTCCTATATATAACAAATTAGATGATCTAGCTACTCTCATTCTTTGGCAGAAAATCATGTATGGTACATTTGTTGTCTAGTTGTTCTTTCTTTGACTTCTATCACATTCTTTGGACGGGCTGATGGGTCACATTGCAAACATAGCTTTAAAAAGCTTTTTCCATCAGAAGAAAGGTGAACTAAGACAAAGACTACATACCCGAGTGTCACTCACAGACACGAACAGAAACTGTGTCACCAAGATTACAGTCAGTTAACGATCAATTTCTCGACACACAGCTTACTGAATCTACTCGATCAACAATCAAGAATAGGAAATAAGAAATGTTTTGAGATTTTGTCGACTCACAACCGCAAAAACACTGATCCTTGTATCCCCAGCCCGAAGTTTGACAAATTCGAACTCAGGAACCTCCTTTGAGATATATCAACAAATACTTGGTGACCGAATCGAACAAGAACAGTTCAGAGTTAAATTGATTTCAATGGATTGATGGAAAGAAACGAGTCTGAATTAAAAGAAAATGAATGCAAAATCGGCTCAAAATCAGGAAGGAAACATATGTGAACTTTCTATGATCCGAAGAGCCTCGATCTGATCCCGTTGAATTGACAGAGCATAGGAACGATTACCGTCGTCCAAGAATCGACGATGAACTGGCTGAGCTTTGGTGAAGATCATGCGGCACCTCTTCCACGACGATGAACTTACAGAATTCCTAACCTTTGAGATCGAGGACACGTAGTGGCGACGACAGCCCCTTCCCGCCCCAACCTTCGGGAGGGAGGGAGAGAGAGAGAGGGAAAGTAAACGGAAAATGTCAAAAATGAGAAAAGAATTCGACGGCGGAGGATCGTTGGAGAGGGAGGGAGAGGCGGCAGGGGTGGGGTGAAAGAGAGAGGGAAATTTTATGGTTTGGGGAGAGAAGGGAAGAGGGGGCAGAAGGGGAGCAAGGAGAAGGAAAGTTCTTCTGAATAAGATCGTGGGGGGGATGGAATATATTACAGAAAGTTTATTAGAAGTTTGCCACCGCTTTTAACTATTAATAACGCTTTATTTAATAAACGTTATTAAAAGCCTATAAATAGTCCAAACCGTTATATTAAAAGGTATTTCTAAACTTTGATAACGCTTATGTATCAGCCGTCATTAAAACTCCTTGTCGAGCGTCATTAATAGATCTTTTTGTAGTAGTGCCTGGGATGGTGGGGAGTCGTGCCATATTTCTTGGACTGATATAGAGAGTCTTCAAAAGGATTCAACGAGAGCCTTCGGTACGCGGTCGAAGCTTCAAAACATGAACGTCACCTTCATCTAAGTGGCACATCCTGGTTGACTCGGATCACCTGTGGAGAGCGAGGATCAGTACATTGCCATGTGTTGGTGGGTGACTAATTAGTGTCCATGTTTTTATTTGGTTCAAGAAGTGATATGATATAATTGGTGATCTTTCTAGCCATCATAGTAAATTTTATGAACGAATCTCAATAGGCGTAAGCATATGTAAATTACCATGAAATGTACCCACGACAGAGTGTGTCGTTGCATCATGAACTTACAATATTCTTTTCTGTCAATTGTTATCATAGCTAACATAAATTATATGTGCTTTATGTGAAGGTCACTAGCAAGTCTGGCCATCATGGACGTTATAGCTTGGTTTAGATGGCAACCCTTCCAGCGTGGTTGCGAACCCGTTGGATGTTTCCCAATTGACCCGTGCTAACACCCATCACAGCTATCCAAGTTCCTCCAAGGCCGAATCGGTCCCGTGGCCCTCGGGATACCGTTCGAGGAACCTAACCCTTGTGCACAAGTTGTCTATGACCATGCAAGACTAAGTTACTTAATCAAACATGGTCTACAAATATTGTGAGCTTTAACCCATTTCAACGTATCCCGTGTAACCTCCGTTAATCGATTTCTTAGATTTTTATTTTTTTTGTATTTTTCAAATATCTGAGTTTTCTGAATCTTTGAAAATCGTGAAATTCTAATATCGAGAAAATATTTTGATCGTAATCTGTTATCAATATTTGTTGGATTGTTGGTTGTAAAAGCTATTTTTTGGCTTTCATTCTATTGGAATCTCTCCGTTCATTATTATAATTTATAAATGTTATTTTTGGAATACATAAAAGATTTGTTAAAATATTATTCTAAATAACTATATTTTTATACTATTTTAATCATATAGTTTTAATAATATTTATAATAGGGTAGTGATTAACTAGTATTCATTAACTAATTAAATTAAGGAATGATAATAATTGTTAGTAGTTAGCAATTAGTGTAAGTGTTAGTTTTCCACTATTTTTTTCTATTTTTTTATTACATGTACAATTTTTCTTTAGGGTTTCTTCCTACCCTATAAATAGGCACACTTTCCTGGCCAAACGCCACCACCACGGCAATCGTCAATCCCACCAATCCATACTTTCGGCCTCCATGCCACTTCGACGGACGCCCATAACACACTACCACCACCGCCACACTGTATTCGAGTCGCTTCGCCAGTTGCCCGAGCCCCATCGGCACCGGCCAACTCCGGCCCAACCTCCCCATACATCACAGCACCCCTCACCACCACAGGACAACTAACCCGCAACCACTATACGGCCAAATCAAACCACCAGCCACCGCCCAAAGCCCCAAGCTACGGCCAACGTGGCCGTCTCCGACCAACACATCCCACTCCACCGCAGAAGAAATCAGACCACCACCACAGAGAGTATGAGAGAGGAAACCTTACCGCTCTCTTCGTCGTGCCGCCTCTGCGCGAGAGCTCCTTCTCCTCCAGATCGGGGGGTGGGGTGGGGGGACGACCGCCGACCCCGATCGCCATGGGCGAGATAAACCCCGCTGGAAGCCGACGCCTCCACGCGCAGCTTCCAACACCGCCGTCGTGCCTGACCGCTCTGTGCGGCCGAAGTTGCTTCACTGCGCAGCTCCGCCCCCGTCGATGCCCCTCTGTGAGTCTCCTCTACACTTCCCGTTTGATCCCCTTCTTTTTCCTCCCATTCGGTAAGTATAGAGAATGGAATGGTCAGTAGGACCCATTCCTCTCTCTTTGATTTTTTTATGGGAAGAAATTGATTAAGCCCCCTCTTCTCTCTCACTCTTTTAGATCAGTGAGTTGAAATAAAATAGCCAGCAGCTACAGCTATTTCTATTGCTGATTTTGGGAATTTGTTATTTAGATTTGTTTATTTGGATTTGTTATTGAGATTTGTTTATAGGGTGTCACCATTCATTTATAATATGTACTAACAGGATTTTGAGGTAAGTTTGGGAGAACAGCAAGTTGCTTTCATATATTCATATTTGATATAACAGAAATTTTCATACAGAGTAAAGAATTTTAAAAAAATTGTAAAAAAAGTAATAAGTTTGAAAAAATTGCACTTGGGGTAAAGAAACAACATCATCGATGGCGTGTGCTGACCGATTGGAGAGGAGCAGCCACCACACGCCATGGGAGATGGCCTGTCCCCTGCACACGCCATGGGGGATGGCCAATCCTCACGCGAGTCCACCATCACACGCCATGGGGGATGGCCTATCCCCGTGGCCCCACCACCACACGCCATGGGGGATGGCCTATCCCCGTGGCCCCACAACCACACGCCATGGGGGATGGCCTATCCCCGTGGCCCCACCACCACACGCTATGGGGGATGGCCTATCCCTGAATGCACACCCACCTGCACATGGCGTGTGTGAGGGGGGCATGCATCATGGCGTAGGCCATGCATCATGGCGTGTGCGGGACAGGCCATGGATCATGGCGTGTGCGGCGGGCTGGGATGTGGCGTGGGGTCCTGGCCATCACATCATGGCGTGTGCGGGATAGGCCATGGATCATGGCGTGCGCGGGGGCCTGGCGTGGGGACCTGGCCATCACATCATGGCGTGTGCGGGATAGGCCATGGATCATGGCGTGTGACCACTGCACGCCACCAATGATGTAGTTTCATTACCCCAATTGCAATTCCAGCAAACTTGTTACTTTTTTCGCAATTACGTTAAAATTCTTCACTCTATATGAAAATTTCTGTTGATATAATTACCATTAAATGTATAACATTGGTTAGGGAATTAATGATGATTATTATTACTAATGTGATTTTAGGGTATTGATATTAAAATGGGCTGTTTTCACTTGGACCTTTTGGGCCCGATGTTATTAAGGATTTTTAAGAGAGAAAAAGAATATATAAATATTTTTATAAACTTATATTTCTAATAATATTTAGCAAAATCTTGTTGGGCTTCTAGCCATACGTACTTGTATATATATGCATATTTATCACTTATATATATATATATATATATATATATATATATATATATATATATATATATATATATATATATATATATATATATATATAAAAATATATATATATATATATACGTATTGGTATATATATATGTATATGTAGGTATATATGTATTTGTAAATATATGTACATATGCCTTTCTATAAATATGTGTGCATGTGTACTTGTATAAATACACACAATATTTTGTATAAAATAAATAAGTATATGTATATATAAATGACTAATACTTTTGACAGACTAGGTATATATTAAAATAAGTATTAGTAAATATTTCCATAAAGATTTGTACATGTAGATTGAAAAGCTATTTTTATTAGAAATCTATAAATATTAATATATTATTTTGTATAAATATAAGTATATGTATATGGACTTGGAGACCCTACTAATTAATATACTATTTAGTAATACCACAGGTACTAATGGTGTTATCATTATGATTTATGCATACTTTGGACCAAGATATAAAATGGGTACTAAAATTATATTTTTGGGCCTTAAAAACTATTTATCGTTAGATCTAACTTTTTGTATGAACCTTTATAATCAATTATTTCTATAATTGCAAATACTTTCTAAAAGATTAGATAGCAATTTAAATAGATCTAAATATTTTCCAAAACAATATTTCTCAAATATAGCTTTAAATATAATCTTAGCCTCGTGATTAATCTCTTAATCAGATCCCTTTGATCAATTCCTTTAATCTCCTCATAGTCGCGACTATAATAGTCGTTTCTTATTCCTTGATTCGATTATCATACCAAACCCTGATTTTGGACTTCCATATACCAAACTAGGCTATTTGGACTATTCTGGAATTATTGTAACTGCTTATGCCATTATTTAGAGACCATCTTTTGGAGAATATCATCAGTAGCTATTTTGTGTCGACACGTTAGTGTCGCACATGTCAACTCCAACCAAAATTCAGGCGAGTACATTCTCTGATTGTTTTCATCATGATAGTATTTATATTGCCTGCTCTAGACTACTTTACTTGATGCTGATACATAGTTAACACGGATTGGTACTATATGGATCTTGTCATGCGATGTTATCCCCTTATCAGGTACATCGGGTATTTCATGTTCATATACTTTATTATGTGTCACCCTCACTTTTCCAAGTTAGGGGTAAAATGGTAATTTTCTATTTTATAATATTTTTGGTAATTTTATTTCATGAATATTAATATTTAATGATTATAGGAGTCGGGTTCGAATTTCATCGCATTCCGAGTTAATTCGGGACTTCGGGGAATTTCGACTTGAGTTGTGATTAGCATGTTAATTAGCCATGGCCTGCCCAAACTTAATTTTTAGGTTTAGGAGTTTGGACTAATCCCCCATGAGTATTTAAGCTTAATTATGATTTTTATTTAATTTTAGCTAACCCACAAAACCAAATTTGGACTTAACTTAGCATAGAAGTTAAGGGAGGGGCAAACTTGTAATTTCAAGTGCCCTAACCCTTCCCTTTATGGCCAGCCACCCCCTCCCCATTTATTTATTCTTCTCCACTTCAAAATATCACAATTTTCTTCTTCTTCTTCTCCAAGCTTTTCTCAAAAGTTAGAACAGGTTTTCCCTAGAAATCATCTCAAAATAATTCATTTTTCTCCAATATTCTTCCATAGAACTCTTCCTCTATCCCAAGTAGTGATTCTCCAAGATTTTGGGAGTAAAAAGTGAAGTGGGTGTGTCCTAATCAATTCTTTGTGTCGGAGCCGTGTCGGAGGACTTTCGAATCGGAAATCCATCTCCCGATAGGTACAACCTATCCTCTAATCTATTCTTTTCATCATGTAATCTAGATTTGACCCCATAGGATTGATTTCCATAGTTGTGTCCCTATTCGTGTCGAGTTTGAGTCCGTTTGGAGTGTCCTAGGAGAAGTTAGGATTTGTGATTGTGTCATTGAGTTTTCCCCAAATTTGGACACTTCTAGGCTAAATTAGATTTGTGTCTAAGTGGTTAGGCACTCTAAAACTTCATTTTTATGTGTGTGTGTGAGTGTGTTCATATGTATATGTGTGTGTGTGTGTCCATGTGTGGGTGTGTGTGTGTCCATATATATATATATATATATATATATATATATATATATATATATATATATATATATATATGTGTGTGTGTGTGTGTGTGTGTGTGTGTGTTAATATATATAGATATAGATTTAAGTGTGTGTTAATATATATAGATATATATATATATGTGTGATCATATATATATATATATATATGCGTGTGTATTTTTATGTATAGAGAGGGGAGGGAATGAGATTTATATATATGAGAGTTTAGAGAAGGAAATTTATATATTTATAAGAGATTTAGAGAGGAGTTTAGAAGAGATTTAGAGAGGAGAATAGGAGGGATTTAGAGAGGAGAAGAGGGGAGAAGAGGAGGGCAAGCAACATCAGCTAGGGGGGGCCAAGGGGCTGCTGCCCCCCCCCCCCCCCCCCCCAACACAGCAGCAATAGCTGCTGAAATTTCAGCAGCAGTAGCAGCAGGAACAGCAACTTTAGCAGCAGCAGCAGCTGTATTTCACCCCCCCCCTTTAGGCCCCCATTTGACCCCCAAAACCCCCACTATATACCTATATATACATATATACATATATATACCCCTATATATTAGCTATATATATACCTATTTAGCCCACAAAACTAACCCCTAAAACTAGTCCTAGAGAGTGTGAACAGAGAGAGTTGAGTGAGTGACTAAATGGTTGAATTAGATTTGGTGAAGGGGTGATTTTGAGTTCCGTGTTTCGGAACGCGTCGAAACTTGGAGGGGACTTAGCAAATGTGAAATAGAGTTTGCGAGTAGGCTCCTAGGTGGAAATCGGGGTTGCGTGTGGGATTAGGAGGATGGTATCGCACCGTACCATTGTGTATCTTAAAATATTCAAGATAACGGGTAACGGGCGATACGGACCGTAAGATAGACTGGATGTTTACCCTAGAGAACTTGGTAGGTAATGATTATATAGGCTAGTACCCTACTACCCTAGGAAGCCCGGGGTGAAATTCCTAAGGGAAGGCCACTTGGCGTCAAGTTAGAATGGTTTTAGGGTAAGTGTATTAAAGGGGTAATCGGGTAATTTCAAGATACGGGGTTCGGGTATTCGGATTGACTTGAAACTTGGGTGGCTTGTTAGGTACACCCTACAAATGTCATATTTGAACCGATTTTGGCTTGGTTGACCCAGAGTTGACTTTTTACCCAAAAGTCAATCGTGAGTCAACACTTTGTCTAGATTTGACCAAATCCAAACTAGAGTTGACCAGTTGACCAAAAGTCAACTGTTGGTCAATATTTGACCAGTTTAACCTAGAGTTGACCAGAGTTGACCAGGGTTGACCAGTTGACCAAAAGTCAACTGTAGGCCAACTCTTGACCCCGTTTGACTTTTTTCGACTTGTTTTGACTTGTGATGACTGGTATGACCTAAAGTTGACTTGGTCTGACTTAGATTGACTTGATATAACTTGATTTGACCTAGATTGACTTGACAGGACTTAGTGTGACTCAGTGAGACCTAGTTTGACCTAGATTTCATATCATTCATTGTGAATCATTCTTAACTTTGTTAAACCTAAATTAACATGCGATATCTCATCTTTAGGTCTCTGATTATCACTCTGAGCATTGATATACCCTACAGCTCAGGACAGCAGGCGAGTACATTCATTGATAGTTTTCATTGTCTTGATATCTGCTATATCCGATTCAGTTGTAGTGTCTTACTCGATTCCAGTCACGATAGTTCACGGACTAGTATACGTTGGATCATGACATGAGATGTTGTTCCTGGATTTTCTTGGTATATATGTACATTTCCTGTCTTGTTCCCTGTACTTGTATAGACACCGATTCCTGAGAGGGAGTAGCTATCCTCTTAGGGAATCCCGTGTCATGACGTGTCATGTCCAGGTCCATTATACTACTTGGGGATGGGGAATTATTAGGAGTTATGTGATCAAAGCCCCATGTCACTATTTTTGTAACACCCAATTTTTTGAAATTAGGGTATTTTTGAAAATTTATTATTTTTATTATTTATTAATGGTGTTTTAGTCATGATATAATTTTTGGTGATTATTAGTGTAATTAAAATTATTTTCTAAGTCATGACTTATGACTTTGTGATTTTACTAGGATAACCCTAGTGTAAACCCTAGTTATTCCTTAACCTAGAAGTTGCCATGACCATGTGAGCCTAGCCATAGGCTTAGAACATCAAATTAGTGATTTTAGCCTAAAAGGGTATTTTGGTAATTTACTATATTTTATTTGGAATTATGTGGTTTTTATATTATTTAATTGTTGTTAAGTACCATGATTAGTCCCTAACCTATCTTACCCTAATCTAGAGGTTAGCTACTAACCTAGAAGCTTGAGGATGGATAATTAGTCAAGGGTTAAAGTAATGTAAATATCTTAGAATGCCTTTATTGATATTTTGCTTAAAACCCTCAAAATATCTCAACTTTGGCACCAAAGTCTTTGCCTTCACCTTGAAGGAAGGCCAAGGACACCCCCCCTTGCCATGGCCGGCCATAGGGCACCCCCTAGCACTACACCATTCTATATAATCCCATTATATTCATTCATGATCAATTTACATGAATTTTAAGCCTACAAAATTCTATTTCCTTCAAACCTCCATAGTTTGATCATTTTTGATCAAAATCACCTCTAGTCTTTTGCATTGGGACCCTACAACATCAAGGGTGCTAAGGGAGGCTAGCAATCCAGAATTTACAAGCTTTGGACATCACCAAGTTGAAGGACAAACACCCCCCCTCTCTTTGATTTTCCATTAAAATTGCACAAATAGGTAAATACCCATAAACCTTGCTAATATTCTGTTTTTTCTTCATGAATGCATGCATATAGGTCTACCCTCACTGTGGGTCAAGTTTGGTAAAATTAGGGTTGGTTTGGTGTCCGTATCGGACACGTATCCTAGGCTATTAAACCTTGTTTGATGAAATGCCACAAAGAAATGGATTTTGTTATTTTGCAAAACTAATTACATTTTCTTGTAGCCCTAGACTAGTAGATTATGTACCTACTTGACTGAACACGACACAGTGTCATTTTCATGTCGAAAATCGACACGAACATGCTATGACAGGTGCACGCACAGTGCCCTGCTACCATGATGTTCGTGCTCACTGCACAGAGCACTAGGACACGTGAAAATTGACATGGACACGGGGGCAATGTCTGCGAACATGCCCCCAAAGTCTCATGACTTCTCGTGTCGTGTCGAGTGAGAAAACTCACTCACACTGGACACGCAGTGTCAGTGCACACGCACGCGGGGGCCAACTTCGCATGTGTCGTGTTGCATGGACACGACACTTGGGCACCTCGTGTTTGCACGAGTGGGTAGCCCATCATGTGGCGAACACATGGACACGAGCACGAGACGTGTCGTGTCCTGTGTCACAAACATGAGACAGTTGCACGCGTGCACGACGCGGTCTGAACACGCATATCAGTCGTGTTTCTCACGACTGATACGGACTTCGTATTGTGTCCTGGAGCAACGTGGACACAGGTCAGGCACTTGGACACGTGCACAACCACTAGGTGAACCTTCGTGCACGAGCACGAGACACGTGAGTGTGTGTGTCGTGTCCTAGAGTGAGTTGCATACGTGCACGACACTTTGTACATGTGTGTGTGTCTGTGTTTACCCGATTGGGTTTTTGTGAGTTTGGACACATCAAATTGTGTCGTGGTGTCGTGTCAGGCACCTAGGACACTAGAGGACACTAGGGGCTAGTGTTACCAACCATTGGGTTCGAGCCTTAGCTCGGTTTGGTGTGTGTATTTGGGTTTACCCATTTTACCTGTGCACAGTGCACATTTCCAGATTTTGGGATAATTTCCAGTTTTCAAAAATGAATTTCAAATTAATTTTTGTTATGTTTTATACATATAATTATATGTTTTCGGTGTATGTATACGTAGTGTATGTATATGTGTGTGTGTAGGTGGGATTTGAGTGTATATACATGTGTATATATGTAGATATGAGTATGTATACATATGTATACACATATATGTATATATGTAGGGGTGTGTGTGTATTTGTGTGTGTGTGTGGGTCTGATTTCTGGTTTCCAGAAATCTGGAACCCCCCTCCTGTGTCCAGTATTCCCTTCCTACTCTCTCACTCTATTCACTACTCTCTCTCTCACTTCTCTCTCTATATATATGTATTATATATATGTTTTGTATATATATATTTTTTTTATTTTTTTTATTTTTATATGTTTTGTATATATATATATATATATATATATATATATATATATATATATATATATATTTTTTTTTTTTATATACATACATTGATATATATATATATATATATATATATATATATATATATATATATATATATATATATTATATATATATATATATATATATATATATATATATATAATATATTAGATTATATATTGTGTCATTATATATATATGTGAGTGTGATTTTGTATTATATATAGGGTATACATATATTGGTATATATATGTAGTAGATAGACTTGTGTATAAAAAAAAAATATATATATATATATATATATGACTTTCTAGATATAGGTTTATATGGAAACCTATAACAACTAGCCTATGGACTAAGTTACTAGCCTATGGCATTAGGGGCTAACCCTAATTGACCTAATGATCCATGACCTAACTAGTTGACCCTTGTTTGACTAGAGTTGACCAAAGTCAACCTTAGGTCAAACTTGACCTAGTTGACCTAGATTGAACTTGAATTAACCTAGAATGACTAGTTTGACTAAACCCTAACTAGTTTGACATTGGTTGACCTAACTTTGACTAGTTTGACCTAGTTTGACTTTTAGAGTTGACCAGAGTTGACCAAGAGTTGACTTTTGACCAGATTGACCTAGAATCATGCAGTATGCATAGTGAACTTCATTTTTACTATTTAGAATACATTGTGACTTGTGTTGCTCTGATCAGGAGCCAGACACCTCTCCTCAGACAGTATATTCTCTACAGACATTCATACAGCAGGCGAGTACATTCTCTGACCGTTTCAACTTGTTCAGGCTTTACTTTCTCGCTCTAGATTACTTTACTTGATGCTGTCACGTTGGTAACACGGATTGGTACTATATGGATCTTTACATGAGATGTTATCCCCCTCGGGAGCATCGGGTACTTCATGTTACGTGTGTTTCACTTTCATCATGTACTCCTATGCTTCCATCATGTATGTGCACTCATGTGATCATGTACTCTCATGTTCACTGAGCCCTCATGTATAACTTCACGTATACTCATTTATGAGCCTCATGTGAAGTAATGTATAATAACGTAACTTGTCTCGATCCTTGTGTATTGATTGGAGAAAACGGGAGAGTAGAAGTGGACATGTGAATAATTCCAAAGTAGTGTAATCATGTGCAAACTCAGTAGTGTAATCATGTATAAATTCTAGCCATTTACATGCCTATCTTGTGCTCTACATCACTAGTCACTTACAGTTCTCTATATACAGTAGATATTTTCTTACAGCTATCTCTTTTACAGCGTATATTTCCTTTCAGCATTTTCTGTATTTTACTCTATTGCCTGTATCGTATTTTCTAACCTGATATGAACTGTGTGAGATGTATTGTGCTCGTTCCTGTCTTGACTGGACCTGTTGAAAATATTACAAAGATGAGGATGAGGCATGGGTGACTACATATTATGGAGCAGAACTAGATGACACTTGTGTTGAGGACCCTCAGCAGGATCCACCACCAGCTGAGGATGTTGCTCCAGTAGCCCAGACCAGTTTAGCTAGACAGTCTTTTCTACTTGTATTTTGTCTCACATTCTGAGTTGTATTTTGAGATGTTGAGATGTATAGACCCTTAGACTTATTGTATTATGAGTTGACATTCTGGATTTTATGTATCCTAGACACTTAGACTTATTTCATCTATGCTACTGTTCTCTTTGAGTTACTTTCTATCTATCTGTCTTTCATTCTTCTACCTTAGATGTGATTGAGATTGTATATTGTGATGTCACCTCCATTCGGAGAGTATAAACTGTACAGGTACCTTTATATTGTTAGATGATTGACCTAGGACAGCGTTCTACCGCCGACACTGCGGCGTAGGCTGGACGTACCCACGTCTCGTGCCCTTACTCTAGGGTGCGGGTCGTGACACATTTTTAGTGGTGGCCCATGCAGGTCGTATTTTTGTGGTGGTATTCGAACTAGAGTATCGCCACAGCCTGCAGTAGGAAATAGGATGTAGTTTCGAGGTACTCAATCATATTAGGAAAAACTCTTATCTAAATCCCTGCTATCTAAATTCTTGCTGATATTATCTTTCTTTTGAAATAAACTGTCCTCTTTGACTATATCGTTTCTTCTCCGTATTGATTTTCTTGTTGATCTGTCTTCAGGATGGTGGAGACACGATCGTAGCGTCTCGGTCCAAGTGACACCACTGAGAGGTCTGCCACCTCTCGTCCAGCTCACCAGGACCCGGGGACTGCAGCTCCCCTTACTCCAGCTCATGTGGGAGCTTCTGCCACATTTGGGGGTGCACCTCTACTTATTCGGGGGACCATCCCAGCTACCCCAGACATGCCTCCCCCGCAGTTTCGTCAACCACAGTTTCAGCAGCACCAGCCGCAGTTCCAGCCGCCGATGCCATCTGGATTAGTGGATGCTGTACAGATGTTTTCATACTTCCAGCATTTCCTAGAGACGCAGCAGCGTCAGACAGCAGAGTTTACCAGGGGCATATATGAGGCCGATCAGCTAGCTAGAGCGACGGTGGAGAGGTTGGCTGCCCAACCACAGGGAGGATTGGGACAGCCGCGACAGCAGAGGATTCCGGGCATTCAGGACTTCAAGAAGATGAACCCCAGGGACTTCTTGGAGACAGAGGGAATTCTTTATGCTGATAACTGGATTGAGCACATTGAGGAGATCTTCCGACTGGCGGAGATACCAGCCGGACTCCAGATAGAGGCAGCAGCCAGCCAGATGCGGGATCTTGCCTGTACCTGGTATCAGACGGACCCGAGAGTAGGCACTCCCGGACAGTCATGGAGAGCTTTCAAGGAGCTCTTCAAGGGGAATTTTTTCCCGGATCAGGCAGTCGGTGCCTTGGAGACCCAGTTTGAGAACCTGGTTCAGGGGAACCAGACTGTAGAGGAGTATTCCGGTAAGTTTTGCCGGTTGAGCAGATTTGTGGAGGGCCTTAGCGAGACAACAAAGAAGAGAAAGTTCAGGAAGGGCTTGGTCAAGGAGGTCAAGTCCTTGAACAAGAGTGACAGGAATGCCACTTTTGAGAAGATTCTGGCAGGAGCGATGGCGGCTGAGGATGATCTTGAGCTGAAGCTCAAGAGGGGCCGCGACACTCAGGGAGCTGGCAGCAGTGGAGGACAGGCCAAGAGGCCTCATTTCTAGCACCAGCAGCAGAGGCCATTCCAGCAGCAGAGGCCGTTCCAGCAGGTGTAGCAGCAGTCGAGGCACCAGCAGCAGGCACCCAGACAGCAGGTCGTCAGTTGCACTTTCTGTAAGAAGCAAGGTCATGGATGGAATGACTGCAGAAAGAGGCTTGGCAGGTGTCTACTATGTGGTTCCGGAGACCACCAGCTGAGAGAGTGTCCCATGTCTTCGGGACGACCAGTTTAGGGAGGCGGAGCCAAGGCTCCGGTAGGGCAGCAGAAGGGACCTTTGCCAACTCAGCAGCAGAGGTTCACCCAGCACCAGCATCAGGCCAGGGGTGGACAGCAGGGGCGAGCCTACGCCATGGCAGCAGAGGATGCTGAGGTTACTGGAGAGCTGATAGCAGGTTCTATTCTTTTTGACTCTATTCCAGCTTTTGTATTGTTCGATTCTGGGGCTTCCCATAGCTTTGTATCAGTATCTTTTACGATTCGACATCATGTTATATCTGAATCGTTGCCTAGGACTTGCAAGATCACGACTGGGGTGGCATTATCCTCGTTCGTGATGTTTGCAAGGGACGAAGAGTAGTTTTGGGAGGCTGAGAGTTGGATGTGTGTTTGCTCGTAATGCCACTACCGAACTACGATATTGTGCTAGGTATGGATTGGTTGAGCAGGCACCACGCCAGCATAGATTGCCGCAGGGGTAGAGTTCTGTTCAGAGCGCCAGGAGAGCCAGAGTTTGTATATTCCCGACGGCAGGCAGAGCAGACTTGCGGAGTTTTCTATGGAGCTTCAGTCGAGGAGCAGCCAGCTCCACATCCTTTGATTGCTGAGTTCACGGACGTATTCCCAGAGGAATTGCCTGGGCTTCCACCAGACAGAGACGTTGAGTTCTCAATAGACTTGGTTCCAGGTGCGGAACCCATTTCTCAGCACGTCTATCGAGTGAACAACAACGAGCTAGTGGAATTGAAGAAGCAGGTGGATGAGTTGCAGGACAAGGGCTTCATCCGCTCTAGTTCTTTACCATGGGGTGCACCGGTACTCTTTGTACCGAAGAAGGATGGGTCGGTACGGATGTGTATCGACTACAGGGCACTCAACAGTCTGACGATCAAGAACAGATATCCACTGCCGCAGATCGACGATCTATTCGATCAGTTGAGTGGAGCTCGGGTATTCTCGAAAATTGATCTGAGGTCAGGCTACCACCAGGTAAAGGTGAAGAGGAAGGATATTCCGAAGACGACGTTCAGGACGCGGTACGGCCAGTTCGAGTTTATGGTGATGCCGTTTGGGTTGACTAATGCCCCGGCGGCGTTCATGAACTTGATGAACAAGGTGTTCCACCAGTACTTAGATAAGTTCGTGGTGGTGTTCATCGACGATATCCTGGTGTACTCGAAGACAGAGGAGGAACATGAGGAGCACTTGAGAGTGGTCCTGGAGACTCTCAGGCAGGAGCAGCTTTACGGTAAGCTCTCGAAGTGCGAGTTCTTCCTGGACAGAGTTGACTTCCTGGGTCATGTGGTGTCTGGAGATGGGATCTCAGTCGACCCAAGGAAGATATCAGCAGTTGAGGCTTGGGTAGCACCGACGTTAGTGGAAGAGATCAGGAGCTTCCTAGGATTGGCAGGCTACTACAGGAGGTTCGTCCAGGATTTCTCCCGGGTTGCAGAGCCGTTGTCTAGGCTGACCCGGAAGGACGCAGAGTTTATCTGGTCAGAGGAGTGTCAGGCCGCTTTCGATGAGTTGAAGAAGCGGTTGACGACAGCCCCGATTCTGACATTGCCATCAGGATCAGGCGGGTTCACTATCTACAGTGACGCCTCGGGGAAGGGTTTGGGTTGTGTCTTGCAGCAGCATGGGAAGGTGATTGCCTATGCTTCCAGGCAGTTACGTCCCCATGAGAAGAACTATCCTACCCATGATTTGGAGTTGGCGGCAGTTATCTTTGCTCTGAAGCTGTGGAAACACTATTTATATGGAGAGCACGTGGAGATATTTACAGACCACAAGATCTTGAAATACGTGCTTACGCAGAAGGAGCTCAACATGAGGCAGCGCAGATGGTTGGAGCTGATGAAGGACTTTGATATTCTGCTGCAGTATCACCCAGGGAAGGCCAACGTAGTTGCCGATGCTTTGAGCAGATATCCGACAGCTATGTGTTTGACGATGGATCGTCACTTGTTAGCCGACTTGGAGAGCCTTGGGATCGAGGTGATTGTGCCGGGAGTGCAGATGTAGATGTGGGGCCTCCAGATTCAGTCGGACTTGATTGATAGGATCAAGTCGGCTCAGTTTGATGACATTTCTCTACGATGCATCAGGGAGCAGGTCATAGCAGGATTTGCGGACGATGAGTTCACTCTTGCAGAGGATGGCGCATTGAGGCACGGTTCCAGACTGTGTGTGCCCAGTGGAGACTTTCGGGAGCAGGTTATGCAGGAGGCCCACCGTTCTCAGTACTATATACATCCGGGAGCCAACAAGATGTATAGGGATCTGAGAGAGCATGTATGGTGGAGTGGGATGAAGCGCGAGGTAGCACACTTCGTAGCCAGGTGTTTGATCTGCCAGCAGGTCAAGGCAGAGAGACAGAGGCCAGGAGGACTGTTGCAGCTATTGCCCATTTCGGAGTGGAAGTGGGAGCACATCACGATGGACTTTGTTTCGGGATTGCCGCGTACTCCAGGAGGAAAGGACGCGATTTGGGTCATCGTCGACAGGTTGACCAAATCGGCCCACTTCTTGCCATTCAAAGTGGGTTTGTCTACCGAGAAGCTATCAGAGATGTATATGAGGTAGATAGTCAGACTTTATGGCGTTCCAGTGAGCATTGTATCGGACCGGGACAGTCGTTTCACTTCACATTTCTGGAGGAGCTTGCATATTAGCTTGGGCACTCAGCTCAAGTTTAGTACTGCATACCACCCTCAGACAGACGGACAGTCAGAGCGGACCATTCAGACACTGGAGGAGATGTTGCGGACTTGTGTCCTGGACTTTGGAGGATCTTGGGAGAGTCACCTGCACTTAGTAGAGTTTGCATACAATAACAGCTTTCAAGCCAGCATTGAGATGTCCCCTTTCGAGGCACTGTACGGGCGTAGATGTCGTACACCCTTGTCTTAGGATGATGTTGGAGAGCGAGTTTTATTGGGGCCTGAGATGGTTGTAGATGCAGCAGAGAAGGTGAAGCTCATCAGAGATCGGCTTCGCGTGGCGCAGGACAGACATCGGCATTGGGCCGACAGCCACCGCAGACCTTTGGAGTTTGAGGTACAGTTTAGAGATAGGATTAGAATTAGGTTGTCTTGTTTGTGTTTTGTTAACCATGTTTGATTATCATAATTAAATTGAGACCTTGCTTGTGATTAGGTTGGAGACCAGGTATTCTTGAGGATATCTCCGACACGTGGCACGATACGTTTTGGTGGAGGTGGGAAGCTTAGCCCGCGTTTCATCGGCCCTTTCGTTATCAGCGGGAGAGTCGGTGACGTGTCTTACATGCTAGACTTACCACCAGCATTGGTAGGAGTCCACAACGTATTTCACGTGTCGCAGTTGAGACGGTACATGGCAGATTCTAGCCATGTACTTGATCATTCCGAGATCGAGGTGGGTCCTACTCTTCGTTATCCAGAGCAGCCTGTTGAGATTCTGGATCGACGGGAGAAGGCATTGAGGAACCAGACGATATCATTGGTTCGTGTCGTATGGAGGCATCATTCTCCAGGAGAGTCCACCTGGGAGCAGGAGGATGAGATGCGCGAGCGATACCCTTATCTATTTATACCTTGAGGTATGATTTTCTATCCTTCTCATCAGTTTCAGTTTCATCTTTAAATTTCGAGGACGAAATTATTTTAAGGAGGGTAGACTTGTAACACCCAGTTTTCTGAAATTGGGGTATTTTTGAAAATTTATTATTTTTATTATTTATTAATGGAGTTTTAGTCATGATATGATTTTTGGTGATTATTAGTGTAATTAAAATTATTTTCTAAGTCATGACTTATGACTTTGTAATTTTACTAGGATAACCCTAGTTATTCCTTAACCTAGAAGTTGCCATGACCATGTGAGCCTAGCCATAGGCTTAGAACATCAAATTAGTGATTTTAGCCTAAAAGGGTATTTGGTAATTTACTATATTTTATTTGGAATTATGCGATTTTTATATTATTTAATTGTTGTTAAGTACCATGATTAGTCCCTAACCTATCTTACCCTAATCTAGAGGTTAGCTACTAACCTAGAAGCTTGAGGATGGATAATTAGTCAAGGGTTAAAGTAATGTAAATATCTTAGAATGCCTTTATTGATATTTTGCTTAAAACCCTCAAAATATCTCAACTTTGGCACCAAAGTCTTTGCCTTCACCTTGAAGGAAGGCCAAGGACACCCCCCCCTTGCCATGGCCGGCCATAGGGCACCCCCTAGCACTACACCATTCTATATAATCCCATTATATTCATTCATGATCAATTTACATGAATTTTAAGCCTACAAAATTCCATTTCCTTCAAACCTCCATAGTTTGATCATTTTTGATCAAAATCACCTCTAGTCTTTTGCATTGGGACCCTACAACATCAAGGGTGCTAAGGGAGGCTAGCAATCCAGAATTTACAAGCTTTGGACATCACCAAGTTGAAGGACAAACACCCCCCCTCTCTTTGATTTTCCATTGAAATTGCACAAATAGGTAAATACCCATAAACCTTGCTAATATTTTGTTTTTTCTTTATGAATGCATGCATATAGGTCTACCCTAACAGTGGGTCAAGTTTGGTAAAATTAGGGTTGGTTTGGTGTCCGTATCGGACACGTATCCTAGGCTATTAAACCTTATTTGATGAAATGCCACAAAGAAATGGATTTTGTTATTTCGCAAAACTAATTACATTTTCTTGTAGCCCTCGACTAGTAGATTATGTACCTACTTGACTGAACATGACACAGTGTCATTTTCGTGTCGAAAATCGACACGGACACGCTGTGACAGGTGCACGCACAGTGCCCTGCTACCATGCTGTTCGTGCTCACTGCACAGAGCACTAGGACACATGAAAATTGACATGGACACGGAGGCAATGTCTGCGAACATACCCCCAAAGTCTCATGACTTCTTGTGTCGTATCGAGTGAGAAAACTCACTCGCACTGGACACGCACTGTCAGTGCACACGCGCGCGCGGGCCAACTTCGCGTGTGTCGTATCGCATGGACACGACACTTGGGCACCTCGTGTTTGCACGAGTGGGTAGCCCATCATGTGGCGAACACATGGATACGAGCACGAGACGTGTCGTGTCCGATGTCACGAACACGAGGCTGTTGCACGCGTGCACGACGCGGTCTGAACACGCGTATCAGTCGTGTTTCTCACGACTGATACGGACTTCGTATCGTGTCCTGGAGCAACGTGAACACAGGTCAGGCACTTGGACACGTGCACAACCACTAGGTGAACCTTCGTGCACGAGCACAAGACACGTGAGTGAGTGTGTCGTGTCCTAGAGTGAGTTGCACACGTGCACGACACTGTGTACATGTGTGTGTGTGTCTGTGTTTACCCGATTGTGTTTTTGTGAGTTTGGACACATCAAATTGTGTCGTGGTGTCGTGTCAGGCACCTAGGACACTAGGGGCTAGTGTTACCAACCATTGGGTTCGAGCCTTAGCTCAGTTTGGTGTGTGTATTTGGGTTTACCCATTTTACCTGTGCATAGTGCACATTTCCAGATTTTGGGATAATTCCCAGTTTTCAAAAATGAATTTCAAATTAATTTTTGTTATGTTTTACACATATAATTATATGTTTTCAGTGTATGTATATGTGTGTGTGTAGGTGGGATTTGAGTGTATATACATGTGTATATATGTAGATATGAGTATGTGTACATATGTATACATATATATGTATATATGTAGGTGTGTGTGTGTGTGTATTTGTGTGTGTGTGTGTGGGTCTGATTTCTGGTTTCCAGAAATCTGGAACCCCCACCTGTGTCCAGTATTCCCTTCCTACTCTCTCACTCTATTCACTACTCTCTCTCCCACTTCTCTCTCTATATATATGTATTATATATATGTTTTGTATATATATATATATATAAAAATATATATATATATATATATATATATATATATATATATATATATATATATTGTATTAGATTATATATTGTGTCATTACATATATATGTGAGTGTGATTTTGTATTATATATAGGGTATACATATATTGGTATATATATGTAGTAGATAGACTTGTGTATATCTATATATATAGATATGTATATATATATGACTTTCTAGATATAGGTTTATATGGAAACCTATAACAACTATCCTATGGACTAAGTTACTAGCCTATGGCATTAGGGGCTAACCCTAATTGACCTAATGACCCATGACCTAACTAGTTGACCCTTGTTTGACTAGAGTTGACCAAAGTCAACCTTAGGTCAAACTTGACCTAGTTGACCTAGATTGAACTTGAATTAACCTAGAATGACTAGTTTGACTAAACCCTAACTAGTTTGACATTGGTTGACCTAACTTTGACTAGTTTGACCTAGTTTGACTTTTAGAGTTGACCAGAGTTGACCAAGAGTTTACTTTTGACCAGATTGACCTAGAATCATGCAGTATGCATAGTAAACTTTATTTTTACTATTTAGAATACATTGTGACTTGTGTTGCTCTGATCTGGAGCCAGACACCTCTCCTTAGACAGCATATTCTCTACAGACATTCATACAGCAGGCGAGTACATTCTCTGACCGTTTCATACTTGTTCAGGCTTTACTTTCTCGCTCTAGATTACTTTACTTGATGCTGTCACGTTGGTAACACGGATTGGTACTATATGGATCTTTACATGAGATGTTATCCCCCTCGGGAGCATCGGGTACTTCATGTTACATGTGTTTCACTTTCATCATGTACTCCTATGCTTCCATCATGCATGTGCACTCATGTGATCATGTACTCTCATGTTCACTGAGCCCTCATGTATAACTTCACCGATACTCATTTATGAGCCTCATGTGAAGTAATGTATAATAATGTAACTTGTCTCGATCCTTGTGTATTGATTGGGGAAAATGGGAGAGTAGAAGTGGACATGTGAATAATTCCAAAGTAGTGTAATCATGTGCAAACTCAGTAGTGTAATCATGTATAAATTCTAGCCATTCACATGCCTATCTTGTGCTCTACATCACTAGTCACTTACAGTTCTCTATATACAGTAGATATTTCCTTACAGCTATCTCTTTTACAGCGTATATTTTCTTTCAGCATTTCCTGTATTTTACTCTATTGCCTGTATCGTATTTCCTAACCTGATATGAACTGTGTGAGATGTATTGTGCTCGTTCCTGTCCTGACTGGACCTGTTGAAAATATTACAGAGGATGAGGCATGGGTGACTACATATTATGGAGTAGGACTAGATGACACTTGTGTTGAGGACCCTCAGCAGGATCCACCACCAGCCGAGGATATTGCTCTAGTAGTCTAGACCAGTTTAGCTAGACAGTCTTTTCTACTTGTATTTTGTCTCACATTCTGAGTTGTATTTTGAGATGTTGAGATGTATAGACCCTTAGTCTTATTGTATTATGAGTTGACATTCTAGATGTTATGTATTCTAGACACTTAGACTTATTTCATCTATGCTACTGTTCTCTTTGAGTTACTATCTATCTATCTATCTGTCTTTCATTCTTCTACCTTAGATGTGATTGAGACTGTATATTGTGATGTCACCTCCATTCGGAGAGTATAAACTGTACAGGTACCTTTATATTGTTAGATGATTGACCTAGGACAGCGTTCTACCGCCGACACTGCGGCGTAGGCTAGACGTACCCACGTCTCGTGCCCTTACTCTAGGGTGCAGGTCGTAACAATTTTGCTTATGCCACTCTCACCTCACGTAGGGTATAGCAGATACCTCCATGTCCATGTTATCCAGGTTGGTCGGCATGACTTTCCGTTGAGGTCACCGCGGATTGCCGGGCCAAGTGGATAACCCTACCATATTTTCCTTGTCGATCACATAACGCTCTAATAATTCAAGGCATATTTTATATTTACTTATCTTATCATATATCCTGTTCTGTTTTACATTTAGTACTTTCTTACCATGCTATGATATTCAGTTACTCACATGTTCTACATGCCTTTATATTGTACCTTGATTGGAGACTAAGTTCTGCTCGGAAGAAGGGTTACAACCCTGGTCCTTGTTTGGTTTAAGGGTTGTAGCTCAGCTTCCGAACGGTTCTCAAGTCTTCATATATCTTTGTCTTGTAGTTCATTATACCGTCTCTTATAGAATTTGTCAATTCACATGGAACTGCTGTTAGTACTTGTACTTGCTCATTTTCCTGACAGGATACCGTTATGATATATTACAGATGACTCTGAGGCAGACTGCTCGACCTATTATGGGCTCGAGCTAGATGGAGTAGTCCAGGACCGTGGCCTTATAGTAGAGCCACTAGACTTCGTTCTTCCAGAGTAGTGTAGGTTAGCTAGGTTTGACTGGACTGCGATCCAGCTAGTATTATCAGACTGTAGCTTTATATGTTATATTTTGAGACCCTGTGATGTTGTATATATCTGGGCTTGTGTTGGACACTGGACTTATTCCTTTTCATCTGTCATATATTATCTTTTCTGTGCTATCTACCTTAGTTTTATTCTGTGATTGAGACTGTATTGTTATGTCACCTCCACTCGGAGTGTATATACTGTACAGGTACCTTTATATTGTTAGTCGTAGTATTTACAGACCTTATATATAGCGTTCTACCGCCGATACTGTGGCGTAGGCTGGACGTACCCACTTCTCGTGCCCCTAATCAGGGTGCGGGTCGTGACATTATGTACATCGTGTACTCCTTATACTTGTATTATTTATGTATTCTCATGTGCTCTCGTGTACTCTTATGTGCTCACATGTGCTTCATGTTCAAACTAACTATAATGTACGTAACATATCGTGATTGGATCCTTGTGTATTAATTGGGGTAGGGGGAGTAGAAGTGGTTATGTGATTAAATCCCTTTAGTGTACTCATGTATATGTCGATTATGCCTTCACGTATAATCGAGTTACCGTAGAATAATTATGTATAACCTAAACCAATCACATAACTGTCTTGTGCTCTAAATCACTTATATTTATTATAGTTTACCAAGTTCTCTATTTTCTTTATGTACACAGTTTACTTCTATCTTTATGATGCTATTTCTCTATTTTCTGTATTTACTTTCTAGCATGTCATGTATCTTATTCTATTGCTAGTTCTATATTTCCTATCATGCACTGGAACTACTTTTAGGGTTATATACTTCGCTCCAATCCTGACTGGATAACCATATTTTTAAGAATTATTATGCCCCACATTATTGGACTACAAGATGACGCTAGCTGAGATGGATCTCGATGTTCTATTCACCGTGAGTTGTCTCCTGGGAGTTCTAGGCCTTTGTATTTTGATTTATGTTTTGTTATCAGATTTGTCTCCAATATATTCTGGTCATGTATATTCATTTGTACATTTTAGTTGTTTCAAAGTTATTGATATATTTCCTATTTCATATCTTCCTTAGTTGTTTGTGATGTGATTGGAGTACATTGTGATTATGAATCTTTAGATGTTGTAGATATTATTGGGTACTTGACAGCATTCTACCGTCGATACTGCGGCATAGGCTGGGCGTGGCCCACGTACTCGTGCCCGAACATCCGGGTACGGGTAGTGACACATTTTTATGGTGGCCCATGCAGGTCAGTCTTCGCAACTAATGCGAAGTCGTGGTAGTACATAGGCTTTTGTCGTACTACTGCGAGCCTGCTCTAGGATCAAGATTGGATTATAGAATATTCTAGAAGTTTTAGTACTCAATCACATATTAGGAACTCTGGATAGATTCCATAGTTGGCTCCTGAGAATCTTACTTCGAAACTCTTTTGAGTCTATTTCCACTTGCTTTTGTTCGTTCTGATTTTGGAATATCTATCCGTTATCGAACCCTATTCTTGCATTAGGATGAATTTTATGGACCCCAGAGAGAACTAGAAAGTAAAAGTTGAACCTATAACCATTTTGGTTAAGAATAAAACTTGATTATCCAACCTTATATATGAAGGTTGAGGAGTATTTTAGGCTATATTCAAGGAATTTTGAACTTTGACCGTGATAGTATCTTTGGGACAACCTTGAGAACCTCTCTCTAAACCCTACCTCAGAATCTATTTTCGCTTGTTTCCATTTACTTTTCCCTTGATTCGTTGTTGAATTTAATTATGGTGTTCGTTATTGACTTTAATTTTTGTATCGAGATAAATTTATAAATTTAGTTAAGGTATATTCTGATAATATATTTGATGAAGACAGTAAGAAAGGTAAACATCGGCTTTAGTTATAGAGTTTAGAATTTATCGTAGCCAAATTAGCTGGTATGACAAAAAACATAGAGCCTAATTTTGGGTATACCTATCTTAGTTATAGAATTTAGATTTTCTCGCAGCCATACCGATTGGCGTGGCAAGAATTCAAGATAACATGATTATAGGGTATATACCTTAGTTATGGACTCTATTATTATTGCAGCTATGCTTACTGGCGTGGTGAATATTCTGGCAACATGATTTCAGGACGACGTATATGGTTATCAGATCATATCTTAAATTGGTTCACTTCTTTATGATCAGATGAGCAAGAACAATTCCTATCATTATTTTTTTATCTTACCATTATTTCCTTATCTTACCGTTATTCCTTCGTCTTAATTAACACTGTCCTAATTACATCAATCACCTATCTCGTATCTACTTATGTCAGCTATACTTTAAAATCTCTAAATTCTTATATCTATTTACTTGGGAAAGGCCGAGGAAGCATCGTAGTCATCTAGCTCGGAAAGGGATGTAATTGTCATCAATGGTAAGCTTGGTAGAAAAATAAAATGTTGGACGTTGATATAGATTTTTGGGATAAAGATATGACTGGGATTGAAAATGAATCAAGAGGCCGATATTATCAATTTAGAAACGATTACACTAGAGAATTATTGGGAGTATGAATTATATGGAAGAAACGTAGGAGGATTTCGGATAAGAAGAGTAGTAGAATTTATATTAACGGTTAGAATCTGTAATATTTTGTAGACGTATTCTAGGACAGACGAGGATATTCGAGGTCAAATTTTTTTTAAGAACCGAGATATTTTTAGGTTATTGATTCTTGAGATATTTTATATTAAGGCTATGATACCAAATTTAGGAATTTAAATAATGGATAAAAGATTTTAACCGTATACGGTGATGGTACAAAATTGAACAAAGATTGGTAAGAGAATGACTAGGAACAGAGAGAACACAAAAAAAATTGAGTTAAAGGAAACTCTTAGAGAATTTTATGAGAATTCTAAATTTAATAAGGATAATGTTTGGTATAAGTTGAAGGAATTGTGAAGGCTAATTTTCATATTAAAGATAAATTTTATATGGCAGTAGTGACATTAGACTTGAGCAATACAAGAGTATCAATTGGATCAATGATTAAGGATTTATAATCCTTGATTTAGGAACTTCAAATCCAGGTTAAAGACAAGACGAAGAAATTTTAACTTCAGAATGACTAAGGGGATAATGAACTGCAAAATCAAGGAGAGTAGAAAATGTTGAGGAGTTCTAATAAGAATATACTTCATGGGCTACTGACCTTGGAATAAAGGTCAAGTCTAAAGTATTTATAAAAAGGGTTCAATCTTTATAAATGAAGGTTATGATTTTTGGTAGTAGTAACATAAGGGTTGATTTTCATGATTGAAGATCATGATTTTGTAGTGGTACGCCTGGGCTTGTAAGATAAGAGTATATTTGGAAAATGTCGATTGGGTATACTTGGTAGCAGTCAAGCAGAGTAAAGTGATTACTTGACTTCCTTAGGAAATTTGACTTTCCTATCCTTGAATTATTTCTTAAATTTAATATCGCTGAAGTTTAATCCTCCTTGATCGTGACCAACCGGTTTTGGTCATCTTCCTATATCGCAACGACCTTCTTGATTCTTGACCGTACTCAAGTATTTAAATTTCAATCGTGACCTAGAATTCCATTATTTTGTTGCTAGTGCTTAAAACTTCGATTTTGTTCTCCACCGTGCTTAAATTTTATTTTTATCAAGAATTGATTAACCCTGTCCTTGATTGTATCAATATTTTTAAATTTTGATCGTGATTATATTCCAATACCATTATCTCTCGTGCCTAAACCTTCGATTTAAATTCTTAAGAATGACCAGTTCCGTGCTAATCATGATTTGATTTAGCCACTACTCTTTATGTTGGTCCTGCCTAGATAACCTGGCATGACTATACAACTTTGATTTCTACGATCATGATTCTAATAAATCGTGACTGTACGTGTTAATCTTAACCCATAAATCGTGCCTAAAACTTTTGATCTTTAATCACGACTATGTCGGAATAAATTTTCTATCGTGCCTAAATTTTGATTCTCTAGTCACTCGTGCTCAGATTTCATTCCTGATCATGACTAGGTTTAAAATTTTGTCGCCCCATCCTGAATCGTGCCTAAGCGATTGAGTCATTCTGAAGTTCTTCAGCACGTCCGAACCTTGATTTCACTCGTGACCAGGGTTTGATCCTTGGTTACTGATCGTGCCAAATATTTGATTATTCATGATGATCCTCATTTGCGTCGTTTTCGTATTTGAACGTACCTATATAACTTTGGATCCAATCTTATCGAGCCTAGATCATATTGGTCATTCTCGATCGAAATTCTAACTTGATCGTAATTGAATAATTTTGGTTTTCCTAGTCGCGACTTCGCACTTAAATAACTTAAAAATCTATTTCTAAATCGTGCCTAAGAATTTTGACTTTCGATCACGACTATCTGGTTAGACGACAAAATTAGTCGTGTCAGAATTAGAAATTGATCATGTCAAAATAAATTTTTTATCATGCCTAATTGATTTAAGTTTCTTCCTAAATCGTACCTATAAGACCTTGTCTTCTAAATCATGATTATAACTAAATTTTATCTTTATTCATAACTAAGCTTAGATGTTGATCGTGCCTATGCGACTTGAGCCTGATTTTCATCAAGCCTAAGCTCTATTGACTGTTCAGTACTTGAATCTCAAATTCCCCTTTCGATTCTCCTAGCCGTGATTGAGATCGCGCCTCAATAACTCAAGTTTTTTCTAAATCGTGCATATATAGTTTTGTTCATATCACGATTCTATCGTGCCAAAAATCACTAGTCGTGTCTAAATTATTTTGAATTTGATTACCTTGATCATATTGAGTCGTCGTTCTTTGATCGTGCCTAAGGCACTGACTAAACTCTCTATCATGTTTTGATCTATCTGTCAATCTTAATTTCGAGGCCAAAATTTCTTTAAGGAGGGTAGATTTGTAACCTCCGTTAATCGATTTCTTGGATTTTCAAAATTTTTGTATTTTTCAAACTCTGAGTTTTCTGAATCTTTGAAAATTATGATGTTCTAATATTGAGAAAATATTTCGATCGTAATCTGTTATCAATATTTGTTGGACTGTTGCTTGTAAAACCTATTTTATGGCTTTCATTCTATAGGAATCTTTCCGTTCATTATTATAAGTTATAAATGTTATTTTTGGAATACATAAAAGATCTGTCAAAATATTATTCTAAATAACTATATTTTTATTCTACTTTTTTGAATCATATAGTTTCAATAATATTTATAATAGGTTAGTGATTAACTAGTAGTAATTAACTAATTAAATTAAGGAATGACAATAATTGTTAGTAGTTAGCAATTAGTGTTAGTGTTAGTTTTCCACTATTTTTTCCCTATTTTTCTATTACATGTACAATTTTTCTTTAGGGTTTCTTCCTACCCTATAAATAGGCACACCTTTCAATACTTTACATCAACAAATCCTAAAACCTAGGACCCCAACACAGTTGCCACAATACCAAAACCTACAGCCTCCTGGCCTTTCTTTCCTCAATCAACACTACTGCCATCCTCATGTGGCCGACTCCCCGGCCACCACTCCTCCCTCTAACCTCCGGCCGCCACCCAATTGCCGACCACTCCCTCCATCGGCACCATGACAACCCAGCGCAACCCCGGCCACCCCTGGTCAGCCATCACCCCGACCCTGGCCAACCTGGCCAAATGCCACCACCACGACATTCGTCACCCCCACCAATCCACACTTTCGGACTCCACGCCACTCCGACGGACGCCCACAACACACTACCACTATCGCCACACTGTACCCGAGCTACCTCGCCAGTTGCCCAAGCCCCATCGGCACCGGCCAACTCCGGCCTGACCTCCCCATACATCACAGCACCCCTCACCACTGTTAGTGCCGGGGCACAATTTTTTTTAATAGAAAACTAAGAAGATGAAACAATTGTAAAAATAATATTCCAACACAATACTTCTAGGAAGGTTGCGCAAGTTTAACGAAGATCTAAGAAGATCTCGTTACAGCAGCATATGATATTACGAGAATCTAAGAAGATTTTGTAATCCACAGCAGCGAAGAAGATGACAAGCGATTGATGGATGAATATCCTGCTGGGGTGAATGATCACCGTTGCTCAAAGCTATATTCGCCCCACATGAATAGCTTCCAGGAACCAGCAAGTTCTTCGGAGAACTTTGGAACACTTCTGCTCTTCTGACTCCTCGGATCGTACATGGACTCCCGTACAAAAGTAACGCTGGTGCAAAGCTTCTCTTCTCTCTCACAGCCTCTGTTTACTTGTGTTAAGAAACACTTGTAAACTTTTATAACTCTCTGTATATGTTCTGAGTTTCTACCTGTGAGAGAGAAGAGACCTTTTATAGGCCCGAGTAGCAACTGCCCGATTAGCACAACATTCGGGACGTGGTAATAACCACTCCGAACGTGTAGTAACCGCTCAGATCATGCACAGGCACAATTTGAAGCAAGTTGCACACCTCGCGCACCCTGCGCGCCTTGTACACCATGCGCTGAACGCGCACTGAGCCACTCGCGCCACCTGCGCTCCCTGC
This sequence comes from Iris pallida, assembly GCA_029216955.1. Lineage (NCBI taxonomy): Eukaryota > Viridiplantae > Streptophyta > Magnoliopsida > Asparagales > Iridaceae > Iris > Iris pallida. The sequence continues at coordinate 2,624,800 of JANAVB010034018.1, read as the reverse complement.
GCGTCCTGCGCACCCTGCACCACCCGTGCAACTGGGCGCGCACCTGGGTGCGCAACTGGTTGCGCCACTGGACGCACACCTGGTCGCGCAACTTGGGCCGCACAACCTGGCAGCGCACCTGGCCGCGTATCCTGGTAGCACACCTAGCCGCACAACATGGCGTGCACAACCTGGCCGTACAACCTGGCAACGCGCCTGGCCGCGCAAGTGGCTCGCACAACGAGCGCAACTTAAGCGCACTATGCGCCTAACGACGATGCTGACGTGCTAAGTGCAAAGTGCGCCAACAAAATGCCACATTACGCCTCATGAGTCCATGAGCCCGAGTCCGTGTCCGAGTCCGAGTCCGAGTCCTAGTCGCTAAGCCCCTACGGGGCTTAGCTCCCTTGGAAATAAATTTCCCAAGAGCAAAAAGCATAAATGCTTTCAATTGTTTATTTAGCCTTTTTCTTATTAGAAAAATAACCCCACATGGCACACCCATGTGCACCTCCACACCACATGTGCATCTCTAAAATCGCATAGCTAATATATAGAGATACAACTCCTTTGGTCTAGCTGATGTGGGACTAAAATTTTTAATAAAAAAGACCAAAACCCAACAATCCCCCACATATCTCTATATATGGGTATAAGTGTTCCCCACAGTAACTATCCATCATGCATTAGCAGAGATGTCGCTGACGACTTGAATCTTCCTACATGGGTCAAACAACTGACTATAATACAAGAATGGACTAAGTCTTGAATTCTGCACCATAGCTGAAATTCTTCCCACTCACATAATATAGTTACATGTGCTTCTGGCTACACATTAAAGGTCCTGTGCCAGCCTGGTTTCAGTGTATAATTTTGGGCGTCTACAAGTTTACCCTCAAGAGATGGCATGAAACGCTTTGCGCTTCCCTTGCGGTGCTACGTCGTTATGACATGGCTTAAAGCCGAGGCCTTACCCCGTACCGGGAACCTCATCGTAGTGTCATACTACTGTCGCATGAGGCAACCGCCTCTTTGTAGTGCTAAACTATCCATCATGAAGTCTTAGGCTCCCTTGCGATGTTACGTCGTAACAACATGGCTTGCAAGGCCGAGGCTTTATCCCTAACCGGGTACCTCATCGTGGGGTCGTGCCAGTGTAACATGAGGAACTCCTCCTCTTTGTAGTACTGACTATACCCCTCTTTATTTTAACATTCAATATTAGGCAACTGTCTATTTGCGGTGCTACGCCGTTGTGACTTGGCTAGCAAGGTCGATACATTACCCCATGGCTGGGAACCTCATGATGGAGTCACCCCACAGTAGCATGGAGTTTCACTCCTTGTAGTGATGTTCTACCGTGCTTCCTGTAAAGCACACCAGGCATTCACTCTGCCTAAGAACTCATTAAGGCATTTAAGCCAACCTTTCCACATGATCCGTTTTCTGCAGAAAACAACAGTAGACAACAGTGGTTGTAGGTCCGTAACCTCTCCATGCCCAATAGAACATGTACCCACCGTTCCTGATATTCTTCCGATTAGTGGTCCTCCCTTGAACCAAAAGCTAGATGCTAAGTAGATTTCTCTTTGAACTAATAGCATAAAACTTTATGGTAGGAATACAATAATACAATATCAGAATGCCTTCAAGTCTATTTTACAAGCTGTGTCGTCAACCAGCTGGCATTTGCAATTGAGGCCCTTGGTGAACGGATCCGCCAGGTTCTCCTGACTCCGAACATTAATTACTACAATAACACCTCTCTTGATAAGATCGTGTACTGCCCTATGCTTCAACCGCACAGTCCTCTTCTTTTCGTTGAAGAGGTCATTTGATGTCACCGCCGTAGTCGTCTGGTTGTCGCAGTATATCGGTATCACCGGTATTTGTGCCCCAACAACTGGAAGATCATACATGAGCTCCCGAAGCCATTCTGATTCCTCGGCTGCGGTATCAAGTGCAAAGAACTCAGATTCTATGGATGACCGCAAGAGCATAGTCTGCTTCTTCGACTTCCACGATATAGTAGCTCCATCCATTGTGAAAATGAATCCACCTGTGGACCTCTCGCTCTCCACCTCTGAGCACCAGCTGGCATCACTGAAGCCTTCTACTACCGTCAGCTTGCATACTCCAGCTGTCTGACGCTTTTTTCTGAATTAGACTTCAGCTTCAGATCACACCTGTACGGCGTATCAATCCCTGGAAGATCCTGATACCCATAACGAGTGATCATTTTCTCAATATAATGAGACTGTGACAGCGCTAGTCCAGTGTCTGTCTGGATGATCTTGATCCCTAAGATCACATCAGCTTCCCCCAAGTCCTTCATACTGAACTTGCTCGAGATAAATTTCTTTGTCTCCGTGACACAACCCATATCCGTACCAAGGATAAGCATGTCGTCCACGTACAGACAAACGATCATATCTCTTCCATCAGCGAACTTCGTGTAAATACACTTGTCCGTTTCGCTGACCATATAGCCATTTGATCTTATAACTTTGTCAAATTTCTCATGCCACATCTTGGGAGCCTGTTTAAGATCGTACAAACATTTCACCAACTTGCAGACTTTGTCTTCAAGACCCTTGACAACAAATCCCTCTAGCTGTTGCATGTAAATCTCTTCGGTCAGCTCGCCATTTAGGAAAGCCATTTTCACATCCATCTGATGTATCACCATCTTATGTATTGCTGCGAGAGCAATCAATATTCTGATAGTGGTCATCCGGGCTACTGGAGCATACGTGTCAAAGTAGTCAATCCCTTGCTTCTGAGAAAACCCCTTGGCTTCTAACCTAGCCTTGAACTTGTCAATTGTTTCGTCTGCTTTCATCTTCTTCTTGAATATCCATTTGCATCCGATAGGTTTCGCTCCTTCAGGAAGATCAACCAACACCCAAGTGTTATTTGAGGTGATAGAATCAATTTTATTGTCAATCGGCTCCTTCCAGAAAATAATGTCTCTGGTCTTCATCGCCTCATCATAAGTAAGCGGATCTGCTTCCACATGATAGGTGACAAAGTCACTTCCGAAGTCCTTCGGCCTCCTCACACGCTTAGCTGACGGCTCAGCTTGTTCTAGTTCAATCATTGTTTCAACAACAACATCTTCTTGGACCACATCTTCATTAAAGACTTCAGTTTCCTGCGTACCCTCATTGTTCTCTGGTATATCCGCAAGAACAATATTCTTGTGCCTTGCAAATTTGTCTTCAAAATATTCTGTGTCGCGAGATTCAATGATATAATTGACTCAATATCAAGAAATCTTCGAGCATCACTCTTCTCGCATACCCCAAGAAGATCGTCTTAGTAGTCCTTGTCCCAAGCTTTTGAATCTTCAAATCTGGAAGCTTGACATATGCCAGACACCCCCACACTCGAATGACATTCAAGTTAGGTCTGACCATGAACCAGAGTTCATGAGGAGTAATGTCTGAAGTTGCATGAGGCACTCTATTTAAAATAAAAGTGGCCGTCAATGCAGCTTCAGTAGCACTTAGGAAGTCCCGCAGTCAACATCATTGAGTTAATAATTTCTGTTAACATTCTGTTCTTCCTCTCAGCTACTCCGTTTGATTGAAGAAAGTATGGAGCCGTAGTCTCATTGACAATTCCATGTTCTTTGCAGAACGATGTGAATTCATGAGACCTGTACTCTCCACCTCGATCACTTCTTATTCTTTTGAGTTGTTGTCCAGTTTGCCGCTCAGCTTCGGCCCTGAACTCCTTGAACTTCTCGAATGCTTCGTCTTTAGCATTCAGCAAGTAGACGAACGCATATTTTGAGAAGTCATCGATGAAAGTTATAAAATACTTCATCCCGGCCTTTGTAGAGAATTGTTTGAAGTCACAGATATCGGAGTGTACCAACTCCAGAATATCTGTACTTCGATTAATCCGAGGAAAGGGTTTCCTTGTGATCTTTGTTTGAGCACAAACTTCACATTTCTCTACCTTACCCCCGCACTTAGAGATAAGCCCTAGACTAGATATTTTGTTTATTCGTTTACAATGAACATGTCCTAGTCTATTATGCCACAACTCAAAAGTATAAGCAGAAGGAGTAATTGCATTAATAATATTGGACTGATTTATAAGCTAAATTTTGAACATTCCTTCGGTATAAAAAGCTTTCCCAAAATATGTTCCCTTGATAGACATCACCATCTGGCCAGCATTGATGTCCATTCTGAGGCCTGCGTTGCAGAGTAGGCCTCCTGAGATCAGGTTCTTGGCGATAGCAGGTACGTGCTTCACGCCTTGAAGCGTCATAGACTTGCCAGAAGTCAGCTTCAATACCACCGTCCCAATCCCGAGTACTTCAGCTTGTGTCTGGTTCGCTACCATAACCACTTCAGAAGTAGGTGTGTAGGTGGTGAACCACTCTTTGCTGGAGCGGACATGGCAGATGGCTCTAGTGTCTATCCACCAGTCAGAGTCAGTCCCTAACGCATCAACCTGCGCAATCATAGCAACAACGTCAGTGATCGTAGATACCTTACTAGGCTCTCCTTGCTCTAATTGCTTGGTCTTTGCTTTGCATTCATTCTTGAAGTGGCCCTTCTTGTCACACTTGAAAGAAGCTAAATGTGACTTTGGCTTCTTTTGCTTGAATGAAGTTTCCTTGACTTTCAGATTGTCAGGGTCCTTCTTCTTGCTGTGGGAAGCCACCTGCTTTTTCCTTGGTTCCTTGGTATGAACCAGATTGGCGTTAGCCAATTGCTTGGACAGTGCGTCCACCTTCAGTTGAGCCCGCATCTGGTCCTCAATATAAATTTCTTGCAATAGATCTTCAAGGCTAATCTCAAGCTTTTTTCTATGCATGTTTGCATAGAACTTGCTCCACCCAGCGGAGAGCTTCGATACAATCCCTCCAACAAACTTGTCGGGGAGGGGCATCACCTCATCTTCCAGCTTCTGTCGCAGCTTCAGGAATTCTTTCACTTGCGACAGCATGGACTTCTCGTCCTCAAAGTGCCATTTGTGATATTTTTCAACCATAAATATCTTGCTCCTATTTTTGTCTTCTTCGTACAGTTTCTCCAGAGACTCCCATATGTCTCTGGCAATAGTCTTCTTACTGTAGGATTCTGCTAGGAAATCCTCCATAGCATTCAGGATAAGCAGCCTGCAAATGCTATTCTCCAGTCTCCACTTGGCCTGAAGTTTAGTAGTCGCAGTGATTGCGGCAGCAGACCCAACATCTGGAACAGTAGGTTCCTCTTCAAGAAGCACGTGATCAACGTCTCTGAGTTGAAGAGTGAGATAAACCTTCCTCTTCCATACTTGATAATGCTCTCCATCAAATTTTCTAACTTACAGAAGTCAGTATTGAGGAGTGAAGCATTAAAGTTTTCCATCATAGGAATATAGCTTTGAGATTGTTAGTGTCGGGACACAATTATTTTTTCGATGGAAAACTTAGAAGATGAAACAATTATAAAAACAATATTCCAATGCAATACTTCTAGGAAGGTTGCGAAAGTTTAACGAAGATCTAAGAAGATCTTGTTACAACAGCATATGATATCACAAGAATCTAAGAAGATTTCGTAATCCAATGCAGCGAAGAAGATGACAAGCAATTGATGGATGAATATCCTGCTGGGGTGAATGATCACCGTTGCTCAAAGCTATATTCGCCCGACACGAATAGCTTCCAGGAACCAACAAGTTCGTCGGAGAACTTTGGAACACTTCTGCTCTTCTGACTCATCGGATCGTACACGGACTCCCGTACAAAAGCAACGCTGGTGCAAAGCTTCTCTTCTCTCTCACAGCCTCTGTTTACTTGTGTTAAGAAACACTTGTAAACTTTCATAACTCTCTGTATATGTTCTGTGTTTCTTTCTGCGAGAGAGAAGAGACCTTTTACAGGCCCGAGTAGCAACTACCCGGTTAGCACAACATTCGGGACGTCGTAATAACCACTCTGAACGTGTAGTAACCGCTCAGATCATGCACATGCACGATCTGAAGCAAGTTGCGCACCCTGCGCGTCTTGTACACCACGCACTGAACGCGCACTGAGCAACTTGCGCCACCTGCGCACCCTGTGCACCCTGCGCCCACCTGGGCGTGCAACTGGTTGCGCCACTGGGCGCGCACCTAGTCGTGCAACCTGGCCGCACAACCTGGTAGCACACCTGGCCGTGCATCCTAGTAGCGCACCTGGCCGCGCAACCTGGCTCATGCAACGAGCGCACTATGCGCCTAGCGACGATGCTAAGTGCAAAGTGTGCCAACAAAATGCCACATTACGCCTCATGAGCCCGAGTCCATGTCCGTGTCCGTGTCCGAGTCCGAGTCCGAGTCCGAGTCACTAAGCCCCTACGGGGCTTAGCTCCCATGGAAATAAATTTCCCAAGAGCAAAAAGCATGAATGCTTTCAATTGTTTATTTAGCTTTTTTCCTATTAGAAAAATTACCCCACATGGCACACCAATGTGCACCTCCACACCACATGTGCATCTCTAAAATAGCATAGCTAATATATAGAGATACAACTCCTTTGGTCTTGCCGATGTGGGACTAAAATTTCCAATGAAAAAGACCAAAACCCAATACACCACGACAGGACAACCAACCCGCCACCACTATACGGCCAAATCAGACCACCAGCCAACGCCCAAAGGCCCAAGCCACGGCCAACATGGCCGCCTCCGACCAACATATCCCACACCACCGCAGAATAAATCATACCACCACCACATAGAGTAGGAGAGAGGAAACCTTACCTCTCTCTTCGTCGCGCCACCTCCGCACGAGAGCTCCTTCTCCTCCAGATCAGGGAGGACGATCGCTGACCCCTATCGCCATTGGTGAGAAAACACCCGCTAGGAGTCGACGCCTCCGTGCGCCCAGCTTCCGACACCGTCGTTGCGCCTGACCATTCCGCCCGGCCGGAGTCGCTTCGTCGTGCAGCTCCACCCCCATCGACGCCTCTCTGTGAGTCTCCTATTCACTTCCCTCTTGATCCCCATTTTTTTCCTCCCGCTCGGTGAGTAGAGAGAATAGAATGGTCAGCAGGACCCATTCCTCTCTCTTCGATTTTTTATGGAAAGAAATTGATTAAGCCCCCTCTTCTCTCTCACTCTTTCGGATCAGTGGGTTGAAATGAAATAGCCAACAGCTGCAGATATTTCTATTGCTGATTTTGGGGATTTGTTATTTGGATTTGTTTATTTGAATTTGTTATTGGGATTTGTTTATAGGGTGTCACCATTCATTAATAATGTGTACCAATTAGGATTTTGAGGTAAGTTTGGGAGAACAGCAAGTTGCTGTCATATATTCATATTCAGAAATTTTCGTCCAAAGGGACGAAATTATACCAATTTGCATGTAGAGGGAGAAGTTTGGAGGAATTCCAAAGAAAGGGATCCAACTCCATTAGAGTTGGCGGCACGGGGGTGGAGTGGGCCTCCTGGCTCCGAAATTTTTTTGTTTGTTTTTAATGTGGTGCCGCCAACTCTAATGGAGGCATGGGTTTGGGTGGGCCACCATTTCTTTTCTTTTCTTTTCTTTTTCTTTTTTTTTTCTTTTCTTTTTCTTTTTCTTTTTCTTTTTCTTTTCTAACGGCTATTTTTTTTTCTTTTTTCTTTTTTCTTTTTTCTTCTTCTGGGGTTTGGGTACCTAACGGCTATTTTTTTCCTTTCTTCTTCTCCTTTTTCTACAACGGCTAGTTATTTCTAATGGCTATATTCTAAATTCATCTATAAAAACATATGAAAGCATTCAATTTTTACAACCCACTTCTTATTATCACTCTTCTTCCTATTACTCACCGGCGCAAGTTGATAAGTTATCTATTCATCAAGTTCTCCAACAGAAACTTCTTCAGATCAATCTCTAGCAGTTGCCTCCTTCGATTATGGATCGTACCGTAAGATTAATATGTTCGCACGGAGGTAACCTAAATGGGTTAGATTACGAAGGAGGAGAAACTCAAATATTTTCAACTTATGAACGTATTACTTATGAAAATTTACGTAATCTTATTATTCAACGTTGTTCTATTCATTACGAATTTATTTTGAAGTCTGTTTATAATTGTAGATGTTTTTTAATAGATAGTGATGAAGCATGCAATTATATTTTTGAAATTAATTCTCAATCACGCTATGTAAATATTTTTGTTATTCAAATAGCCACAACTTTTGATAACAGAAGTAGTCCATATTTTGCGGGTGGTAGTTCTTTCCATCAAATTGTTCCATCTTTTCAACAAAATCAATCATCAGATGAATCCAACGATGATAATGATGATGAAGACGGCGAAAATAGTGATGATTTAGTTGATAATATGTAATATGACTTAGATGATAATATAGATAATGCTTCCACCCGTGAATTAGTTATCGGTCAAGAATTTTCTTCTCGTTCTGAATTTAGAAGTTTTGTAAGTAATGTTGCAATTGAACATAATTTTAGTTGTTCAGCCAGTACTATGAACAATTCTCGTAGAATTATATATACTTGTGATCAACTGAACTGTAATTGGAGAGTATATGCCAGATCCATTGGAAATGGAAACATAGTAAAAATAAGTACATTATGTAGCATTTGGGTTCCAAAAATTTATTTTCTATTTTGGAGATTTTTTTTTTATTTTTATTTTAGTTAGAATCAATTATTTACTAGGATGTTGATTTGGGATCGTAGAATTTTTGCCTAAGTCTATAAGTTAGATATAAGGAAATTAGGTTATATATAGCCTCTGGGGCCTCTAGATAGTCCCTAGAATATTATTTGACCATTTTAGAATTTTTGGGATTTTATGAAGATTTTTAGATAATTTTTTATATATCGTTTTATTATTTTCTAAGCTTCTAGGATTTACTGTGAGAGCAACCGAGGGAACTTTTGAGGTCAAAGAATTTATTTAGGCTCGAGAACCCCTAAAATATTTTCTATATTTTTCTAGGAATTTTTAGGAATTTTCTGGGATTTATTTGGAATTTTTAGGATTTTTCCTTATTTTTATTTAATTTTCTGTAATTAGAAAACCTATTTCTAAAAATATATACACTGTCAGCCGCTGGGGGCCCACCCGTCAGCCGCTGAAGCGGGAGAGGCGGGCCCCACGTGGCAGTGATAGGGGGGGCGGGAAGCTCGGTCTCCGAGCCGTGGAGTAAGTCTAAATCCGAGTCGAGCTCGGAGTTGGCCCAAGCCAAGCCGCCCAATCCGCAGCCGCTGGATCTGGGCGGGGCGCTCGTGATGCTGACACGTGTCCCCGCCCAGCCGCCTTAGCTGCAGTCCACCGACTCACTATATCTATATATAGTTATTATTTTCCGAAAACCCTCTGATCTTCAGCAGCTTTTTGTGGAGAGTTCAATAGGGATTCTTCAACTTCGCGGAGCGATTGCCGTCGATCTAGGCGTCCTTTTTGCGCGCCGTTTTTTTTATTGGAAGCGTATTGAGGTTAGGTTTCCGAAAATATATTTTTTTTTCTGTAGTTTTGATCTGGAATTTCTGAATAATTATTTGAGTGTCGGTTGTCCAAAAATCAACACGTCGCACGGTTTTCGAGATTCCGAGCAATCCCGAACTCCGTTTTGCGATCCGTTTGAAGTTTTGGAAAGCTGACACCGAGCCCTAAAACATATAATTTTTCCAGAAATTCAGAGTTTCATCTAGTATTTTATTTTGTTTATAGAAGTCAGATTTGGTCAACGGTTCATCGATTTGGTCATGGTTAGCCATAATGGCGATAACTTTTGACCAAATCGTGATTTTGCGGCACGGTCGATTCCAGTGCACTCATGGCGCTGAAATCTATCATGTTGCACACTCAAACTTGGAATTCATATTATTTGACCAGTTAGTCAATAGTATGTCTCGGTTTGCGTGTCACGGGTCCCGAATTTGGAACCGTGAATTTCCTTGGCCAAATTTTTGTGTGTAGATTGTTATTTCAGAATTAAATAGGTTAAAATAGGATTTTAGGTGATTTATTACAGAATTAGAATAGTATTAATTGATTTAACCTATTAGCCACTTTCTAGGATTTTAGAGTGGGAATCGTTGATCTAACTTGTGGTTTTTATGTGACGGGGTAGATCGGACTACGACATCTTGACTTGTGACTTTATCATCTATCGGAGCAGGCAAGTATCACTATGACCTATGTTTCCTTTATTTTATGCTGCATGTATCTTCGTGTCGTCGTTTCACTATTACTTCCCTTTGGTTCATGATTGTCATTGCTCATGATTAATATTGTGCACGAGAGTTAGAATCGTTAGGATATATACATGTTCATCTTTTACTCATTGTTTTCTATTGTTTACAGTTTATCGTATTGCTAATGTTTATCATAGTGGACATGTATTGTGAGTGAGTCGGGCGGGGGAATACGACAAGTAAGCATGTGGTCAACGAATTGAATACAGACCCCCTATACATTGATTGCATAATATCAGTCATGCACCACACGTATGACTGACGGATATCCCAAGCCGTCTACATGCTGAAAGTTGGTATTCTAAAACACACAGTACACGTGACTTAATTATTGTTGCCATGTCGTCTATTGTTCTTCTTTCGTCAAGTTTACCTTCTTATTGTCATCATGTCTTAGTGGTATGTCAAAGTCTACCTTCATATTGTTATCACGTCTCAAAGGTACTTTCTTATCATACAATGTCATACCTATACTTATCTTCAATTAAATTCCTTTTATCTTTCCTTCATGCTTGTATACTATATTGTGTAATGTAGTGTTATGGTGATCTTGCTCCAATCCTGACTGGATAACTATTTTTCAGCTTTAGACGAAGAGATTTGCCCTGAGGTCTACGGTGAGTATGTTGGAGACACTGATGTCACTGGCGTACCCGGTTCCAGCACTGATGCGAATTAGCATATTTTCTTCCTTATGGATTCGCATTATTTAGTAGTTATAGTTATGGAGTTAGTTGTCTATTTTATTTTCTATTATCCGGGTTTGTTCCCGAGACTTTCTGAGTTGTAGTGGATTTTTCATATTTATATTATTGAGAATATTGGATATTTTAGTAATTTTTGCTGGCTTAGTTGTGGATGATATATATGCGTGTTGTGCTTGTTGTGGACCATTGTTATCATAGACAGCGTACTACCGCCGATGCTGCGGCGTAGGCTGGACTTGGCCACGTACTCGTATCCCAAAATTGGGAGCGGGTCGTGACACATTAGAAAGTCGTCATTCTTGTTTTAGTGCGCTCACAATCGGACGTCATCGACTAGCTAGCGCTGCATGGATTAAGAGCAGGATAATTGATATAATTAGAGATAATCAATCGTATAGCGCATCACAGATAGTTAAAGATATATATAGAGAACATCGTGTACATATTACTTATTCCAAAGCATGGAGAGCCCGAAAGATGTCCTTAGCCGAGATAAATGGAAGTTATATTGAGGCTTATGGTAGTCTTGAGGAATACGGATTTAGAATTATGGAGACAAATCCTGGTAGTAGATTTTTTCTAAAAACAGCAGAAAACAATAGCTTCCAAAGAGTATATATTTGTTTTAAGGCGTGCATTGACGGTTTTTTAAGAGGTTGTTTACCGGTTATTAGTACTGATGCTACGTTTCTTTCATCTAAATATCAAGGTATTTTATTTATTGCTTGTGCACATGATCCAAACTACCAGTTATATCCAATTGCATATGCTGTTGCTGAAGGTGAAAACAGTGATTCTTGGTCTTGGTTTTTAAATGCGGTAAGAATTTCTTTTGAAAGTTCTTCTATTGAATGAAATAGGATTTCTTTTATTTCTGATAAGCAAAAAGGTTTAATAAATGCGATGCGTGTTGTTTTTCCAGAATCACCCCATTTTTTTTGTATTCAACATTTCAAACAAAATATGAAACAAGTTGCGAAAGAAAAAACTTTTCAAAACTTATTAGACTCACTTGCTAGATCGTACAATCCGACAGATGCAGAACATTTATTTGATATAATTAAAGCCGAGAACATGACATTGTATGATTGGCTTATTGGTGTGAACGATAAAAATCGTCATTTTGAACATTGGATTACAGCGTATGCTCCTTGTCCCAGATTAGATATTAACACTTCTAATCTCGCTGAATGTTTCAACAATTGGATTAAGAAGTTACGCGATAAACCAATAACGACACTTCTCGATGGTATTAGAGCCAAGATTATAACACTTCATGACAAGAATAGAAACGCTGCTAAAAAGATAGAAACATCTTTTTGTCCGAGAATGTTGAAAACTATGGCTCATATTATCAAAGAGAGAAATCACTTAGAGATATTAGCATTTGATGGTTATACATATAAAGTAATGGATCGTGCAACAAGTAGAACATATGTTGTACGGTTAGACGATGGTTCTTGTACATGTGGTAGATGGTATCATACTTATATTCCTTGTATATATGTATGTTTTGTGTGTAGATATTGTAATTTTAATATTGAAAGATTTTATCATTCACTATTTTCAACTGCGAACTTACGAAATGTATATGAAGCAAAAATGGAACCAATTCCAGTACCGTACTAGATTCAAGCACCATTGGTAAGAGGAGAAATTGGAGTACCAGCGATACGACGTAAAGCCGGCAGACCAAAGAAGAATCGTATAAAATCCCGAGAAGAATCGACACGAGAACTTCGTTGTAGCAACTGTGGCGCAATGGGACACAACCGAAGAAGATGTACCAGCCAGCCAAGAGAGTGATGCAAATAAAGTGATCTACTACTACTCAAAGACAAGAGTTCAAGAGTTCATTTTACTATAACTACTACTTAAAGACAGGATATTGTAATTTTAGTACAATTTGTTTGCAATCTATCAAGATTTTCGAATGATTCTACGATAAGCTTGTCTTGCAACATTGCTTAGGCTTATACTCCTCCTTCTGCCTGTAGTATCTTCCACTCTTACCTCCTCCTCCTCCTGGTTATCATCAGTATCCTGCTCTGCCTGAGTCTGAGTAGGTATCGGTGCTGATGGAGTATTAAAAAGTTAGCTGTACATCTCCATACCTGGAAACTCAGCTGCTACTGGAGGCAGCTGACTTGATGACTCCCCAGGATAGTACTGAGTAGATCCCTTGCCAGCGTAATCATGAGTAGATCCCTCTCCAGGGTTGTGATGAGTAGATCCCTCCCCAGGATAGTACTGAGTAGATCCCCCCCAAGGGTAGTGCTGAGTAGGTTCCTCTCCAATAATTTCCTCTTGCTGAGCAGCATCGACCTCTCCGGCAGCATCCCTCCTACGACGTGAGTGTCTCTGTGGTACAACGCCGCTTGGATAATCTGGCGGAAGATGAGAATGTATTGGTGGCATCTCAGGGTCCCGTCCAAGGCCTAGGTGAATAACACGGTTTACTAATTCCTGCATAAGCCTTCGACTATGCCGCAAACATTCTAGGGACTCTGGTTGTTGGTAAGAATGTAGGTATTCAACAGTCTGAAATATAAGAGCAGTTAATAAGAACTGATTGTATTTGTAGTTGTTAATATCTAACTTATGGTTTAATCATACCAAATCAGATATCCTATCAACAAAAGCACGCAAACTAGCATCGTCGACTGCTCTGCATTTGAATCTGGGTTCCTCATATTTATAGAATTGGTTTCCCATACGAGGAAATCTCCACCATTTTCTGTAAGTGTAGTCACCCATGTCTGCGTAATGTAGGACAACTAAGTTAGCAAAATTAGACAAAATTGAGTAATCATAATTGGACTAAAAATTTACTTACAATCATCCGGAGATTGGATTATTGGAGATATGTGCCTCACGCTGTAATTATCAAATCTACTATTCCACTTACCAATTGTAGCATTGATTCTACTTACTGCATTTGATGGAGCGTAACTGATTGAAGGCGGATCATCCGAAATTATCTGTCTACTTCCGAATTGTCGAAGAACACGATCTCCCGGATGATACATTGTATACCGATCGTATATAATATATGATCTATGCATACTAAACCAATATGACAATCTTTTAATTTCTAGATCATTATCTGTAATTGTATATGGTACCCATGCCACCTGTTCAACGATAATGTACGAATAAGTACAATAATTTAAAGTCATTCATCAAATAATTAAATTATTACCTCACTATGCTCCAATGTATCAAATTGTTCACGATAAAGTGAGACAACCTTGTATTGACAATGTTGTTGATCTACAACATCTGTCGACCAGCGCATAGCAATAGGAAAGACTCCAAAATTATTAGCTACGCTGGTAACCGGTCTACCAATGTAGAAGTGCTCGTACGACCAGACCTACAACAAATATAGTTGGAAAATTTAGTACAAAGTAAATACAATGAAACACAAATAAAATTTTCCTTACCTGAACTAGTGACATGCATCCACAAATACTCTGGGTCATTTTCATATTAGCAAATTTAGTCAGCATTGCGTAGAGAAATGATAAAGCAGCAGCTTCCCACGCATGACTAGTGGGTTTGGTCAAATCAGCTAAAAATGGTAGAAGTCGCACATTAACCTTATTTCCATTTGCGTCGGAAAAGAGAATAGCACCACATAAAGCGAGCAAGTATGCTCTAGTACACTGAATAATCTGAAAGAGAGAAAGCAAACACTTTACTAACTACTAAATCAATTCTTACAAATATTACTACTTAAAATACATACCCGTATATCATCTACTTCAACCGCCTCGTTGTCCATGGTGTGATTTAAATCCATAAAGTTTCGACGAAGCCATGAAAAAGTGACACAACTGTTACCTCGCAGATCTGATGGAGGCATAATTCCGAGATAGGTAGTGTTTGCCATTGATTGTAAAAGTACAGAATAGTTTTATGGGAGGACTGAACTTAGACTCACAATACAAACTCGCTTGTACAAAGAAAGCCTAGGGACGAAAACCTAGGTACAGCAGTCTAAGTACAATTGTTTATTTTAGATTCTGGGGGGTGATGATAGAGGCTCGGAAAAGCGACAGCCGCTCTGCCTTACTCCTTGGACGATCGGTATGCAGTCTTGGCTCGGAGAAGATCTGCTTGGCGTGGACGAACAAATGCTCTTCTTGCCCTCCTCGTGTTGCTCTCCTGGCTTCTCTCTCTCTGTGATTATCAAAAAAGGGGGAAGCTCCCTCTGTATATCTGTCTCCCTCTTTTTTTTATTCTCTAGTTGCCGGGGGTTTTTTGCAAGGGAATGATGCTGGCTATTTATAGGAGTGGGGTGTGATCATTAGGGTTTGCTAATGATCATTTGTTTGGAATGTCGGCGCTCCTTCAATCTATCTGAACCCTTGATCCTGATTACAATAAATCTAGGCCATTAATGCGGATAGTACCGTATCTTGTAAGCAATTAATGCTAACTGCTTTAAATCTTCATGATTGATTATACCAATGTCCGATTGCTCGCCACGTGTCCCATTAGCTTGATAATAAATGATATGTCCTGATCTTAGTAATTATGACGATGATGTCAAATATACTTGTTGGGATTCGGTTCAATCCTTGATTGATCCGATGCCACGTGTTTTGATTGTGGGTCCTGCCAGAGCCGCATAGGATGGACAACACTTGAACCGCAGGGAGATACTCTTCGTGAGCCGCATAGGACAATGCTTCATCGAGCCGCAGGGAACGAACTCTCAATGAGCCGCATATGCATAGTCTTTGCGAGCCGCATGAGCTAGCGTTGTATTGAGCCGCAGGGGTTGAGCTCTCAGTGGGCCGCATATGGCTGATTTTTGCTAGTCATATAGGGTAACTTCTCAGTGAGCCGCATGAAGCTGTTCTCTATTTAAGCCGTATGAGATTTGCCACGTGGCAACCTAGGATTTCTGACGGATCGGGTCAGAGATCTTCTTCTTTTCCCGAAAAGACTGTTATTATGGTAGAGCCATTATGACACTTTATGCCAGAGCCGCCACAGTCGTCAAATCGTGTCAGAGCATTAAATGAGGCCACTATTCAAAGGGCCAGCTATAGGGAAGGATCACAGGGGGACACGTGGCATCAATCGAGCCGCATATTCCTGCTGAACCGCATACACTCTCGAGCCACATGAGACTGACAGTCTTCCTTTGAACTGTATAAGATAGCTCCCATATGAGCCGTATGGGCTTCGTATCCGGAGCCGTATGGACCATTATTCTGATATTTTCTATGCTTCTACAGGACCCCCTTCAAAGTTTTCAATTTGCAAAATTGAAACACTTTGAATAAGAAGCATGGTCCCGTTCATGCCGCATAAGTATCCCAGCCGCATAGATTCATCTGTCCGCATAGGCTCTTTGCCACGTGTCCTGACCACGTGTGCAAATTTTTATTAAATGCCCTTGATTCGTTTTGAATTTAACGCCGTCTTTTTGGGGGAGGATCCCAAGGGTCGGTTTTGCCTTGACCGAAGCGTTTTGCCTTTATCTTTTGAGGCGGCACGTAATCCGAGATGTCTGTTTATTTTTATGGGTCTCTTTTGCCTATAAATAGGAGTCTTTTAGTCTCTTGGGGATTTCTTTACCTTCTCTCTTTGCTCGAATTCCCTGTTGCCGTCTTTGCTCTTCGTCTTCTTCCTTCAACGATCGACAATGGCTCCCAAGAAGGCTGCTGCGTCGAAAGACGCGAAGGATAAGGCGGTTGCTTCTACGACGACTGCAGCGACGAACGTAGTCACTCCTCCGTCGGCTGCTGTGCGTTCTATCCATCCGGACGTTCACCCGCCTATCGCTGGTAAGGGTCGTCTGAAAACCCTAACCGTTGCCATGGCTCTGCTGTATACTTTATGCACAAGCCGCATGTACGGGGCTTATCGATGTAACCGCATAAGCCTTTCGTCCCATGGGGCCGCATGAGCTTGTTATACTCGATCTGAGCCGCATATGTGTTTTCGATTTGGGCCGTATAAGCGTTGCTCACTTTTTGAACCGCATAAACTCGCTCGCTTGCATCCGCATCCGCTCGCATGAGTCTGGCTTTGTAGGCGTGCTTAACCTGAACCACATGGGTCTATAAGCTCGTCTGAATTTGAGTTGACTCGGCTAACTCGGAGCCGCATAAGGCTATAATGCACCGAACTGCATGGACGTATCTAATGCTGAGCCGCATGAGGCTGTGACGACCCGAGCCGCATAGACTCAGATGATCTTTCCAATGTTTCTATTTTTTGACTATCTTCTAACCTCGTTTCTTTCGTCTTTCTCCAGTGAATCTGCCCGTAAATCCTGCTGGGGAGCTTATAGTGGGTTCGAATCAATTTGCCCTGGGCGTGCGTCTTGACGACTTAATTAGGCATGTGTTGAATCAATTCCCTACTGATGAGCTTTCGGAGAGGTTGAAGGCCATTGAGAATCAGACCCTCCATTACCTCCGTTCCATGATGAATACTGGGAAGCTGGATGGAAAATACCTGAAGCCTTTGTTCCTTTTTGGTGATGCTTTAATCATCAAGAATCCCCGAGTTTTAGAGATTTCCGAGAACTGGGATTTTTCTTTGGATGGGGTAGCAATCCATATTTCTCTCATGGAACGTCATTATCCTTTGTCATGGTTCAATATGGTGTTGCTGGACCGGAAGATGGTGTGTAACTTAACTCCCACTCAATCAGGGATGTTGATGGGTAACATCCATTATAATCCGAATATGCGATCAGCGTATGCAGGTAAGGATTCCGTCCTCCGGTATATGATGGGTCTAGTCTCGGGCTCTTTCATGAATGTATACGGTCCCAACTTCACACTTACTCAAGCTGATACTTTCCTGAATCGGCTTGTTCGCAAGAAGTCTTATCCTGTTGGTAGGCTGGCACTGCCGAACTGGATAAACCCTACCTCTACGTGGGCCCAGTTGACTACTTGGGTTTTGCAGACCTATGGAACATTCTTGCGGGAGGTGGGGCTTTACCATGCCATTCGGGGCACTTGTCACGGGCTTCCCATTAATAAACCACTGTTCGTAGCGCTCTTGGAGATGTATAGCCGGCGAACGGGGACGTTCTTTGCACCAGTAGGGGAGCTGGGGCTTGCTCTTCACGAGATGTATACTGTCTCTAAACTTCCATGGGGGAATGAGCCTTTCGAGGTGTATACCCCGTCGAATGAGGAGTTCGAGGCCTTGGACAGACAACTCCCGGGTTCTGTTGTGCTGTATCGGGAGTTGTTGTGCCATCATAGTACTTGTCATCAGATGGCTATAAAAACGACGGATAGCTCCGAGGGGACCGCTCCCCATACCACATCCTGGATTAATTATCTTTTTAGGGTTGATCCTTCTGGCGAAGTTACTCCCCGAGCCCCTCAAACGCATGCAGAGGTAAGGGATCTGATGTCAAGTGTCAAGAAGTCGCGATCCAAGAGCGATATATTCGGGAGTCAAGCTGACTCTCTTAGTTATTTTCACTATGGGACCATACAGATGTCGGAGAAGGCGCTTCTGGCTGGATTTTTAATGATATGGCTACGGAACTGCGTAGTCTCGGGAGGAGCGGGTTCTATCGAGAGGATTGGTCGTCATTTCATCCTCCCTGCCGTTAAACTAGTATTCGGAGTTAGGCTGGCCCTCCTTCCTGCTATGGTGTGCAGCATACACCATGGTCTGCGAACATTCTCGTCCAAGGTTATTGCTCGCAAGAAGACTTTGGATTTTGAGCGCGTAGAACTGCCCTTCCACTACCTAATGGGGTGGTTGGCGATGCACTATAAGTCTTTGCTGGTACCTGGGATAGCAGAAGACGCTACAGCCGAAGATGCTTTCCTCTTCAAGTGCCATCACCGGTCTTGGGAATACAATACTATGCCAGCTTGTCGGAGGGCGCTGGCGAGAGTGGATGGGTGTGACCTCTTTGTGTCTGTTCCTCCTTTTTCTGATAAGGAAGTGAGGAAGGTACACCTTGATGGTACTGGACCTTCTCATTTTCTGTCTCCGGATATGCTTGTTTGGTTGCGCAATATCCGCCCCGTGCATCTGGTTTATCACAACCGGGATAATGTGTACTTGGAGCCTTACCTACCAAGTAGGTTTTCCCGCCAATTTGGCTATAGCCAGTTGTTCCTTGATTGTCCCAACCCTTGTTTGGGTTTTGAAGACAGCGTTCTTGACGGCGTCCGAGCGTGGAATTATTATGACGCTTATCATACTCGGGCCAGCTTCTCGGTTCCCGATGCTAAGGCACCGAGGGAAATTTTGTGCGTAGCTGCTTTGTATCCCGTTATGGCGAACAAGCCTCCTGTTAACTTGGATCCGAGTAGCAGTTTCATCGTAGGTACTGGTTTAGAGGAGAAGCCCAAGGGGGCTAAGGCTAGAAAGCAACTGGCGCTCCAGATTCCTCTCTCTGAATCAGAACCTTCCGAGTCGGCTGAGGAGGAGGATGATAGCGAAGACTCCCTTTCTGGTAGGGGTGAAGAAGTAGCGGATCAACCGCTTCCCACCCCCGATGAATCGGCGGAAGACCCGTTGCCTTCTACATAAGAGGAAGTAGTGAGGTAAGAACAGCCTCCAGCTGTGTCTGGTTTCTCATGTAAACGAGTCAGGCGCGAGTCTTCTGACAGCAGAGCGACCTTTTCCGTGAAGAGAGCTGCCATTAAGTCTCATGGATTACTTATTACCGAGAGGGGTGAAGGTACCGATGCTGCTCTGGAGGTAAGACTAAGTCAGAGTTATCTCTTTGTTGTAGTTTTCTTTCCACTTGAAGATATGACTTGATCATTTTTCTTTGTAGGTGTCTGACGAACCAGGCTCTCCTGAACCATCTACTGCCCCAGTAGTTGATCCGGCCCTTGCCGCTTTGATTAGCGACATGTGTGCCGCGGTCCTCTCTGCGGGGGCTCTCTCAGCGGCGGCTGAGGACTCCCAAGCTGCTGAGGCCCCAACCCGGGGTGACGAAAGTTTCCTTGGGCTCGTCTCCGAGATTCCTGAACTTCAGCAAGACGACGCCATTCTCGGTGCATCCCCTTCCGAGGATGCAAGGGCGGATGAGTCTATTATTCCTGACTCGGAGGCTGTTGGTGAAGAGGTTGTGATGACTGTAGGCGAACTCCAGCCTCCACACTCCTCCACTGGTAAGCTGAGCCACATATTGACCACCGAGGGGGCTTATTTGCTCTATCAACATATCCTTTGGGTCAAGTCGATTCATGGTTGCCTTGGCCCTGCAGGTCCTGACCCTTTACCTCCCGCTGCGGATGTTCTCGGGGAAGGCCCGGTCTGCCGTGATCTGGGCGAAAGGAGCGTTTCCTCTTCTTCGTCATCGCATATTGAGGGACATCCTGCCAGCTCTGGGCAGATGGGAATGGAGTTGGTGCTGGCCCCGGCCTCGTCTTCGGCTGCTTATACAGCTCCGGAGATCGACTTCTCGACCCTGCCGAGCATCCAAATTCTGCTGGCCGCTGAAGAGGAATTGGCCGATGTTCAAGCGTCCTTCCGTGCAGAGTTGGTTTCTCTTGTGGCAGGAGCGGCAGATTCTGTCGCGTCTTCTTCCGCGCTGCCAGCCACACTCCCGTTGACACCGGCTTCCTCGGAGGCTCTGAACGAGGTGACGCAGGATGTGGTTGACAGCTTCTATTGTCACTTAGGGAGGGGTGTAAACGCTGCCGTGGAACGGGAGATCCCTTTTTCTTTGTCTCTGCGGGGCGCTCGGGGTCAAATCGACACTCTGAAGGGTCTTCCTGGCGGGGTGGGGTTAGCCGCGCTCCTGGAGCCTAAGTTGACGGAGGCTGACCAGCTTGTGACCCAACTGCTGGCAGTACGGCAGGCTGGCTTGCCCGCTGTGATTGAACGGGAGCGGGGCTTCCTGGTTGCTGCTCGGGACAGGATCAAGCTCGCTCGAGAAACTGCCAGGCCGGCTGTGCAGGGGGACCTTGACAAGTTCTCCGTCTCCTATGACTGACTGGGTCGTCGGAGTCAAGCTTGTTGGGCCCGAGAAGAATCTGCCTCTCGTGGAATAGCTGACATGAAGGAGCGGATTCTCGCACTCCAGAAGGAGTTGGCCTTCTTAGAGTCAGAGCGGAAGGCTGCTCATGCAGAACAGGAGTTGATCGCTCGGGAGGCCGAGAGGGTTTCCCGATCTTCTGTCAACCTGGAGCGGGCCTTCAAGAAGTTTAAGGACAACTGGCAAGCCCATGCTCATCTGGAGGATGCGGCGGTGCTGAACCAGGAGGCGGAGCGTTGAGCCAAACAGAGGCTTGAGCGGTCGGTTGCCTTGATAAGGGACCGTCTCACGGTGTTATGTGCACCAGAGCAGTGATCCGCCCTCTGTCTTCTTCTTCTTCTTCTTTTTTTCTCTTTTAATTTTTGTAAGGGGTGTGATCCCCGCTGATGTAGCCCTTCGATTTTTGAATAAATGAGCATGTTTCAACTCATCTTTTCTTTCTTGTACTTGCGATATTTATGGAACCGGACTTGCTGGGGGATTATTTGTGGACCTGTTACCCTAGGTGTACCTTGGCTTTAGGTACGGATAACAAGTTTGGATGTTTGGAGCAGCCATGGCAAAGTGGTCATGGGTGTTCTTGGTGTTGGGGAAAGGAATGCCGTAGAGCAGCTGGGCTCCCGGGGCATGGTAAGATGGTGGATTTATGCTAAGAAGCTTAGCAAGGGATATTTGTGGACCTATTATCCTTGGCGTACCCTGGTTCAGGATACGGATAATAGGATGAAAGGAAACCAATCACATTTGCTCAGAGGTTATGATGACATGGCAAACGTGAAGGTTTTACCGTAAAATCTTCCTGCTCAGAGGTAATGAGAACATGGCAGGGGAGACTTCACGGAAGCTATTTGTAGTAAATAGCGGATATTTGTGGTCAACAGAGGACACTTGTGGTCAACAGAGGACATTTATGGACCAATTATCCTTGTCATACTCCGGTTGTGGGTACAGATAATAGGTTGAAAGAGGACCGGCATACTTGCTCAGAGGTAATGTGGACATGGCAAATATGACGATTTCTTCGATGGAGCCTTCCCATTCAGAGGTAATGAAGACATGGCAGGAGTGGGCTCAATGAAGAGTGGGTACATAGAACGACTCAGAGGTAGGAGAACGTGGAAGTTCTATGCGAGGGGGCGGTTTGTTTTTGGTGTAAGTGAAGATGACTCAGAGGTAATGAGGACATGGTCGTTTCGGAAATTGGTGGATCGACTACCCTTTTTGTGCACTAGGAGTGCGGGTAGTGGATCATGAGGAAGGATCTCTTCCAGGAAGAAAGTTCAGAGGTATAATCATACGTGACTTACTATCTGCAAGAGTGACCGGAATGTAAGTTCAGAGGCACCAGCCGGTACATAACTTGGTTATTTAGAATATTGAGGGAGTGAGAGTTCAGCGGCACCAGCGGGTGCATGGCTCGGTAATCTGAAATGTTGTGGGTTCAGTGGTACTAAAGGGTACATGACTCGATGATTTGAAATATGGTGGATGAGAGTTCAGTGGTACTAAAAGGGTACATGACTCGATAATCTGGAGAATGATGTTTAAATATAGTATTTCTTCAGGAACTTGCCGTTGACGGACAACATGAGCAAGTCTCCGTTCTGTTTGGCGAGGCGGTAAGCACCGTTGGAGAATACGGCCTCGATGACAAATGGACCTTTCCATTTTGGCTGGAACTTGCCGGCGGTCTTGTGAGTCATGACCATTGGCCTCCGGACTGCCAGCACAAGATCGCCCACTTGGAATGTTCTGATTTTAACCTTCTTGTTGAAGGCTCCTGAGATGCGTGCTTGGTATAGCTCGATCCTTTGCTGAGCTAGGAGGCATTTTTCATCTAAGGCCTCCAACTCTTGTAGTCGACGTCGGTAGTTATCATCCGTTGTCAATTGATAGGTGAGGGCGACGCGGAGTGAGAGGATTTGAGTCTCCAATGGGAGGACTGCCTCACTCCCGTACACCAGGAAGAATGGTGTATTCCCGGTGGCTGTTCGAACTGTGGTACGATAAGCCCATAAGCATTTGCCGAACTTTTCGTTCCAGTCACGTTTGTTGGAGGAGACAAACTTCTTAAGGAGTTTGATGATCGTTTTGTTGAATGCCTCTGCTAACCCGTTTGCTGCCGGGTTGTACGGTGTCGAAGCGACATTCTGAATACGGTGCTTATCGCAGAACCGATAGAATGCGTGGCTTGCAAACTGCGGACCATTATCATGGATGATCCTTCGGGGCAATCTAAAGCGGTAGATGACGTGATGCTTAAGGAAGCTGATCACGTTTGAAGTCTTAACTTCTGCGAGTGGGACAGCTTCCGCCCATTTGGAGAAGTAATCAGTGATAGCAAGTATGAAGCGATGTCCTCGGGAGGAAGGTGGGGTGAGTGGGCCAATGATATCCATTCCCCATGCTTCGAATGGCCAAGATCCTACTGTCGGATGTAGAAACTCCGATGGTTGGTGAATGAAGTCTGCGTGGACTTGGCAAGCTTTGCATTTTCTGGCATAGTCTATCGCGTCTGCCACCATCGTGGGCCAGTAGTAGCCCATTCGGCGAAGGCGATCTTGTAGTTTTAGGCCGGGCTGAGGGGCCCCGCAGACACCGTCATGAGCTTCTCGTACGGCTTCTTTGGCTTCTGCGTTCGACAGGCACCGGAGTAATAATCCGTCATAGGAGCGGCGATACAGCATCTTCGTCTCTGTATCGTAGAAGAATCTGAGAGAACGCCGTCTGACAGAAATGGCTTCTTTTGGGTTCTCTGGGAGGATGTTGTAGACGACGAAGTCGATGAATGGCTGTCTCCAGTCTGGTGCTTCGTCGACCGTCTGGGCGGAATAACTTGCCACGAATTGAACATTGTTCTTGGGGCAGACCAGTTCGTGGCCTATCACGTCAATCGAATGATGAGCCTGGTTTGGCACTGCTAAAGAAGCGACAAGGCCTGCCAGGGCATTGGCTTCGATATTTCGGAGTCTGGGAACGTGTTCGATGAAGAACCCCTCGAACGATAAGATAATATTGATCGCAATTTGATGGTAGGGGATCATGTCTTCATGGCGGACCTCGTATGAGCCCCGGATCTGATTGATGATTAGTTGGGAGTCGCCGTACGCTTCAAGGTATTCTACCCCCAGCTCTCTTGCCAGTTGGAGACCAATGACCAGAGCGTTATACTCGGCCATATTGTTAGAGCAGGGTTCTGTGAGGGAGTAGGCGCGATTGATCACCAGCCCAGTAGGAGAAATCAATACCACTCCGACCCCAACGACGATGTTTCCCTTGGGTCCGGTTCTTGAAGTGCCATCGAAGAACATCTGCCATATGTTATCGTAGGTAGCTGTATTCAAATCGGCGACCTCATCTGGGATCTCTTCATAGATTCTGGATGACTCCGATCCTGGGTGGGCTGCCAAGAAGTCTGCCAGGGCTTGACCCTTGACAGCCTTCTGCGGGACGAAGATCATATGATAGGGGGACAGCAATATTGCCCATGTAGCGAGGCGAGAGCTGAGTGCCCCTGGTTTAGTCATGAGGACTCTGAGAGGGTTGACTCAAGAGATCACATGTATGGTTTGCCCTGTGACGTATGTTGGCCCAATGATTGTATCATATTTTTGAATATAGTTAATCTGTTAAGTTTAGCATTTCATTATCACTAATCTTCATACTATCACCATAGCATTTCAACTTATCTTATACCTTTGGTGATATATACCTATTGGTTTACATATTACTGATATGAGCTATCTATCTTAAATTTAATCGAGTTGCCAAAATCAAAACTATATTTTTGATTATGGTTATTCAATTAAGTTTAATCATTAAGATATCACTAACATTTATGCTATCACCTTAGCACTTACTTAAACTCAGCATTGTCCTGATGTGCATTGAACTTATCACACTTGCTATTATGTATATTGCTTTGTTCGTCTAACATGTACATGTAGAAAAGCAATAAGCAAGATCAGTGTGGACATATGCAATAAAGAAATCATGGTGGGCCAAAGACGACGGATCCCACAAGATTTCTATGAACCACCCGACGATATCTCCGGAGCCACGCACTCGGGGGTTCCGCTGCCCGGTCAGCGGACGGGGGTCGAAGGGGCAGCGCCCCTCGTCGGGGGTTCGGGGGCGAAGCCCCCGAAAGGTATTCAGTTTTCGCAAACTGGATATCTTTGGACAGCTGCCGCCAAGAGAAAAAGCCAGCACATATCAAAGGAAGAAGCCAAGCCATGCCATCATCATTTCAAGACTCTGAAGAAGCCTGCACCTGCCTAAGTTTATCTGGAGTCTGTAATGAGTCTTAGGAATTATTGTAAACACAAGAAATGGATGGCAAAATCGAAAGCTAGGGCAGAAATAAGCCCAGGATCATTTTTGGTGGAAAACGGCATACCGACGGTATACCGGTGTATACCGGCGGTATACCGGTTTTTGTTCACAGAAAGTTTCTGTTTACAAAACCGGCATACCGGCGGTATACCGGATCATACCGACGGTATACCGCTTCCGAAACGTTAAAATTCCAACGGTCGGATTTCCAGCCATTAATGATCCTAACGGCTATATTTCTAGCCGTTGCAATCCCAGACCGGTATACCGCCGGTATGCCGGATCGTACCGGCGGTATGCCGGTTCATGACTGAAAAGTTGCCTTTAGCTCTTTTCAATGCTTTGGTTATAAATAGCCTTGAACCCCTTCATTCATGGTTGATGCTTTGAGCCTAAAAATTTTTAAACCACCAAAGCCTATCCACAAACAACTCTACAAAGCTTTCATTTGCCATGCACAAATTGTGTTAGAGTTATTGAGTTGAAAAGTGAGATCTTCATCCTATTGTATAAGGAGATCAAAACCTATTGTGAAAGGTTGAAGTTGGAGAGTCTTCGTATCCAAACTCTCGGTTGAAGTTGGGGAGTCTTCGTATCCAAACTCTCGGTTGAAGTCGGAGAGCCCTTCGGATTAAAGCTCTTGTGTAAGAAGTTGGCGAGTTCTTCGGATCCAAACTCGTGTGTAACTATTTGCTCAAATAGTGGATTAAATCCGGAGAGAGTTCGGGGACTGGATTGCCTCTAGGGAGGATACCAGGATACATCGGGTGTCGGTATTGTGATTGCTTCTTCTCTTGCACTTTTATTTTTAAATTGCCAATTAGCTTGTGCTAAGTGCTTGATTAGTTAGCTTGACCCTATTCACCCTCTCCTCTAGGGTTCCTACAACGTAGTGCCGCGTCTTTTGAATGGCGAACACCAGGGCGAGGTATTCCTTCTCCACAGCGGTGTATCGGTGTTCTGGCCCAATCATCATTCGTCTGAGGTAATATATGGCCTGCTCATGGCCTGCGTCGTTGTTTTGTGCCAGAAGGGCACCAAGGGAGTGTTCTATTGCTCGTACGTAGAGCAAGAATGGTTTTCCAGGGACCGGGGCCACCAAAACTGGAGGATTTGATAAGTATTCCTTGATGCTGTCGAAAGCACGCTGGCATTCCTCGTCCCATGCGAATGAGACTCCTTTCTTCATGAGGTGTGTGAATGGTCGGCATCGCCCGGAGAGGTTAGAAATGAACCTCCTGATGTAAGCTAGCCTTCCTTGGAGGCCTCTAAGTTCACGGAGATTTTTCGGGGGAGCCATCTCCATGATCGCCTTTGTTTTCTCGGGGTCTACATGGATACCCTGTGCAGTGATGATGAAGCCCAAGAACTTCCCGCTGGATACGCCCAAGAACGATTTCGTAGGGTTCATCTTCAGATTGTGGGCTCGCATTATGTCGAATACCGTCCTCAGGTCCTGAAGATGATCTTCCTTACGGCGACTCTTGACGGCGATGTCGTCGACATAGCATTCCACTGTCTTGCGCAAATGTTCTCTGAAAATGATACTCATGGCTCGCTGATATGTAGCGCCAGCATTCTTTAGACCGAATGGCATGACTGTGTAGCAGTATGTGCCAATCGACGTTCGGAATGATGTGTGCTTTTCGTCTTCGGGAGACATCTTGATTTGATTGTACCCCGAGAATCCATCTATGAATGACATACGTTCAAAGCCGCATGTGTTGTAGATCATGATGTCTGTGATGGGGAGGGGAAATTCGTCTTTCGGACATGCCTCATTTAGATTACGGAAGTCGATACAGATTCGGATCTTCCCATTCTTCTTAAGGACCGAAACTATGTTGGCGACCCAGTCAGGATGTTGCTCCTCACGGATGAAGCCGCTGGCTATTAGTTTGTTGACTTTGGCTTCGATCGCATCCATGACGCCTGGGCGGAAGCGACGTTGTTGCTGCTTGACTGGTTTTGCATCTGGACGTATGTTGAGCTTATGAAGAGCAATGTCGGGATCTAAACCCGGCATGTCCTCATAACTCCAGGCGAACACATCAATATATTCTTTGATAAGTTCCAGTAGCGATTCTCGCTCTTCGTCTGTTAAACTCTTACTGACAAAGATTGGCTTTGGAGAGGACTCGCTGCCGAGGTCGACCTGTATAACTTCATCTTCGGTAGGAGGTTCTTTCTGCTCGAACCATTTTTCCCATTGCGCGTCCAGCTGTTGGGCCCACGGCTCTAGTTCGAGGATTTCAGGAATGTCTTCGTCTTCTTTGTAAGCGTCAGCGAATGCCATATTGACTGACAGGACTTGCCTGAATATGTCTCCGATGCTGGTATCCGAGTCGGAAGTTGGTGACCCGGTTGAATGTGACTGCCAGTCACACTCTTCATCTGAACTCTCGGGGGTCGTCGTGGGAGTTACATACCCTAGCCTACATCGAGTTTTGCTATAGTAGTCCCGTGGCTTGCCGGTCAGTACTGGGGGCTTCAAAGGTAGTCGCTGTCCAGTGCCGTAATTCAAACCTGGTGTAGTCTCCAGATCATATCCCTGCTTTTGTATGAGATATTTGGACTGGGGGCTATAAAGATACAGAGGCAGTCTCCCGACATCTGACCCAAGATCGGCTTCCTTTATGATGAAGGGGTACGGATCGTCTTTCCGGCCGAAGATAATTGGATGGTCCCCTCCCTCGTATATTCGGTAGGCGTCTTCTGCTGGAGTAAGCTGGATCGCGGTATATACATTTGTCACCTGTGTGTGTAGGTGAGTGCCTATACCGTGGTCCATAGCATACATTGTACATAGCTTATTGAGCTCGGTGTAGTTCAAAGATAACCCTTTATTGATAAAGTAAGGTATCTTTTCTAGGGGAATTACATCATCGGCGGAGGGGACATTAGTGTGAGTAGCCACATACTTGGCTAGTTTCAGCTCCTCCTCGGCTACCCCATGTGTAAGTGAAGACTGAGAGGACGTCCTAGTCAGCTTGATCTTCAGAGGTTCAACTGACGGAGCAGAGCGTGGGGTTGTCGGTAGACTAGCAACCCCCAGTCTGGCACTCGATGTGGAGCGAGGGGTGGCTGGTTCGCTAGAAGTGTCAGACCTTGTATCGGGATGATGACCTTTCTTAGGAAGGCATATTGTCAGTGGCCTATCAGAGGGATTGAGTTTCTCCGTTTGGGGTTGAACGACTTTTGGCAGTCTGATGGTAAGTGGCCCTGTTGTGGGTCTCAGCACCTGGTCGGACCTTGGCAGCCGAATTCTCAACTGCTCTTCCTGTGCCGAGAGGCTGATTGTGTCCTTACGCAGAGTGGCCGTAAGGGGTACGAAATTGCCTGGTTTACGAGCCTGAAGGTGGATTGTTAGAGGTTCTTCTGATCCTGTTGCCGTCTTGGTATGAGCTTGCACATCTTCTTCGACCAGGTGCTTCTTTTATTTTTCGTATAGACATGAGTCTGAGTAATAAGATTCGACCCCCTTGAAGGGATCGATATCAGCAAATTCTGTCCTCACGAAGCCATGCTTATCGACATATTTGAAGCATTGGTGCAGTGTGGAAGGCACGATCATGTAATCGTGTATCCAAGGTCGCCCCAAAAGGATGTTGTAAGACGTGTCAGCATCTATGACGTAGCAGGTGACTTCTGATTGGAGATCGCCAATCTGGCATTTCAGATGGATCTTCCCGATTGGGTAGCTCCTACCCGAATTGAAACCGCTAATAGCGATGCTCGTAGGCGTCAGGCGATGCATCGAAATGCGAAGATGATGTAGCAGACCCTTCAGAATGATGCTTATGGAAGACCCAGGGTCAATATGCATTCGATCCACCTTTACGTCGCCAATGTATCCAGTATAGTATAACGGGCGATCGTGCAGGTTAGTTTTGATGAGCATATCCTGCGAAGAGAAGATGATATTGGGCATCGCTCCCGTATACGTACTATCTTGGAGATCTACAGGTTGATTATCTCCTATGAGGTTGACCTGAGCCAAGTACGCGTCGGCGTTTTGGAGTGCGTCACTCAAAGCTGTACGGACATCCTTTGAGAGCCTTAGGAGTTCATATAAGGACAATTTGGCCGGTGTATTGGCCAATTGTGCCAAGATGTCGAAGTTGTAGGGCCTCTCCAGCCCCTGAGATGTCTCCTTTCGGAGGGATTTGTCGAAGCGAGTCTCCTTCGGCCTAGGCTTGTCGGTCGTCGAAGGCTGAGCCGGTCCCGGAGCATCGGTAGAAGTGGGCGGATGATCATCAGTCGAGTTCTCAGCCATGGGCTGAGATTGTGCTCCAGATCGAGTAACAACGGCCGTGACTTCTTCTTCATCTGTCGAGACGGTGCGGCAGGATCTGACTTTTTCGCTTCTCTTCTTGTGAATGGTAGGCGTTGTGGGCTGAGTTACCTCGTGGACCAAGTTCGGATGGACCCACATAATTTCTCCTCGCGATGTAGTGAGAGGTACAAGATTGGCAGCTTGATCTCGAGCAGGCAGAAGATTAGCAATTTCCATCGTTGCCAGAGGGATGGGTATAACACCGTCTTGAGTCTCTGTTGGCGGAAAGCTGTCGAATTGTACGGATACCATGTTGGCTGCTACGGTTACCTCCTCGAAATCGATGGCTAGAGCGTTCGAATCGATGAGGTTTTGGATGTACCGTTTCAGTTGGTAGCAGTCGTGTGTAGCATGGTGGACGTAACGGTGGTAATGGCAGAATTTTTGGTTCTCCAAGTCAGCCGGCCGAGGCTCCCGTCTTGGTGGAGGGAGCTGAATTCTATCTCCTTGTATGAGCATGTCCAAGATAGGCTTGACGTGGCCATCTTCAAAAGAGTAAGTGATTTGAGGCCATTGTTTTTCTGTTGGTTGTGACTCGGGCTTCTGGGCCGTGTCGGCCACCATAGCCTGCTTGCCTTTGTTGTCCCGATTGATGGAGGGGCTACCCCCATTGTCGGTGTTGGTGCTGGGATGCTTGCCCTTATTCTCTCCCTCTGAGATATGCAACCCCAGCTGGCGGGCCTTCTTCAATCGTTCTTCGGCACTTGTAGCACTGATGATAAAAGCCTTCCAGTCCTTGAATTGACTTTCGCCCATCCAGAGACTAATTGTTGGGAGTAGTCTCTTTTGGCAAATTTCAATCAGGGAAGAATCCGGATTGCCAGATGGTAACTTCATTGCGGTTTGACGAAACCGCTCAATGTAATTCCTCGTCAGCTCTTTCTCTCCTTGGATGACGTCCATGAGGGTAGACATTGTGACGTCCTGCCCTACCTCGTAGAACCTCTCCAAGAACAAGCGTTTGAAGCCAACAAAGGAGTGGATGCAATTGTCCGGCAGGTTGCGGTACCAGTCGAAGGTGACTCCTTCCAATGCCCCGATGAATAACCGCGTGAGGATAGCGTCATCATGGGGCAGATGGTCGGTGGTGACCTCGAAGTAAGTGATATACCGACTTGCTGAGGTCTTTCCATCATAGGGGTTGATATTGAACGGCTTATATCTTGGTGGGAATGGAACATCCCTCCATTCAGCAGGATATGGTTGCCGTATTCTGAAGTCTTGAGAGTTTTCTCGGGCGTGGAACATGGCTCGGAGCTCTTGAACTTCTCTTCTTACTTCTCGGGTCTCATCTGTCGCAGTCGGAGCCGTTACTTCGGGAGGATTATTGCCCGGGTTCGGTGCCGCCGAATTTGAATCTGCGTTGATTGTGGGACCCGCACTTGTCTGGCCAGGTGTCACTCCCTGCAGAGTAGGAAGCGCTGCTTTGATCTCGTCTACAGACTTGACCAAGGCGTGCAGTATGGCCTCCAAAGTATCGATGCGTTGTCGATCACTGGAGCCACCTTGATTGTTGTCCGTCATGAATACCGTCCTTACGTGAGGAGTGATGGAAGGGACGGTGGAGGGTGCACCCTCCGAGTCGTACCCATGTATCGAGAAATCATCGGGGTAGGTGGGAATATTCTCTTCGGGTTCGGACTCAGAAGGAACAGTACCCCCAGCTTCGGAGCTTGCTTCATCTTGAGAGTTACGGATGTCCTCAGGGACATCCGCATCTGTTGCACCTGATGGGAGAGTTGTTTCTCCGGGCTCGTCTCCTTGAAACATCGGATTGTTGTGGATGTTCGGAGGAGTGCTACCCCCAGCTCCCTCGACCCTCAGCGGTGCGGACGATGAATCTCCCATTGCAGCAGATTTTGTCTTCGAACGGGTGTGTTGGTATACTCCGGTGGAGGGCAACCGTTTAGCCGACAATTTCTTAGCTGTAGTGGTTGATATTTTTGGGCTGGAGATGCTTGTCTTCTTCCCTTTCCCCTCGGCGGAGACTTTCTGCACGGAATTGTAGGAGGCAATAGGAGGTGCTTCGTCCTCCGAGCTCGGATGCTGTAATCTTTGGAAGACGGACGGCCGGTCTTCCGTCATTGCCGTGTTGTTACAGCAGCAGTTGACAATGATCTGGGTGCAGTGACGTCCATATGAGGACTCTTTGCACGCCGAGGCCCCTTCTCTTTCCTTGCGTTTGTGGAGGATAGCCTCACACAGGTCAGAGGAACCACTTTGTCTGTTTGCCGCTGGGGACTGGACTTGAGCGGTTCTATACAACTTCCCATCAGAGGCCCGCGTGATAATCAGCGGGACGCCCCGATAGTCAGAGGTTGGGGCAGCTGTCTGGGCTTGATGAGCCCGTGCTGCCCTGGACTTCTTCTTCTTAGCACCTGTGGGTGTATAATAAGAAGAGTCCAAGTTGAATACCACAGAGTCTGGAGAATCATGAGAGTTCGGACCGTACGAGAGACGGCCGAAAACTGATCGAGAGGAGCATGGAGCGGATGCTATACGGCTGGGATTGGAAACCGTACAGGCTGTCTGCATGCGGATGTCTTCTATCGTCGGCTGAGTTCTTATGCGGCTAGGAGTCACGACCGTGCAGGCTGGCCGCATGCGGTTGGCATCTGTGGCCGCATGGGTTTTCTACAAACGATTGACTCTAATAGCCGTATGAGTTTCATCCATGCGGTTGGCAACTGTAGCCGCATAAGTTATGCGGCTGACAGATGTGGCCGTATGAGTTTTCTTCATGCGGTTGGCGGATGTAGCCGCATGGGCTTTCTCCTTGCGGCTAATACCCTTCTGCGGCTCGGATCGCGTAGAGTTTTTCTTTGCCCCTGCAAGTACAGCATCATAGTATTTTCTTCTGCCGGACATGGGGACAGCAGAGTTGTCTACGGTCTGAAGTGGGGCCGCAGGAGAGTCCTTCTCGCCGTCTTGAGCAACAAAGGGTATCCCATCGAAGACTTGAGAAGGAGCAAATAATTTTGGCCTCCACTCTTTGCGAGCCTTCGTGGTGCGGGTGCGCTTCTGGATCGGGCCAGCGCTGCCTTCAGAGAGCATCTCTTCGAACGCCCGTTGGTCGAAGCGGACGACCAGCTTCTGTTGTGTGGAGCCAAGTTTGGCTGCATCCGATTGTGTCACCAACTCCTCAGCCGTGGAGAAGTTAGTCCCCAGCAGAGTCGCCATCATGTTTGCCATTGATTGTAAAAGTACAGAACAGGTTTATGGGAGGACTGAACTTAGACTCACAATATAAACTCGCTTGTACAAAGAAAGCCTAGGGACAAAAACCTAGGTACAGCGGTCTAAGTACAATTGTTTATTTTAGATTCTGGGGGGTGACGATAGAGGCTCGGGAAAGCGACGGCCGCTCTGCCTTACTCCTTGGACGATCGATATGCAGTCTTGGCTCGGAGAAGATCTGCTTGGCATGGACGAAGAAATGCTCTTCTTGCCCTCCTCGTGTTGCTCTCCTGGCTTCTCTCTCTCTGTGATTATCAAAAAAAGGGGGAGCACTCTCTGTATATCTGTCTCCCTCTTTTTTTTATTCTCTAGTTGCCGAGGGGGTTTTTGCAAAGGAATGATGCTGGCTATTTATAGGAGTGGGGTATGATCATTAGGGTTTGCTAATGATTATTTGTTTGGAATGTCGGCGCTCCTTCAATCTATCTGAACCCTTGATCCTGATTACAATAAATCTAGGCCATTAATGCGGATAGCACCGTATCTTGTAAGCCATTAATGCTAACTGCTTTAAATCTTCATGATTGATTATGCCAATGTCCGATTGCTCGCCACGTGTCCTATTAGCTTGATAATAAATGATATGCCCTGATCTTAGTAATTATGACGATGATGTCAAATATACTTGTTGGGATTCGGTTCAATCCTTGAATGATCCGATGCCACGTGTTTTGATTGTGGGTCCTGCCAGAGCCGCATAGGATGGGCAACACTTGAACCGCAGGGAGATACTCTTCGTGAGCCGCATAGGACAATGCTTCATCGAGCCGCAGGGAACGAACTCTCAATGAGCCGCATATGCATAGTCTTTGCGAGCCGTATGAGCTAGCGTTGTATTGAGCCGCAGGGGCTGAGCTCTCAGTGGGCCGCATATGGCTGATTTTTGCTAGTCATATAGGGTGACTTCTCAGTGAGCCGCATGAAGCTGTTCTCTATTTATGCCGTATGAGATTTGCCACGTGGCAACCTAAGATTTCTGACGGATCGGGCCAGAGATCTTCTTCTTTTCCCGAAGAGTCTGTCATTATGGTAGAGCCATTATGACACTTTATGCCAGAGCCGCCACAGTCGTCAAATCGTGTCAGAGCATTAAATGAGGCCACTATTCAAAGGGCCAGCTGTAGGGAAGGATCACAGGGGGACACGTGGCATCGATCGAGCCGCATATTCCTGCTGAACCGCATACACTCTCGAGCCGCATGAGACTGAGAGTCTTCCTTTGAACTGTATAAGACAGCTCCCATGTGAGCCGCATGGGCTTCGTATCCGGAGCCGCATGGACCATTATTTTGATATTTTCCATGCTTCTACAGGTAGTAATCAGATCAGATGGAGTAGACTGTTGGTTGAAATATATTGGGTCTCCTGTGATAGGCAATCCCAATATGTTTGCGACATCACATAGCGTGATCGTCATCTCCCCAACTGGAAGTTGAAAAGTATTGCGTTCTGGCAACCAACGTTCGACAAGACTTAAAATAAGATGGACGTCGTGTGTGAGAAATTTAATTTGGTCTAAATATTAAAACCCGAAAGAACGGACCAAGGCCTTTTGTGCGTCATTTAATACCCACGTGTTATATTTTCTCTCTTTTCGCCAACTTCCATGCTCTCGGAGACGTACTTTCAGATCATGATCGAATAACTATTAAATATTTTAAAAAATAACATTTAAAATATATTAGATATCTACTAACTAAAATGGCGATTTTCACGTTAAGATAAAAAAATTATTGAGATAAACAAATTACCTGTCCGGTAAATATTTTATCGGATATATGATTTTTACGTTGCTTCCTAATCAACTCCGTAGTCGGTCCACCGGGAATACGACCATCGTTAGACATTTACTATGATTGTGAAAAAAAGGAGAAGATCTAGGTTGGAACTCTGAAAAAAGAAGAAGAAATGAGTTAGAATGTGAAGAAGAGGAGGAGCGGATGAGAATTATATAGAGGAGAGACAGCCACTGTTTTGAAAAAACAAGCAGCAAAACCCCCCTTCCAAACCTAAAACAATGGGCCAAACAAAGAACAAGAAGAAAAAGACAAGCAAAAAAAAGAAAAAAAAACAAAGGAAAAAAGAAAAAACAAAAAATAACAAATAAAGAAAAAAGAAAGAAAGAAAGAAAAAGAAAGGAAAAAAAAGAAAAGAAAAACCATCCGAAAGCATGCCTCCATTGGCTTTGGCGGCAAAAGTTAGAGGAAAAAAATTTAAATAAAAACCATGCCTCCAATTAACTTGGCGACACCACCTTTAAATTTTTTTTTTTTTCGTGAGCCAGGTGGCCCACTCCACCCCGTGCCGCCAACTCTAGTGGAGTTGGATCCCTTTCTTTGGAAATTCACCAAACTTCTCCCTCTACATGCAAATTTGTATAATTTTGTCCCTTTCGACGAAAATTTCTGATTCATATTTGATATAATTACCATTAAAAGTATAACAGTGGTTAGGGATTTAATGATGATTATTATTACTAATGTGATTTTAGGGTATTGATATTAAAATGGGTTGTTTTCACTAGGACCTCTTGGCCCGATGTTATCAAGGATTTTTAAGAGATAAAAAGAATTTATAAATATTTTTATAAACTTATATTTCTAAGAATATTTAGCAAAATCTTATTGGACTTCTAGCCATACGTATTTGTATATATATATATATATATATATATATATATATATATATATATATATATATATATATATATATATATATATATATATATATATACATATATATATATATATATATATATATATATATATATATAATATAAAATTTTTTTTTTTATATAATATATATATATATATATAATATAAAAAAAATATAAAATATATATATATATATATATATATATAAAATATATATATATATATATATATATATATATATATATATATATATATATATATATATATATATATATATATATATACGTATATACGTAATATATATATATATATATATATATATATATATATATATATATATATATACGTAAAATATATATATATATATATATATATATATATATATATATATATATATATATATATATATATATAAAAATATATATGATGGCTCCCTCCTCCGAGGTCGAGCCACCCCCTTCCTCCTCCGGCTCCCTCCCTCGAGATCGAGCCCCTCCACCGGGGTCGAGCTTCCCCTCCCCCTGCTCCTCCGGTGGAGCGCAGCACCCTCCCGCTCCCTCCTCCGAGGTCGAGCCACCCCCTTCCTCCTCCAGCTCCCTCCCTCGAGGTCGAGCCCCTCTACCGGGGTCGAGCTTCCCCTTCCCTGCTCCTCCGGTGGAGCGCAGCACCCTCCCGCTCCCTCTTCCGAGGTCGAGCCACCCCCTTCCTCCTCTGGCTCCCTCCTTCGAGGTCGAGCCCCTCCACCGGGGTCGAGCTTCCCCTCCCATGCTCCTCCGGTGGAGCGCAGCACCCTCCCGCTCCCTCCTCCGAGGTCGAGCCACCCCCTTCCTCATCCGGCTCCCTCCCTCGAGGTCGAGCCCCTCCTCCGGGGTCGAGCCGCCTCTGGCCCCTCCGCCCCTGGCTCCCCACCTCGCCGCCGGGGATCCGCCCCTACGCTGTCGCTGCGGCGTTCTCGGTGCCGCTCCCGGCATAGTGTCCCCCCTCCTCCTCAGCCTCCCGGCGGCTAGACCCCTCCCTCTCCCGCAGTAACCCCCTCGTCTCCCCTGCCTGCACTGACTTCCCCCTCCTCTTCCGGCTCCCCTGCGGCCTAGCCCCTCCCTCCTTCACTCGTCGTCGCGCCGTCCCCCTCCGGGGCCGTGCCTCCCCCGCGGCTCCTTCTCCCCTCCGTCGAAGGACGAGCTCCTTCCTGTGGCCCCCGGCGCTCAGTCCCCGTCCGTGCTGACTTCCTGATCTCCAGCGCCGGTGACCCCCTTCCCGGTCTCCGGCCTCGCGGCCCTCTCCCCGGCGGAGGTCCCCACCCGGCGGCGCTCTCCGGGAATGCGTTCGAGAGACTCGTGGCGCCCCCTCGGGACCCACGTCCCTCGGGCCCCGAACCTGCCCCCTTCGGGTTCCGCGATGTCCCTCGCGCGTGGAGCAGGCCGCCTCGGGCGAGGCGTTGGACTACCACGTACCCCCCTGTGGTAGCGTGCTGATTTCAAATTCGAATGTGTGTTTTGTTTCCGGTGTGGGCCCTACCAGGTTATGTGTTTTGTGTGGTGGGCCTGCCCGTTTCTGTGTTTTGTGTGGCTGTTTCTTTTCTTCAATAAAATTTTCTTTGAGGCCAAAATATATATATATATATATATATATATATATATATATATATATATATATATATATATATATATATATATATATATATATATATATATGCCTTTGTATAAATATGTGTGTATACGTACTTGTATAAATACTTACAATATTTTTTATAAAATATATTAAGTATATGTATATATAAATGACTAATATTATTGACAGAATTTTAGGTATATATTAAAATAAGTATTAGTAAATATTTCCATAAAGATTTTTACATGTAGATTGTAAATCTATTTTTATTAGAAATCTATAAATATTAATATATTATTTTATATAAATATAAGTATATGTATATGGACTTAGAGACCCTGCTAATTAATATACTATTTAATAATACCACGGGTACTAATGGTGTTATCATTATGATTTATGCATACTTTGGACCAAGATATAAAATAGGTACTAAAATTATATTTTTGGGCCTTAAAAACTATTTATCGTTAGATCTAACTTTTTGTATGAACCTTTATAAATCAATTATTTCTATCATTGCAAATACTTTCTAAAAGATTAGATAGCATTTTAAATAGATCTAAATATTTTCCAAATTAGTATTTCTCAAATATAGCTTTAAATATAATCTTAGACTCGTGATTAGTCTCTTAATCAGATCCCTTTGATCAATACCTTTAATCACCTCATAGTCGCGACTATAATAGTCGTTTCTTATTCCTTAATTCGATTATCATACCAAACCCTAATTTTGGACTTCTATATAACAAACTAGGCTATTTGGACTATTTTGGACTCATTGGAATGGCTTGTGTCGTCATTTGGAGACCATCTTTTGGAGCATATCATCGGTACCTATTTTGTGTCGACACGTTCGTGTCACGCACGTCAACTCCAACCAAAATTCAGGCGAGTACATTCTCTGATTGTTTTCATCATGATAGTATCTATATTGCCTGCTCTAGACTACTTTACTTGATGCTGATGCATTGTTAACATGGATTGGTACTATATGGATCTTGTCATGCGATGTTATCCCCTTATCGGGTACATCGAGTATTTCATGTTTATATACTTTATCATGTACATCGTGTACTCCTTATACTTGTATTATTTATGTACTCTCATGTGCTCTCGTGTACTCTCATGTGCTCACATGTGCTTCATATTCAAACTAACTATCGTGTACGTAACATATCGTGATTGGATCCTTGTGTATTGATTAGGGTAGGGGGTGTAGAAGTGGTTATGTGATTAAATCCCTCTAGTATACTCATGTATATGTCGATTATGCCTTCACGTATAATCGAGTTACCGTAGAATAATCATATACAACCTAAACCAATCACATAACTGTCTTGTGCTCTAGATCACTTATATTTATTACAGTTTACCATGTTCTCTATTTTATTCATGTACACAGTTTACTTATATCTTTATGATGCTATTTCTCTATTTCCTGTATTTACTTTCCAGTATGTCTTGTATCTTATTCTATTGCTAGTTCTGTATTTCCTGTCATGCACTAGAACTGCTTTTAGGGTTATATACTTCGCTCTAATCCTGACTAGATAACCACATTTTAGGAATTGTTATACCCCACATTATTGGACTACAGGATGAAGCTAGCTGAGATGGATCTCGATGTTCTATTCACCGTGAGTTGTCTTCCCGGAGTTCTAGGCCTTTGTATTTTGATTTATGTTTCGTTATCGGATTTGTCTCCGATATATTCTGGTTATGTATATTCATTTGTAGACTTTAGTTATTTCAGAGTTATTGATATATTTCCTATTTCATATCTTTCTTGGTTGTTTGTGATGTGATTGGAGTATATTGTGATAATGGATCTTTAGATGTTGTAGAT
The DNA here is from genome assembly GCA_029216955.1 of Iris pallida. Classification (NCBI taxonomy): domain Eukaryota; kingdom Viridiplantae; phylum Streptophyta; class Magnoliopsida; order Asparagales; family Iridaceae; genus Iris; species Iris pallida. The sequence continues at coordinate 2,585,898 of JANAVB010034018.1, read as the reverse complement.
ATTATTGGGTACTTGATAGCGTTCTACCGCCAATACTGCGGCGTAGGCTGGGCGTGGCCCACGTATTCGTACCCGAATATTCGTGTGCGGGTCGTGACATCCCGCTTTACCATTTGCGACATTTATTCATAGCATCAATATTGGTATAACACAGTTCTATGACAATATATAAAAGCAAGAATGTAATAGCAGTTCTATAGCAAATGTTCGTGAGGAATCGTGCCACAATTTTTTGATTAAATACTATAAAGACTAGCATATCTTCTTTGTGTTTATGATAGATTTAAAACCAAAGGGTCAAGGGAAAGGAGGGTCAGCCACTCACCTTAGGTTGATTTAGGCGAGGGACCGGTTGGTTGCGGTTAGACGGCGCCTACACGATCACCTGAAATCGCATAAGCAGCTGATCAGAACACTGTCTTATTCAATGAGTTCGATACAAATGCGAAGTTCGAAAAATTCAAGCCATGAAAACCATTAAAAACATTCACAAAAATGCATTCAGAAAATCAAAGCCAAAGAAGTAAGTACGGCATAAAAAACAGAGCAACATGAGGTCTCTCCCTACTCAGCCACAGATTCCATCCTCGAGGTGCAACCCTCTGATTACGGGACTTGATTCCAAAGAAACCATTCCATAATGAGGAAAGAATATTAATTCAATCGGTCACGTTCAATCGATTCAATCGATCCCGATCAATCGGTTTCGACTAAATCGATAGCGACAATTTTCCTTTATCGTGCACCCCGTGGACGGGAAATAGGGCACGATATAGGGACTGGACACTACACGAAGGATCGCAAACTTACTAGTATTGTGGCTTATCATATCAGTGGCTTATCATAATCCGTCCTAATGAAGTACACCACGAATACCAAACATAAACTCATAGGCGGAACGGCCCCGGCGCCCCGGTCATATTCGTTCGAGGGAAGCAGCACCGTGCACAGGTTATCCAAGTCTATTGACCATACAATACGCGCAAAAGCAAGAGTAATATCATTTCCAACCAAATCTCAAGTTCTCAAAACATAATTTGTCTCAACTCAATCTATCTCAAGTTCCATCGGCATTATGGCCCAACACATCCGTATTGATGCACGATGCCCCCAACGACTTAGGTTCCAATACCTTTATACTATCCAACGTATTACATTCATAAGTTATTTGTACAACAGCAGTTCCGTAGCATCTGTGCCGTAACTGCATACTTTAATGCATGAAGTATACCCGTCAATGTCCCGACAGTTCTGTGGCATTGCACCATAACTTGTCCATTTTGCTTACTAAGTCATACGCATAGTCCCCGTTCATAGATGCACATTCAACGCCATATTCAATGTTCTAGGCCTAGTATTCAATGTTCTTTGGGTCGAACTTGTCATGACCTGCACCCACTTTTCGGATATGAGTACGTAGCCAAGTCCAGCTTACGCCGTAACATCGGCAGTAGTACACTGTCTAGGTCTCAATGCCAATCTCAATATAACAAAATCACATCTATTTGTTCATTCACAATAACTATTTTATTTACAAATCCAATAATACATAAAAATGATATTTGGGAACAAACCTGCTAAAAATAAAAGAACTATCTAATCTAGAATCTAAGGTCAGCCTCTAAGGTCTCTATCTCCCATGTATAGTCCATAACGCAAAAGTAGGAAGCATGTCAAGTCACCTGTAATGATCCAGTCAGAAAAAGACCAAAGTACAACCCTGTTGCATTTATGTAACTTAATACAAAATAAGGCTAGACAATTGTCACGACCTGCACCCGCTTTTCGAATACGAGACGTGTCCAAGTCCAGCCTACACCGCAGTGTCGGCGGTAGAACAGAACGCTGTCTAATATACACAAGTCATAGAATCTACAGAACTACATGGCAGTCTAGATCTCATCCACAAAAATATGATACAATCAACTAGCTCAAATGAAACTGAATAATGAATAATAATATAAAATAAAGTATCAAATTTATCAAGAATTCCAGTTATGTCCGATGGACACAAATCTACTACTAATAGACAAAAATAAAATAGAAACATGGAAATGAAATAACTGAGTCCAAACTGCTAAATATCAAAGGTACCCTCATCTACAGTGGTACCGTCGTCCAATGCTGGTTCAAACCTGCTCGTCTGCACCTGGCTCAAACTCGGCTAAACCTGAAGAGATCATCAGGTCCTCAGAGGACTAGAAAGATACATAAAAACATGTCTACTAATATGACAGTAACATGTATGAAAGATAAGAACAGTATAAGAAGAACATCTACGAACGACGTGTCATGTGGAAACTGTAGTACTAGACTTGGCTAACAATCAATCGAAAACTCCTATAGCTTGTAGTACAATGCAAGATACTCCCAATTTATAGTAGGTTTCGATTGTATTACAATCAAGAATAGCTAATTCTAGTATCGTTCTCCTCTCCTAAAGGAATACAAGGTCAAGTAGACTCCTATAAATCGTAGTACAATTCAAGATACTCCCAATCTATAGTATGTCATAAGTCAAATCAATCAATCAATATCAAGATAAAAGAATCGGCTATAGGTCGTGGTACAATATAAGATACTCCCAATCTATAGTATGTCTCAACTATAGTACAATGCAAGATACTCCCAGACAAGAATGGTCAAATCAAGAACAAGGTATAGAAACTGATAACTCTATCACAAGACACGATAACACAAAAAGACCAATAGACAAGCAATAACGAATATCCTATAAGTGCACGAAGTCTAGAAAACAAATAAAGTAGTCGATGACAACCAATCACCAGATGAGAAACAGGTAACCATATGGAAAAGTACAATAGAAGATAACAATGTAAATACTGCATATGTTCGGCAATAGAGATACAATGTAACAGTAAAGGAACATGTATATGAACTGAAAATAATAACATGTACAAGCAACTACTAGTAGGAACATGTATGAACAAGACAATTGGAAAATGAACATGAACAAGTAAAACTAATCAAACAGTGCTTTGAAATACCTTTCGACATGTAAACGATTGGGCTAATACGGCACATCAGAGATGACTATCATACATTTTTGGTACGTCTAACCCGTACGTGAAGTATATGACTTAGTTATCTACATTAAACATTCTTTGGGGTTTGTTCAAACGTCTACTTAGCATTTTCCCTTCCGACTCACTAAACAATCAATAAACGAAAAATTATACAATCAAGCGTATCGTGTCACAATCGTGTCTCAATATGATACTTAATTGAACAAAATGAAAGATAGCATTGTAATATAATGAGCACATAAAGCAATAATGTACTTGCCTCATGTTAAGTTACAGTTGCAATATGACTTGATCATGTTGGCACATAATAGTCGTAGATATCATAACTACGTAAGACGGCCTCTAACGATGGAATAGATCATGCTTTGGGTCCAGAACGGTCCAATTATAGATCGTAGTAGGGTCGATATGAAGAAGTCAGAATTTGCACGAATTACGATCGTACAACTAACACGATCAAGATGGAAATCGAAGAGAAATTCGTTTAAAGGAAATCCTTAAATATATATATATATATATATATATATATATATATATATATATATATGAATACTTATAACTATTTTTAGAAAATAGTTTTGACATTTGAAAACTATTAGTCCAAATATTTAAATAACTATTTTAGAACTATAGATAAATCATATTTAAGTCAAAACTATAATTTAACTAGATAAAAATATTATAATAATATTTTAAGATTTCTAAATTCAATCTAAAAATTAGTGTAAGGCCAAGCTCAATAATATATATATCTATCACAAATATAATTTTTAGAAAGAATGAATATAATAAATATATATATATATGCCAGTGGCGCGGTGGCACACCGGTAAGATCGCTGGCACTTGGGAGTGAGGGTACGAGATCGAGCCCCCACTCCCACGGGGGCGGCTGGGTGGCGTTGTCTACGACCTTCATCTAAATTATGGCCCATAGACTATTGGGTCTACAAAGCCGGCCCAGCCCAACTTATTTCCCCTCCATGATTCACCAAATTGGAGAGAGAGCAGTATTCTTCCAAAATAGAGGAAGAATTAGATCAAGAGAAAGAGAGAGAGAGAAAAGAGTTATAGAAAGGGATGGCGGAGAGGTCAAGAGGGATAGATGGCGGTGGCATTCTCGGGGCTAGCAATGGTGGAGGCGAGCGTGTCGGCTCCCCACCATAGCTCTTGTCTGCTCGTGGAGGGACTACCTACCGAGGGCTCTGGTGGTCGGAGGCGCGCTGGATGGGGATGGGCAGTCGCGGTAGGGACTCAACTTTCGAGGCGGCGGCGTAGGGCTGAAGGACGACGGAGAAGGGTCATTGAAAGAGGTGAAACAAAAGGAGAGCTTGTTGGTGGGGTCGTGCGGCTCAATGAGGCGGGGGTCGACACGGAGAGGAGAGGTAAGTCGGTGGTGTTGGTGGTTACGGTACTGGTGATGGTGGTGGTGATAAGGGTGGTTCGTGTCGGAGACAAGGGAGGGTGGCCAGCGGTGGTGGCACGACTGGGCTGGACAGGGTTGAGGGAGGTGTTGAATGGGGATGGCCGGGGAACTGGAGTCTGGTCGGAAAAGATTGGTGAGGTGGCGACAAAGGGGGAAGGGGTTTGCTGGCCAGGAATAGTATTTGATAGCTTATAACAATTCTGGTGGGTGGTTGGGAGGTTCTCTTAGTGGCGTGCCTAGCGACGTTGGCAAGGAGGTTGGGACATGGGAGGCACGAGTTCGACGGAGGAGAACGGGTTCACCGGGTCCACAATGGCGGTACAGGGACGGCCGTGGTGGTGGCTGTAGGGACGGGGTCGGGGCTATGCGCTGACCAAATTTTGGGTTAAGGATTGGTTTAGGGATTAGAATTAGCAATTTGGAATTTAGGAATTGGCGTCATGTCCAGCACGACACATGATGCAAGAAAGGTTCGTATCCAGTGTGTCAGACACGAAGGATGAATTGTAATAAAATAGTGGAAATAAATAGTTGGACACGGACACGATGCACACACAATAATGGCGATGATGATTGATGGATTATGTGATTTATGGAGAAAACAAAGGGAAGTTTCCTCTTTATATAGGAGATAGGGAATCCTAAATAGGGAAGGACTAAATCCTTCCATAAATTAAAACAAATAACTAAGGTATCCAATAAATTATATATTAATATAAATCAATCATAGTGATTTAAAATAATACCAGATATTACTCATAATATTTAAAATACATTTAACTAAATCCAAATTTAATACTTTGTAACAATAATACTTTTAAAAATAATACTTTTAAAATAATACTCAATATTATCAAATACTATTTGAAACATATTTTGTAAATTCAAATGGAACTCAGATAATTCTAGAAATATTATATATATAAATATATAAGATCTTATTTAAAATAGTTTGACAAATCTCGTTGTCATCCAAAATATCTTTTATATGATTTAAAAATAAAATCTATTTTCTAACTAGAAAATATTTAAAACAAAAATTAAAATTTAAAAAAATTGAAAAGTGGGCTTACAGTGCACTTGATGCACGCCTCGATATTTTTTTCAATGTTCTACCATCAATGTCCTATCACGACCCGTGCACTTGATGCATGTCGCCTCAATTGAATGTTCTATCTTAACGTTAGACACGCACTAAGACCTTTATACGTTCGAGCCATGCTCGTTAACTCAATACCGACACTTGCATGTCATGATACATTTTATTATGCCTGAAAGAGTAGGGGAGATGGGTCTGAACCTGCCCACCTTCAGCCAATCTGCCCATCGCTTCGTCGAGCAGATACGGCCCGATACCTTATCATCGTTGTACAATCATCTCATCTGAGCTAACCATGCGAGCACTTTGTGCTCTTTCGCACACATCCACTGATTCGATCTATCGTCTACGCCTCGGCTCATTGCAAGGGATTTCGAACGATATCTGTACATAAAACCAACTCAATCAATACTTCTTCAAATTTTAATCATACCTCCTCGAATCAAACTCATACCTTATCGACCCAATCGATTTAGCATAATGCACGTACGGTGCGGGGCATTACAAGGACTGCCAAAATCCTTGGCAGTTCTATCATTATGTAGGACTGCCAAGATTTTTAGTAGTCCTAATAGTGTTCAGTACTACAAGAAATTTGGGCAATCCTAAAATGGACTTGCTAGACAGCAAGTCCAAACTAGGACTGCCAAGATTTCTCGCAATCCTAATAGTGTTCAAGACTGCGAGAAATCTTGGCAGTCTTGATAGAGTAGTGTATACGCCTGTATCTCTCAACTAGACCGCTGTAAAGAGAGTATCATACAGCCAAGCTTCTAAAGCTGTATAAGTTGATAAAGGAGTTGCTTTCTGTAATTAGTACTGCTAATAGCGAGCCTTAGTTCAGACTACGAGGACCTATAATAAGCAAAAACTAGTCTGCATTAGGTTGAAACTACTCGACCCAACAAGTAAGAATTTTAAAAACTAAGTTACATTTGCGTTCTTTTGAAAGCATACGAGTTAGTCATTTACTATTCTAATTCTTTGCAAGATGAAACAAAAATGTGACATGATGTTAAAGCAAATTTTGTTGTCCAAATCTAATTTTTAAATATTGAACATGATTTAGAAATTCTACTATAGGAGGAAGAAAGTAATCTAGAGGCAAACATCCATGTTTAATACATATTTGTGTGAGATTTAGGCACATATTCATAGTGGCTAAGATTTATAACTCAAATAACCACAAAGAACTAATAACAACATTACACTGCTAAAAGGTATGTCACTTGAATGACAGAGAAGAAGATGGAGGGGGGGGGGGCTTGTTTCAAATGGAAGTTTGGTTGGGATCTTCACAATAATTTTCATATTTGCACCTCAGAATACCAATTGATCCTTTTGTTTGAAGGTTTGCTCTTTCTTTATAATCTGATAGTATTCAGGACTGTCACAATTTCTGGCAGTCCAAAATACTTCTAGTACTGCCAAAAAATTGGACATATATTGTGGCAGTCCTGAAATGGACTTACTGTACATCATTTCATTTTAGGGCTATGATAATTTTTGGCAGTCCTAGAAGTATTTAAGGCTGTAAAAAATTGTGGCAGTCCTACAATCGACTTGGCAGACTGCAATTGCCAGAAATGAGGGTTTATTTTCATGCATTGTTTGTGAGGAATGAAATATTAGGCTTTGTAACTTATTTGTGAGGAGCCTTTGGGTGCCATCTGTGAAATTGAAAATGGAAAGGAATCCAAGATTTTGATGGAGATGGGGATGATGGAGATGGTGGAGAAGAAGTAGAGATTTTTAGAGGTTTTGGAAAGAGAGAGTAAAAAATTGAAATGAAGGTAAAAATTTGGGTTGGGGGGATTGTAAGCACCCTGATTTTTGGAATTTTTTTCTTTCTTTTGGATGATTTTTTTATTAAAATATATTTTTTATTTAATTATGACTATAGATTTACTATTCTATAGCTTTGATTTTTGGAGCACAAAAAATACCAATTTTTGAAACATCCTTCATGAGTTTTGAAGTAGACTAGTCCACCTTCAAATTGATATATCATGTCCCACCCAAACTTATTCCTTGACATTCATTTGACTTCGTACAACTTCATGTCAATTTAGGCCAATTGATCGTTTAACGTAATTCTAGACCTAACTTCCAACGTGAGTTCGGAACTCGACATAGATCAAAACTATTTTACCCAATATATGGTTTTGACCCATTTTGAGCCTACGACACATATGCCAAGGGTGTGCCACTCAATTGAGTTCCCATGTGCTATTTAATTGCGAATGACACATGAGACCCATTGGTTGACTTTTCGAGTTCGATTTAACTATAAAAGATATTTGAACCATAACCTAGCTAACCTCACTTGGTAAAGACATGTTTGGTTGTCATGACTTACTGGAATTATTTTGAATTTATCTAGGCCAAATAGATTTAGAAACAATTTTGTATATATATGATTATATGCGTAATACTATATATATATACATATATATGGCCTTATATATATATATATATATATATATATATATATATATATATATATATATATATATATATATATATATATATTATATATATATATATATATATATGGTCTTAGTCATGGTTAAGTTTTGAGATGCATATTGACTAGGAATTTTGGCACGACTATATATTATAATATATATATATATATATATATATATATAAAATATATATATATATATATATATATATATATATATATATATATATATATATGTATATGGTCTTAGTCATGGTTAAGTTTTGAGATGCATATTGACTAGGAATTTTGGCACGACTAGTGTAGTGGTGTGCTTTGACTAGTGTATTAGCCATGCTAGGGAAGGCCAGGCTATAGCTGTGTCCCAACTAGAAAAACTAGTCAAAGTTGCGACTTGACCCTATAAAGGATTTAATTAGTTATTTATTAAGATTATTGACTTTTAGGAGACCCGGTTGTACCAATTTAGTCCGAACTTGATCCGAAGCCAACCTAAGCCCATGTAGCCATGCAGTGTGTCCAGAGATCCCCATGTAGACATATTTAATGTATATGTATATATTTCGTATTTTATTTTAGGGATCGACAAATATTTTCTAAACATTTGTATACCTACAATATAAGTGTTATTAATATTTATACAACATTTTTAGAATATTTGCGCGATTTTTGGTGGACCAATTAGATTAGGTGTAAATGTGTCACCCAAAATTAACAACAGACAAAAGAATGAACCAGCTAAATTGAACATAAATATATTAACTATTGAATAGAAAATACTAGGTCCTCATCATCTAAGCTTCTTCCAACGTGGGTCAGATATGGAGTACAAAAGGTGCACAAAAAAGAACTACTTTTCGTAAATTTATGGATGTACAAATGTTGAAATGCTACTCACTAAAACTTAACATGATACTGATACGAGCTTCCTAAGTACATAATATAACAAACATATAGAAGAGACATGAACATGAAATATAGAAAAATTATATTAAATAAGAAACCTTGATATGGAAATGATATTGAACCAAATTTTCAATTAAACCCTATAATTAAGTTTCCAGTGGCCAGTAGATGTTAGTGCCTGTCAGGATTTTGCAATGTCAACAAGTGGTTGGGAACGACCAACATTGTCAAAGCCTATAACTGGTTGATGGAAGGGCAGAGAGGGAGAGGAAGAAACTGGGAAGAAGTGATAGTCTAATCTCAGTACATCTTTTTAGAAATTTAATAGATATATTGTTTAAAAATTATACATAACAACAATATGTATCAAAATATTCCATACGTTAAACAGGACACATAAAATTTTGATATGAATAATCTGTTAGATTCTTATAAATTCTTACTTTATTCCCTGAAAATAATAAATAACAAAGGGGTTAGAATTACCGACCTCTGGAAAAGTCGTGTATGAAGCACTGTCCTAAAAGATGACTCGAAGTCTATGTGCAGACTTGTTCTAGAATCATTATAAAGGTAAAACTTCCGTACTACCGACTTCTCGTCAGTGCACATAGCTTCGAGAGAGTGACCCGAATTTAGCCCTTGTCCAGAGAAATAATTGAACAAAGTAGAAGAACGTAGTCGTTGAGTATGGTAGAGTAATGTTGTTAGTAGGAGGTCGAGATTATATATATATATATCCGAAGAGTTGTGTCAACCAAGAAGAAATTGACTCTTTATATAGCTAACATCCCCACCCCATATGTGCTAACAAAACTCTGTTTTTAAGGCCATAGGAAACAGTCAATGGGAGGTTTTAGGGCCACAATCGCAATGTAATCAAATGAAAAAATAATTTTTTTTCTATTTGATTATATTTGCAATTACGATTATATTACAGTGTACCAAACAAGACCTTAGTTTTTTTATACCTAATTTGCAGCAACATACAACAGTTCGTAGGTAGATAAACCTATCTTTTTGATATACAATTTTGTGGCTATTTTTGGGTTCGTGCGTTGTATTGCTCGGTCCTCTCGCAGGTACTCTCCGGTTTGGGGAAAGGTTTTCGCGTTTCTTTCCCAACAGAGTGGTATCAGAGCATAGGTTTTGTTCTGGCTGATACCAACAGAGTGGTATCAGAGCTTTGGGTTCAAAGGGTGTCAGGAGTTGACAGAGGAACCAGAGAGGAGAGATGGACGCGAAGCCGGTGCGCATGGTGAATCTTAATGGCACAAACTATCATTATTGGCGGAGCAAGATGAAAGATTTGCTATTTGTCAAGAAGCTGCATCTACCTGTGTTTGCAACCGAGAGGCCCAGTGATAAATCCGAGGAGGACTGGAAGTTCGAGCACATACAGGTGTGTGGGTACATACGGCAGTTTGTTGATGAGAACGTGTACAATCACGTTGCCAATATTGAGCACGCGAAGACGTTGTGGGATAAGCTGGAATCCTTGTATGCGAAGAAGACCGGGGTAAACAAGTTGTTCCTGATCCAAACGATGATGGGTCTGCGGTACAAGGATGGGGCGTCTATTTCGGATCACTTGAGTGAGTTCCAGGGCGTGGTTGACCAGCTATCTTCTATGGGAGTCAAGTTCGACGACGAAGTTCAGGGACTGTGGCTGCTGTGTACCTTGCCAAACTCGTGGGAGACCGTACGAGTATCTATGATCGCTTCTGCTCCAGAGGGCGTGGTCAGTCTGGAGTTTGCCAAGAGCGGGGTGTTGAATGAAGAGATGCGGAGACGTTCTCAGGGCACTTCATCCACATCCCACCACTCAGAGGTACTTATTTCAGAGAGCCACGGAAGGGGCAAAAGCAGGGGTCCAGGTGGTGGCAGAGACAAGAGCAGGAGGAAGTCCAAAGGTCGGTACGAGGACTCAGAGTGTTATCATTGCGGTAAGAAGGGCCATATCAAGCGAAATTGTTTCGCTTGGAAGAGAGAGAAGAAGGGCGACAAGGGGAAGCAAGAAGAGAACACTACAGTGACGGCCTCGATGCATGGAGGCGATGTGATCGTCGTAGGTGATGAGGTCATTACTAACCTCGCCTGCGATGACAATTCTTGGCTGGTGGACTCAGGGGCTTCAGCACTTGTATCTCATAATAGGGCACTGTTTGCCACTTACACGACAGGCGACTGTGGCGTGTTGAAGATGGGCAACGGAGATGTGTCGAAGGCGGTTGCCGTTGGAGATGTGCATTTGAGAACGAAGACGGGTGCGGTTCTTGTTCTCAAGGATGTTCGTCATGTCCCTGATATCCGTTTCAACCTGGTGTCGGTTGGAAGGTTGGATGACGAGGGATTCTTCAGTCTCTTCGGGAATAGTCAGTGGAAGCTTTCCAGAGGTTCGATGGTGATTGCCAGAGGAAGCAAGAAGTCCGGTCTCTACTATATGGAGGGGAGCGCAGAGGGGACACAGGAGGTGAACGCAGTTAGTGACGCGTCTACCGAGTTGTGGCACAGGCGGCTCGGCCATATCAGCGAGAAGGGGATGAGCTACTTGGTGAACAGAAAAGTGATTCCGGGGCTCAAGTCTACAAAGTTGGAGAAATGCACGCACTGTTTGGCTGGGAAGCAAAATAGGGTGTCTTTCCAGAGTCACCCAAGTTCGAGGAAGCCGGCGTTGCTCGAGTTGATTCACTCGGATGTCTGCGGTCCTATGAAGGTAAAATCTCTTGGTGGTGCTTCTTACTTTGTGACTTTTATTGATGACTGTTCCAGGAAGGTTTGGGTCTATGCCTTAAAGACCAAGGATCAGGTGCTGCCTACTTTCAAGGAGTTTCAGGCCTCCGTTGAAAGGGAGACGGGCAAGAAGTTATTGTGTGTTCGGTCCGACAATGGCGGCGAATACATCGGTCCCTTTGATGCGTATTGCAGAGAGCAAGGGATACGACACCAGAAGACTCCGCCAAAGACACCTCAGCTCAATGGTGTAGCGGAGCGCATGAACAGGACACTGATGGAGAGGGTGCGGTGTTTGCTGTCAGAAGCAAACTTGTCGGGCAGTTATTGGGGTGAGGCTCTTCTCACAGCTGCTTATATTATTAATTTGTCTCCTAGTGCTCCTTTGCAGGGTGATGTGCCTGACAAAGTATGGTACGGCAAAGAGCCGTCATACAGTCACCTGTGGGCTTTAGGTTGTAAAGCCTTCGTGCATGTACCGAAGGACGAGAGGACCAAACTTGAGCCGAAGACGAGGCGATGCGTCTTTGTCGGCTACGGTCGGGATGAGTTTGGCTATAGACTCTACGACCCAGTGGAAGGAAAGCTCTACAGAAGCAGGGACGTGGTGTTCGTCGAGGATCAGACCATGACCAACACTCAGGATTCCGAGACGCCTTCTGAGGCTGAGGAATTGCCTGAGTTAGAGTCATTTCGCTTCGAGCAGTTTCCAGAGGACATCGCAGAGGATCCAGTTATGGGGGAGCCGGTACATGGAGTTGCTCCCAACCTTGATCATCAGCCTGCTGATGGTGGTCAGGGTGTCCCTCAGGAGGATGAGCATGCCGGGAAGGCAGTTCCTGAAGGAGAGGAGGCTGTCGGTATACAGCCAGCACCAGTGGCTCCACTGAGAAGGAGCAACAGGGATCGTCGACCATCTACGAGATACTCGCCGGATGAGTATGTGCTATTGACTGACGGGGGAGAGCCCGAAAGTTTTGCAGAGGCTATGGAAGACGAACACAGGCAGGAGTGGATGGTGGCTATGCAGGAGGAGATGAGTTCCTTGCACACCAATTCCACTTATGATCTGGTACGGTTGCCAAAGGGCAAGAAGGCTTTGAAGAATCGATGGGTGTTCAGAGTGAAGCAGACGGATGATGCTACTCGCCCTCGATACAAAGCGAGGCTGGTAGTCAAGGGCTACGGTCAGCGGAAAGGCGTGGATTATGATGAAATATTTTCGCCTGTCGTCAAGCATTCGTCTATTCGGGTGGTGCTAGCATTAGCAGCCAGTTTCGACTTGGAGGTCGAGCAGATGGACGTGAAGACGGCGTTCCTCCACGGTGATCTTGAGGAGGAGTTGTACATGGAGCAGCCGGAGGGATTCTGTGAGAAGGGCAAGTCACATTTGGTCTGCCGGTTGAGGAAGAGCTTGTATGGTCTGAAGCAGGCTCCGAGGCAGTGGTACAGAAAGTTCGAGTCGTTTATGGGGGAGTATGGTTATGCACGGACGACGTCGGACCATTGTGCATTTGTGAGGTATTTTGCCGATGATGATTTCATCATTTTGTTGCTCTATGTTGATGATATGCTATTAGTGGGTCGGAATGCCACTAGGATAGCGGAGTTGAAGCGCCAATTGGGCGCGGCCTTCTCTATGAAGGATTTGGGCGCAGCGAAGACTATTCTTGGGATGGAGATCAGCCGAGAGAGAGAGTCCAAGCTGCTACACTTGTCCCAAAAGAAGTACATTTACCGGGTACTTCAGCATTTCGGGATGGACGGGTCGAAGAAAGTGAGTTCCCCCCTCGCGGCTCACTTTAAGTTCACTGAGGAGCAGTGTCCATCTACTGAGGACGAAAAGGAAGATATGGAGCGGGTTCCATATGCTTCAGCTGTGGGAAGCCTTATGTATGCCATGGTGTGTACGAGGCCAGATATTGCTCATGCAGTTGGTACGGTTAGCAGGTATCTTTCAAATCCTGGAAGGATACACTGGAGTGCGGTCAAGTGGATTCTACGATATCTTCAGGGCACTGCTGGTTGGAGACTTTCCTTTGGTGGTGACGAGCCGAAGCTGGTTGGGTATACCGACGCTGATATGGCTGGAGATGTAGACACGAGGCGATCGACTTCAGGCTACGTGATGATGTTTGCGGGAGGAGCAGTGTCGTGGCAGTCGCGGTTGCAGATGTGTGTTGCCTTGTCGACGACGGAGGCGGAATACATTGCAGCGACGGAGGCTTGCAAGGAGCTGTTGTGGATGAAGAAGCTGTTGCAGGAAATGGGACTGAAGCAAGAGCAGTATACTTTGCTTTACGACAGTCAGAGTGCTATCCATCTTGTGAAGAATCAGACGTTTCATAGCCGGTCCAAGCACATCGAGACTCGGTATCATTGGATACGGAATGTGGTTGAGAAGAAGGACGCGGAGCTTGAGAAGGTGCATACAGATGACAACGGAGCTGATATGTTCACGAAGATTCTACCAAGGGGGAAGTTTGAGTACTGCAGGCAGGTCGTCGGGATGACGACGTCCTCCCCATAGTTGTGAAGGGGGAGATTTGTTGGAGTGGGTGGGGTTCCCAACCTATGTGGAGAAGATCCCGGAGTGCGACGAGCGCCGTCCGATGTCGGAGAAGCTCGGGAGTAGTTGTTACTGCTGCTGCTGCCCCAAAGGGGGTTCTGGACCAAGTCTGCCGAGTTCGGGCCGAACTCGGTCCCAGGCCGAGTTCTGGCCGAACTCGGTCTGGCCGTTCCAGGGTTTGGCCACCCAGTGCTGGTTGCCCCACACAGAGTTCTGGCCGAACTCTGTGTGTCGGGGGGCTGAAGCGGATTTCAGGATGAGTTTTCATCATTGGATCTAATCCAACGGTCCAGGTTGGTTGCGGGATTAGGGAGATATATTGAGTTTTCTCAACCCTAATTCATTATCGTATAATCGCATTGGACAACACAAGTTTGAGAGAGAAGGAGGCAAGAGTGCCATTACAACTTCGGAGAAGAAGACGGAGGATTGAAGGTCGCTGTTCGAAGGAGATCGTGTTCGGGTAATCTCTACTCGTCGTTCTCGCTCTTCGTAACCTTGTAATCATTGTTCTTATCTCTGAGTGTTGTGGGGATCCGATTTGGATCGGGAGGAGTTTGTAGAGGGTGTATTTCTTCTATTCCATTAGTGGAGGCTTCTCAGGGTTGGACTCCGATCGTCCCGTGGTTTTTTCCGCAAGGGTTTCCACGTCAAAAATTCTCTGTGTCTGCGTGATTGTTTTTGTGTGGCTATTTTTGGGTTCGTGCGTTGTATTGCTCGGTCCTCTCGCAGGTACTCTCCGGTTTGGGAAAAGGTTTCCGCGTTTTTTTTCCAACAAATTTAACTCGTGCAACCAAAAAAAAAAAACACAAACTGTTTCAGAATTCAAAGAAAGATTTGCTGGTCACTGATATCCTGTTTTTCTAGTAGGATATTTTGTTACAGGCTAATTCTCTATTATTAAGAGAGCAAAGACAAATTTCGCTCTCATATGTGAGGACTATAGTGCAGAGGCCCTCCCAAGTCCCCCTCTGGGAGAGGAGAAGGTAGTGATAGGAATCCTTTCCTTTGTAGTTGGCTATAGCTGTGGCCACTTGGATGTCTTCTCGTGACTAGAGCTCATAAACTGCAGCCACTCAATATCCCTACATGATAAATGGTTCCTACAATTATTGCCCACATCACTATTACCTTCACTTCTCACCTCGCGTTTGTTCACTCTTTACTTGGATGGTTAAATAATTCATTCTAAAATTTCAATTTCGGATTGCAACTTGTCCAATTTTTTTTTTAATGTTTACTAGTAAATGCACGTGTTTTGCACGTATAATAACGTATAATTAGCATATTATTCAATTATAGTCAAATATTTTTTCTAACTCATGTGGTTAAAGTGTGAGGTATTTTTCTTGTTTGGTTGAGTTTGATTTTTCATGTTGACAAATTTAAACTTTTTTCAACAATTTCTTACACAATTTAATTTTTTAAAAAATAAAATGGACCATAATATACATACAGTCTAGTTCATGTACCAACTAATATTATAATTTTAATTATTTTATTTATGTTGAACTTGATTTTTTTCTATGTAACTTCACGTAGTCCAGATTATCGTTATAGTTTCTATAATCATTAACAAAACTTTTGAGATTTTTAGAAGCCTAAATTTGGGAGTAATAGGCGTAAATTCTTAATGAGATTTTTTTTTTCTTTCCTACTAGTCAATGGTACAATTTGCATTTGACTTATTTTTGCATGTTGCCTCACTCAATTTAGTTAGGATTTTTCATGGACTCAAAAGCGAACGCAATACGTATGGACATTCATTGAGTTTACTTGCAAACAGGACCGATCTAGGATAAATCTGATAAGATTTTGAACTCAGACAACTCTTATCTGCTTAGGATCACAACTCACAGACTCGACTCAACATAACCTGAAAAAGATCGGAGTTGCGAGTGATCTCAAAAAGACCATAAAAGAGTGCTTTGTAAGAGGCCAGGTCAAAGACAACCAAACTTAGTTACGAACAATCAATCCAACCTTCTGCTTGCAAGTTGCAAGCCAAGTGCATGAATATTTTTTGTTTCGCTGAATATATAGTGTGACAAAATGAGAACAATAACAGTCTAAACTTCCATAAGCTGACATAGTTGGAGAGTTTGCTAACGGCCTCGCTATATCATATTCTCTCCATACCGTGCTCTCTCCATACAAATCACATCATTTAATCCTTAACTAATACAATCATGTACTTCACATTGACAGCTAATTTAATTACCATTAATCACATGTTTGTTTAATTAATCGAGAATCCTTTTTTCTTTTTTCTTTTTTGCGTAGTAATAGTTCCGGTTCAGCCAAAGAACCCAGTCTGACTCCAAACCGTACTCCGGACCCGGCTCATGTCCCGGCCCTTGAGCGTCCGGCCGACGCCTTCAAACACAGACGTGGTCACACTCCTCCCGTGCTCTCGGGCCAGGTACTCGTGAGGCGGGACCCACTCCGTCTCATCTGTCGAGCCGCCGATCGAGTCGAAGGAGTCGACTCGGAGGATTTTTGACAACTCCGGCACATTAACAGGCGCCGACGCTGCCACGTGCCTCTCGACGTGGTGACGGTTGATGACCGTGCCGTCGTTCCGTTCGCCGCTTTCATCGAAGGCGAGGGAGAGCCCGCCAAACTGGAGCTGCTCGTGGTCCTCGTCGTACGCGGTTCGTTGATGGGTCCGGCTGGACTGGCCGGTCCGAACTGGCCGGTCCGGTTCATCCGTGCGGTTCGACTCGTCGTTGTAGGTCATGGTTGGAAAAACACCCTCCTCGTAAAATTCGTCGCCCCCCTCTCGCCGCACGTCGCCCCGGTCGTAACCGAAGGTGCTCAGCAGTCTGTCGTGATGGTCCGACGTGGCGTTCTTCCGGCCTTTGCCCATATAGGTAGGACTCTCCAAACCGGAAGCCGAAGTAGGATGGTGGCAACCGGAGATTGGTGGGCCCAGTCCGACGTGGCGGCTCCGAGGAAATGGGAAGAGAATCCTCTCTGAAAAAATACTAAACGAATGATCACAATGGGAAGCATATTTATAGCGTTTGGATTTGCGGTTCATTTGGAGTCTGGACTACGACATTCAGTGGGACCCACAAGTAAGCCCCCAGGACAACAATGCCACGTGATATCACGTGGACTTCGGTCCCACCATTATCTGCCACGTGGCGCAGGAGGAGCCGAACAAAAGTTGGGTTTGAATGCCTAGTTGGCATGGCCAAGGAGACAGGCGGTGGCAGTGCATTTGGATCGTTGTGGTGGGAGTGGGTCCCACTTGGGGGGTGCTGGCCCGTGGGGCCCAGCTAAGGTGTTGTCCTGAGGGATGTGGAACAAGAAGAAAATACCCTCCCAACATCTTGCTTCATGGTTTTGTCTTTGTGTTCCAATCCACGTCGGAAACATTTTAAAGATTTTTTTAATCTGGTCCTACCATTTATCATATGGTTCAAGATATTGTGTTTTGTCATATAGGTTCAAAGTCCATCGGCGGGCTGGTCTGACCCGTCGATCGGGTTTGAAAATCGGTCCTTGACAGGATCAAGTTAGTCCGAAACTTGGATCGGATCGGATTGAACCAGGCCGGACTAAGTAAGTAAAAAATCTAAATCCAGTATGGTCCGGAACCGGAAAACTTACAAATCAACTTCTACCGGGCTGGATTTGTGCTTGCGGGTTGGTCCGTTGAAAAGGGAGAGGCTTTATATATATATATATAATTTATAATTTTTAATCTTTAATTTTTTTTTAAAAAAATTTTTTAATGGAAAGGAAATATATTAAAACCAAAAGCAACGAGAAAAAAAAAAACTCGTGCCTAAAACCCTACAACCCCGAACACCGCAAAAGAAAAACAGCCTCTCATGTAAGCAAAATGCCTGAACTTCACAAAAAGAAAAGTAAACTCTGCTACAGGTCACCCCGCAGCAAGATCGACCAAAACTCCAAAATTGAAGTCATGCGGGATCTTGAAACTCTCCACTCTACTCCACACCTGCTTGGCTACCTCCTTGAACAATAATGCGGGGGAAAAGGTACTTCCCTCATATCGCGCTTTGTTCCGATTTTTCCAGAGCGTCCACACCGCCGCCGCCACCACCACTGCCCGCGACTGGCCGCATGGATCACCCCACCATTCTTCCAATCTGAGCGCCCATGACCGCCCCTCCACTCGCACCCCGACCGCCCGGTCAAAGACATCCCAAACCTGAGATGCCGTGGCACCCGCCAGCATAACATGCTCCAGTGTCTCCTCCCTCGGCGATTGACAGCAATGACAACGCGACGCCATGGCGAATTCGAACCCACGGAGCACTTCATCAATCGGTAATTTCTCCCTGGTCACTCTCCAAAGGAGAATCGACCACTTTAAAGGAATCACACTGTTCCAATAGCCTCTGACCGAGCCATCCGCCACTCTGACGCCCCTCCCCACCTGCAGCACAGAAGGCAGCGAGAATCGCCCATGGGAATTGCCGTCCCATAAACGGAAGTCCTGGGAATCCCCAATAGTAATGCCTGCCTGCGTGACCGCCCTACACGCCTCATCTCCGAGCACCCTCCTAATCTTCTCCTCATCCCAACCCCCCTCCGCCTTCCAGAACCCCCTAATCTCCGCCGGCGCCCCCTGCTGTGACCGCTTGGCCAGACAACCCAGCCCCGTCCAGTTTTGACTGTAAGGGTCCGAAGTCCCCGTTCCCACCTGAAGACGGATCAAATGTTCTCCCTTGTCTCTCCCTCTCAGGAGCCTACGCCAAACAGCAGACGCCTGGCTGTTGGCCCCCACCTTCGATGGAAGGTCGCGCCTCATGTACCTAGCTCTCGTAAAAGTCGCCCACAACGAATCCCCCGAACGCAACTTCCACCACATTTTGATAGAGAATGCCTCGACCACCTCTCCGAAGCTTCTCACTCCCATCCCTCCTTCGCACGGCCTCACCAGAGAGTCCCAACTCACCCAATGCTTGCGGATGCCGAATATAGAGACTCCCTAAAAGAAACTGTTGAGGATCTTACCAATATTGTCCAGCATGTTCTTTGGAGGGCCACAAGCCGATAGGGTATACACAGGAATAAAACTAAGAACATGTCTGATCAGAACCAGTCTGCCCCCCATCGAAAGATACTTAAGATGCCAGCCAAAAATCCTAGCCTTGATCGAGTCAACAAGCTTGTCAAAAAGACTCGCCTTCCTTCTGCTCTATGCCAAAGGGCAGCCTAGGTAACGGAATGGAGGCTCCAAAATGACAAGACCAGAAAGTCAACTAATCTCCTCTCATTTGATCACCTCCATTTTTTCATGAACATATACGTTGCTTTTGTTCATGTTCATCCTCTGCCTCGAGAGCTTCTCATACTTGATGAAGAACTTACCAATCTTCCTGATCATCCGAGCATCCACGGATGAGAATAGCAAGAGATTATCCGCGTATGCAAGATGTGTGATCACCAGGCACCCACTAATATTCCTCTATCAGAAGAGAGCCGACTCACGGCCCATGTGGATCAAGTTGCGGCTGATTACTTCAGAGACAATAATGAAGATAGTGGGGGACAGGAGATCTCCTTGTCGGAGGCCTCGGAAGGATTTAAAGAACCCAGCAGGAGTCCCGTTGATGACCACCGAGAACCAGCTCGCACTAACCGATCTCCATATTATGTTAATCCATTTCTCAGAGAACCCGAACCGCCTCATCACCAGATCATCTCTTGCTAGTCAACCCTATTGTATGCCTTTTCCATGTCAACTTTGATATAAATATTTCCTCCCCGATTATCGTTTCCCAGAACGCTAATCATCTCCTGCACGAGTAAGATGTTATCCGTAATCTCTCGCCCTTTAACATATCCGCATTGTTCCTTAGAGATGAGCAGAGGGAGCAAGTCAGCCAATCTGTTGGCCAAGATCTTTGTGACTACTTTATTGAAGAAGTTGCACAGACTGATGGGCCTGCACTCGCCAAAA
The DNA here is from genome assembly GCA_029216955.1 of Iris pallida. Lineage (NCBI taxonomy): Eukaryota > Viridiplantae > Streptophyta > Magnoliopsida > Asparagales > Iridaceae > Iris > Iris pallida. The sequence continues at coordinate 2,565,708 of JANAVB010034018.1, read as the reverse complement.
TTCTTTGGATTCACAACTTTGGGGATCAGGACAAGCAACGTGTTAGCAACATGTAATGCCTGTGGTCCGTATTACGTATTTCTGGAATACGTGTACGTATTTTATTCTGTATTACATGATTCCTTGTTTAGCTTGCATCTTGGCTTGGTTATTTCTTGGCTTGGTTCGGCTTGGCTCGGTTTTCTTTGGTTCAATATGAACCAATGTGAACCCCTACCTACCACCACCAATGTATGTATTAATCCATTCTCTCTATTCTCTCTCTTCATTAATCATCTTCTTCTTCCCCATTACTTCCTTACCTACCAGAGAGAGGAGAGAGAGGTCTAGGCAAGTGCAACTTGCTTCATGGAGGAACTCTGATTTTATTGCTCCATTCTCTTCTTTACTACATTCTAAAGCACTTTAGTATTTGACATTTCTCATTTCCATGGCTGGATTCTTGTAGATCTAAGTTTATTTCATTTTCAGATTTCTTGGGTTTTGATCTATTTAATCCTGCTATTTCTGAGTTTTGATGGTTCCATGTTGTAGAGAATCTCGTTCTACCCCATTTTGACCTATGGAAGTTCGAATTTGGGCTCCAGATGAAGATTTTATGGAGCTTGGAAGCTTGGGTTCATGGTGTTCTTCTTCTCTGAAATTTGGGAAAGAAGAACAGTGCTTGACTTGACCGCATGACAATTCATGCGGCAAGTGATTTAGCCGCATGACACTTTTAGCCGCAGGGACTGAGTCTCATTCTTAAACCGCATGGGGCCCTTGCTTCCCAGCCGCATAAGTCTGCCTTCATCCTTGGCCGCATGAATATGAATTGAACCTGACCGCATGAGTCCTCAGTTCTTTCTTGCCGCATGGAGTCCCACTTGCCTTCAGCCGCATATGCGCCTATCTCCTTGAGCCGCATGAACTCTAGTACTTGCGGACCGCATAGGCTTGGTTCCCCGCTAGCCGCATGTGCCCCTACCCCGAGAGCCGCATGAGTCCAATTCATCCTGGCCGCATGGAGCCTTCCTTTCTGCTTGCCGCATGGGAGCTAGTCCTACTCCCAGCCGTATAGGTTCCTGCCCCTTCAGCCGCATATGTACCTTTCACTCTCAGCCGCATAAGCAGCCATGTTGACTTAACCGCATGCGCCTCCTTCTATACCTAGTCGCATGAACTCCACACTTCCGCTGGCCGCATGAGGCCCAACGTCTTCGAGAGCCGCATGCGCCCTTGCACTTCCAGCTGCATGCGCCCCCTTGTCTTGGCCGCATGTGATTCAGTGACCCTGGCCGTATGCGCCCTCCTAATTGGGCCGCATGATTCTACCCTTTCCTGACCGCATATGCTTTAGCCGCATGGCTCTTCTATAGCCCTGAGTATTGATATTTTATTAGATATTTTACGTCCATTTTATATCCTTACGCCTTTTGTCGTGAACTTGATAATCATGGATTTGTTTAATATGTATGGAAATGATACCTGACATGACCTGATAGTGACCCGTAGTGGTGCACTCTTGACAAGAAAACCTGACATGACATGATAGTGGCCCGCCGTGGCGCACTCCTGACAAGTACACTTGACATGATAACCTGACTTGATATATCTTGAGAAGCTGTTGCGATGGCTACCTGACATGACATGACCTGTATAAATTACATGGACACCGTGGGCGATTGTGCTTGTACAAATAATCCAGTCCTGTCTTGCATCATGTCTAGGAGGGGACTCCTGAGTACCACGGTCAGGAGTACCTACTAAAATGGACTAAGGCTAATAACTAGATTAATACAGTAGTCATGAAGAGATCTTCCAGCTACAGGCAATCCCGTTACCTGGGCGCGCCTGGAATCTGTAGCCTGCCGTCGAGTAGGGTACATTTCCAGCACACTGTCATGTGTTGCACCTTTCAAGCCACTTAAGGGTACATGCGTTTCCTGGACGGTGTACCCACCTGAATTCAACACATAATTTCGACCTGGGTAACCTGGATGGTCTGCAGGGCTTGTGGCTGTGGAGTAATCTCACTGCATTTTGTTAGTAATTAGGCTTATGACAACCCTAGTTAGTTAAAGTATCAAGCCGTTGTTCTTGCTTGGCCGTAAAATGATTGGATGGAGTCTAACCAGTCTAGTCTTGTCCTGATCCTGTTTCAGATTATTGAATGACCAGAATGCTTGTATTTATTTTACCGATAAATGGTGAGAAACCAAGCTCCGTTCAGACGAAGGGTTACAACCCCGGTCCTTGTTTGGTTTACGGGTTGTAACCTGGTTATCTGAATAGTTCCATGGTTATCTCGTCGTATATCATCCTGAGGTATTTTCTTTATTTTCTATTTCTTACTTTTATTTATATCTTGTGCTGATTGCTGGTTTTAGTTCCTAAGTGAAGCTTCCTTTGTGGCACTTGCTCTTTCTGGGATCTGACCCAGCTGGTTTTGTATGGCCAGATTTCGGAGCAGCTCCAGAGGATCTACCGGCCTTCCAGCCAGATGGTGACCACTAGACGGAACCCTGGCAACGAGTGGGTTTATTTTTGATCTCCCACTTTATTTTAAAAATATTCTTTTGAGGCGTTTAGCCGACGAGCACCTGTTTAGCTCGATTGTACTTTACTTACTGTCTGCCTACGGGCTGTAACATGATTGACAGATCCTAGGGTTGATCATGTATGACTAAACTCTTGCTAGTCCTCACATTTTGTAACGACTAACTTCATGATCAGCTGAATATGTAATATTTGGGACGCCTTATTATTGTATATTCAATGATCATACATCTTGTAACATTTACTTACTTGCTTGTGATTGAGACACTAGGCTTGTTCATGACCATAGGAGACTGTTGGCTTGTAGTAAACCCTCATGTATCTAGACAACCGTGACCGTATAGCGAGATGGAATCCATTTCAATATACGTAGCTGGATATGTCCGCCCCCGCTCTCCAGTATTCTGGTTCTGGGGCGTGACATGGTTTAAGTGGTGGCCCATGCAGGTCTTCTAAATCAAGATATGTGAGGGTTTACCGAATAGATGTCTCAATCAGTATTCGTCCTTGATCTCTGCTCGTATCTTCTGAATCCCTGGATTCTTGTCCTGATCATATGCTTGTATCGTTGATCTGTCCTGGTCCTTCCTTATTGTTCCCTATGTCGTCTTCTTCAGCGACATTGTTCGTGGTCCTGCCGATCAGCAAGGCGGAGCACCTCCCGCGGACCAGCAGCAACCCGGAGATCAAGTCCAGCACTCCGGAGTAGCCTCCAGAGTCGAGCCTATTGGAGAAGAGCCCCCAGTTCAGCCAGTTCAGCCTGTCGAACCTGATGATGGCACATTAGTAGGACTCGTCAGGACCTTGATAGCTTTCCAAGATCGTCGTGGGGATGCCTTGCAACAGACAGTGACGGATGCTTTGACCCGGGGTGGTCATCAGGGTAACAGTGCTGCCAACAGCTTCAAGCGCTTGAACCCTCCATTCTTCGACGGTAGTGAAGATGCTATCGCGGCAGATGCATGGCTTCAGGACACAGAGGTAGTTCTAGAAGCAGCCAGGACTCCAGAGAACGAGAAGGTGGCAGTTGTGCGCCTGCAGTTGTTAGATCTTGCCCGCAGCTGGTGGGCAGCTCAGGCCGTTGGATTAGCAGCACCTATTGCTGGGCGATGTTCAGAGAGAGATTCCAGACCAAGTATTTCGATGCCGTGGCTCGGTATGATCTACAGACCCGATTCACTAATCTGAAGCAAGGAGGCAGGACGGTCGATGGATATGCGGCCGAGTTTTCGAGACTCAGTCGGTTTGCTCCCACCTTGGTGGCAACCGAGTATGATAGAGCCCAGCGATTCCAGCAGGGGCTTCACCTGGAGATCTTGTTGGCAATTGAGCAGTTTGAGCATCAGACTTTTGATGCAGTCTTGAGAGTAGCCCGGAGGCATGAGTATACCTCCCAGAGGATTGTGGATAGGACCGGAGGTCGAAAGAGATCTCACGGCCAGATGAATCAGTCTTCAGCCCCAGCCCCGGCAGCCAGGGCTTTGACTATTGGAGCTCCGAGGCGAGCGGCCTCCGTGACGTCGGTTCAGCATTCAACTCCGACGTACCCTCAGCAGCAGCAGAAGCAGAAGCAGTCTTCCGCAGTGGGATGTTCTCATTGTGGAAAGCCATGCCATGTAGTAGCAGAATGTCGCAGGGCGCAAGGATTGTGTCTGGCCTGTGGAGCACCAGACCATAGGGTTGGATCCTGCCCGAATAGGGGTGGTTCGTCATCGTCCAACCTTTCTAGCTCTTCGGTGAGAGGACCAACACCGGTCCAGCAGCAGCAGTATCCATTGTCGAGGCCCTTGCCGCCTCAGTCCCAGATGTTCCAGCAGCAGAACCCCCAGCAGCATGTTCAAGCCCAAGCCTTAAGTCAGAGCAGGCAGCGAGGATTTCAGCAGAGGGGACCAGCACCCCGAGGGCATGGTCAGGCTATGGTGATGACCGCAGAGGAAGGATTGGCACCAGGTGAGGTAGTGGCAGGTACTATTCTCGTCAACACCTTTCCAGCTTCAGTATTATTTGATTCTGGTGCCTCGCATTCATTTATGTCTGCACGATTTATGACACGGGTAGGACTGGAGCCCGAGTCATTATCAGTAAGGCTCAATATACTTACTGGTAATGGACTTGTGGGAGTAGATAGGTGTTTTCCTCATGTCGGATCGTAGTTAGCGGTAGAGAATTCCCCGCTAGATTGATAGAGTTCCCGATGGCCGATTATGATGTGGTCTTAGGGATGGATTGGTTGAGGGACCAGTATGCTAGGATAGACTGCCATATTGGCAGGGTTATTTTTAGCATTCCAGGCGAGACGGAGTTTTTCTTTTCCCGAGGCGCAGTTGAGCCTTCTTCTCCAGTATTGCGGATGGCAGTAGCAGCAGTGCAGTTGCCCAGAATAGTAGATGAGTTCCTAGATGTTTTCCCAGAAGAGCTACCAGGTATGCCTCCGGAGCGGGAGATCGAGTTCACCATAGACTTGATTCCCGGGACAGCCCCAGTATCAGAGAGAGTCTACAGGATGGCGCCTTCAGAGTTGGAGATCTTGTACAAGATGATTGAAGAACTTCGAGCCAAGGGATTCATTTGTGCTAGTGGATCGCCTTGGGGAGCTCCGATGCTTCTTGTGAAAAAGAAGGATGGTACGTCCAGGTTATGTGTTGATTATCGTACCTTGAACTCAGTGACAATCAAAAACAGATACCCTCTTCCGAGGATAGATGACTTGTTTGATCAACTCAAAGGGGCATCAGTATTCTCGAAGATTGATTTGCGCTTAGGTTATCATCAGATCAGAGTCAGAGAGCAGGACATCCCGAAGACAGCTTTTAGATCGAGATATGGGCATTGGGAGTTCCTTGTTATGCCTTTTGGAGCAACCAATGCGCCGACAGTATTCATGGACCTCATGAATCGCATCTTCATGCCTTACTTGGATCAGTTTGTGATCGTGTTCTTGGATGACATCCTGGTCTACAGCAAGAGTGAGGCAGAGCATGAGCAGCATCTTCGTGTGGTTCTTCAGACTCTCAGGGAGCACCAGTTATATGCCAAGTTTAGTAAATACGAGTTCTGGCTCGATCGCATTTCGTACTTGGGTCATATCATCACTAGAGGAGGAGTCGAAGTGGTTCCCCAGAAGATTGTGGCTATTGAGTCATGGCTAGTGCCCAGCACAGTTGCAGAAGTTTGCAGTTTTCTTGGATTGGCCGGCTACTATCGGCGGTTTGTTTCAGATTTTGCTCGAATTTCAGCACCATTGACGCAGTTGACCCGCAAGGATACGCAGTTTGCTTGGACAGCAGAGTGTTAGAGTTCTTTTGAGCAGTTAAAGCAAGGCCTGATAACAGCTCCTATTCTCACGCTTCCAGATGGAACCGGAGGATTCTCAGTATATTGTGATGCTTCAGGCAGAGGCTTAGGATGTGTTCTGATGCAGCATGGAAAGGTAATAGCTTATGCATCACGACAACTTCGTGATCATGAGAGGAATTACCCAACCCATAACTTGGAGCTGGCAGCAGTAGTGTTTGCACTTAAGTTGTGGAGGTACGATTTGTATGGAGATAGGGTGGAGATTTTCATCGACCATAAGAGTCTGAAATATGTTTTCACTCAGAAGGATCTTAACATGCGTCAGAGGAGATGGCTGGAGCTTCTTGTGGATTATGATGTCAACCTGCAGTATCATCCTGGGAAGGCCAACGTCGTAGCAGATGCATTGAGCAGGAGAGCAGGAGTTTATTTCCTAACAGCACAACCAGAGCTGTTAGCAGATCTTCAGAAGATGGGTATTGAAGTTGTTCTCCCTTCCAGTGTGGCATTGATGGCCAGTATGCAAGTTCAGTCCACTATAGTCGAGAGGATTCGGATGGCGCAGTCAGCAGATTCCAAGCTTCAGCGACTCAGAGCAGAGTGTGAGGCAGGACGAAGACCAGAGTTATGAATTATGAGGACGGTACACTTCGACATGGTAAGCGTCTTTGTGTACCCAGTAGAGATATCAGGCAGGAGATCATGTCAGAGGCGCACAGTTCTCAGTATTCCATCCATCCCGGCAGTACAAAGATGTACCGTGATATCCGTCAGCACTTCTGGTGGAATGGCATGAAGCGGGAGATAGCTTGGTTTGTCTCTCGGTGTTTGGTTTGTCAACAAGTTAAAGCTGAACATCAGAGACCGGCTGGACTTCTTCAGCCTTTGCCGATTCCAGAATGGAAGTGGGAGCATGTGACCATGGATTTTATGATCGGATTACCTAGATCCCCAGCTGGTAGAGATGCTATCTGGGTTATAGTTGATCGGCTCACGAAGGTGGCTCACTTTCTTTCATTTAGAGTTGGCCAGTCGACGGCACAGCTAGCGGAGATGTACCTCAGGCAGATTGTCAGGTTGCACGGAGTGCCAGTCAGTATCACCTCGGACCGAGATTCCAAATTTATGTCGCACTTTTGGCGTAGCTTGCAAGAGAGTTTGGGGACTCGCCTCCAGTTCAGTTCAGCGTATCATCCGCAGACAGATGGTCAGTCGGAGCGTACGATCCAGACTCTTGAAGACATGTTACGGTCTTGCACACTTGACTTCGGTGGTTCATGGGAAGATCACTTGCACCTGGTAGAATTCTCGTACAACAACAGTTTCCAGGCCAGTATCCAGATGGCACCGTTCGAGGCACTATATGGCAGGAAGTGCAGATCCCCGCTAGCCTGGGATGATATTGGAGAGAGACAAATGCTTGGTCCAGAAATGATCGCTCAGACAGTTGAGGTGGTCAGGAGAGTCCGAGATCATCTTAGAGTTGCCCAAGATCGCCAGCATCATTGGGCCGATTCTCATCGGCGCCCTCTCGAGTTTTCGGTCGACGATCATGTATTCCTGAGGATTTTGCCTAACCGTGGCGTCATTCGTTTCGGCGTCCGGGGAAAGCTTAGTCCTAGGTATATAGGACCGTTTGACATTCTGGAACGAGTAAGAGATGTATCCTATCGTCTCGTTCTTCCGCCGTCGCTAAGCGAGGTGCATGACGTGTTCCATGTATCCCAATTACGACGGTATATCCCGGACCCGAGCCACATCCTGGATTATTCGGAATTGGTTGTTGGTACCAACCTTTCGTATGAGGAGAGGCCCGTGTCTATATTGGACCGGAGAGAGAAGATCCTCAAGAACAAGACTATCAAGTTAGTCCGAGTTGCTTGGGGTCATCACTCTTTGGGGGAGTCAACGTGGGAGCGTGAAGATGATATCCGATCGCGATATCCCGACTTGTTTGACTCGTGAGGTATAATGTCTTTCTTATGCCTCATACCTTCGATTCCTTGCTTGTATGATTGATTGTCTGCCTAGTTATAGCTTGCATGTGATTAATGTAGCTTGTCATTGCTCCTCTAGCCTCTTGATTAAATTCTGAGGACGGAATTCTTTTAAGGTGGGTAGAGTTGTAATGCCTGTGGTCCATATTACGTATTTCTGGAATACGTGTACGTATTTTATTCTGTATTGCATGATTCCTTGTTTAGCTTGCATCTTGGCTTGGTTATTTCTTGACTTGGTTCGGCTTGGCTCGGTTTTCTTTGGTTCAATATGAACCAATGTGAACCCCTACCTACCACCACCATTGTATTTATTAATCCATTCTCTCTATTCTCTCTCTTCATTAATTATCTTCTTCTTCCCCATTACTTCCTTACCTACCAGAGAGAGGAGAGAGAGGTCTAGGCAAGTACAACTTGCTTCATGGAGGAACTCTAATTTTATTGCTCTATTCTCTTCTTTACTACATTCTAAAGTACTTTAGTATTTGACATTTCTCATTTCCATGGCTGGATTCTTGTAGATCTAAGTTTATTTTATTTTTGGATTTCTTGGGTTTTGATCTATTTAATCCTGCTATTTCTGAGTTTTGATGGTTCCATGTTGTAGAGAATCTCGTTCTACCCCATTTTGACCTATGGAAGTTCGGATTTGGGCTCCAGATGAAGATTTTATGGAGCTTGGAAGCTTGGGTTCATGGTGTTCTTCTTCTCTGAAATTTGGGGAAGAAGAACAGTGCTTGACTTGACCGCATGACAATTCATGCGGCAAGTGATTTAGCCGCATGACACTTTCAGCCGCAGGGACTGAGTCTCATTCTTAAACCGCATGGGGCCCTTGCTTCCCAGCCACATAAGTCTGCCTTCATCCTTGGCCGCATGAATATGAATTGAACCTGACCGCATGAGTCCTCAGTTCCTTCTTGCCGTATGGAGTCCCATTTGCCTTCAGCCGCATATGCGCCTATCTCCTTGAGCCGCATGAACTCTAGTACTTGCGGACCGCATAGGCTTGGTTCCCCGCTAGCCGCATGTGCCCCTACCCCGAGAGCCGCATGAGTCCAATTCATCCTGGCCGCATGGAGCCTTCCTTCCTGCTTGCCGCATGGGAGCTAGTCCTACTCCCAGCCGCATAGGTTCCTGCCCCTTCAGCCGCATATGTACCTTTCACTCTCAGTCGCATAAGCAGCCATGTTGACTTAACCGCATGCGCCTCTTTCTATACCCAGTCGCATGAACTCCACACTTCCGCTGGCCACATGAGGCCCAACGTCTTCGAGAGCCGCATGCGCCCTTGCACTTCCAGCTGCATGCGCCCCCTTGTCTTGGCCGCATGTGATTCAGTGACCCTGGCCGCATGCGCCCTCCTAATTGGGCCGCATGATTCTACCCTTTCCTGACCGCATATGCTTTAGCCGCATGGCTCTTCTATAGCCCTGAGTATTGATATTTTATTAGATATTTTACGTCTATTTTATATCCTTACGCCTTTTGTCGTGAACTTGATAATCATGGATTTGTTTAATATGTATGGAAATGATACCTGACATGACCTGATAGTGACCCGTAGTGGTGCACTCTTGACAAGAAAACCTGACATGACATGATAGTGGCCCGCCGTGGCGCACTCCTGACAAGTACACTTGACATGATAACCTGACTTGATATATCTTGAGAAGCTGTTGCGACGGCTACCTGACATGACATGACCTGTATAAATTATATGGACACCGTGGGCGATTGTGCTTGTACAAATAATCCAGTCCTGTCTTGCATCATGTCTAGGAGGGGACTCCTGAGTACCACGGTCAGGAGTACCTACTAAAATGGACTAAGGCTAATAACTAGATTAATACAGTAGTCATGAAGAGATCTCCCAGCTACAGGCAATCCCGTTACCTGGGCGCACCTGGGATCTGTAGCCTGCCGTCGAGTAGGGTACATTTCCAGCACACTGTCATGTGTTGCACCTTTCAAGCCACTTAAGGGTACATGCGTTTCCTGGACGGTGTACCCACCTGAATTCAACCCATAATTTTGACCTGGGTAACCTGGATGGTCTGCAGGGCTTGTGGCTGTGGAGTAATCTCACTGCATCTTGTTAGTAATTAGGCTTGTGACAACCCTAGTTAGTTAAAGTATCAAGCCGTAGTTCTTGCTTGGCCGTGAAATGATTGGATGGAGTCTAACCAGTCTAGTCTTGTCCTGATCCTGTTCCAGATTATTGAATGACCAGAATGCTTGTATTTATTTTACCGATAAATGGTGAGAAACCAAGCTCCGTTCAGACGAAGGGTTACAACCCCGGTCCTTGTTTGGTTTACGGGTTGTAACCTGGTTATCTGAATAGTTCCATGGTTATCTCGTCGTATATCATCCTGAGGTGTTTTCTTTATTTTCCATTTCTTACTTTTATTTATATCTTGTGCTGATTGCTGGTTTTAGTTCCTAAGTGAAGCTTCCTTTGTGGCACTTGCTCTTTCTGGGATCTGACCCAGCTGGTTTTGTATGGCCAAATTTCGGAGCAGCTCCAGAGGATCTACCGGCCTTCCAGCCAGATGGTGACCACTAGACGGAACCCTGGCAACGAGTGGGTTTATTTTTGATCTCCCACTTTATTTTAAAAATATTCTTTTGAGGCATTTAGCCGACGAGCACCTGTTTAGCTCGATTGTACTTTACTTACTGTCTGCCTACGGGCTGTAATATGATTGACAGATCCTAGGGTTGATCATGTATGACTAAACTCTTGCTAGTCCTCATATTTTGTAACGACTAGCTTCATGATCAGCTGAATATGTAATATTTGGGACGCCTTATTATTGTATATTCAATAATCATACATCTTGTAACATTTACTTACTTGCTTGTGATTGAGACACTAGGCTTGTTCATGACCATAGGAGACTGTTGGCTTGTAGTAAACCCTCATGTATCTAGACAGCCGTGACCGTATAGCGAGATGGAATCCATTTCAATATACGTAGCTGGCTATGTCCGCCCCCGCTCTCCAGTATTCTGGTTCTGGGGCGTGACACAACAACCTTGGGATATTGACAACCTTCCATGAAGGCTTGGATATCTTCGACAATATCATTGAAGATCGTTCCCCAACAAGATATGAAAAAAATCCCCGAAAACTCGTCCGTACCCGACGAGCTATCCATGTCCTTGCTTCTGATAGTGCTCCAGACCTCTTCAATGGTGACCGAAAAAATAAGCTTCTCGTTGTCTTCATCCGAGACCATCTGCGGAAGAGCATGCAACAATTCAACGTCAAAGTTGGCCCTGACCTTGGTCATCTTCTTGGAGAAGAAATCAGCCGCCTCCTTTTGAATGTCCTCCGCCCCCGTCAAAACTTGTCTGGCACAATTTGTCACCTTATGGATGGCAAGGTTACTCCTTATGTTTTGTACACAATCATGAAAGAATTTAGTATTATCATTCCCTTCTACCTCCCATTTGATCCATGCCTTTTGACGCTAAAATGCCTCTTCCCACGCAAGCAGCAATTTGAGGTGCACCGTTGCCTTTCCCATCTCTCTTCCATGCATACTGCTGCTTGAATCATTAAAAAGGGCTTTCACCTTGGCCAAATTTGCCTGTGCCTTCCTAGCCTTCCCAAATATATCTCCAAAAGACCTTCTGCTCTATTTTGCTAGCTCTTGTCTCATTTTTTTCAGTTTGAGGGAGACATTAATAAATAAATTTTGGTGAAGCCTACCCGACCACGCCTGCTCGACCACCCGAGGGAATTCGTCATGCCTAGTCTAAAAATTCTAGAATTTGAAGGCGTTGTGGACTCCGGTACTCCTCAGGCAGTGTCAACAAGAAGAGGGGAATGATCTGATGAAGACCTGTTAAGATGGGTGACTGAGCAGTTAGGAATACCTTGTCGCCAAGCATGATTCACCAACACCCGGTCCTACCTGGACACTTGTTTGTCGCTTCCTTCCCGCTTATTACACCACGTAAAACGGTTCCCTGAGAACTTCAACTCCGAGAGATTGCCCTCAAAAATGAACTTCTTAAACTCAGTCATGGATGCCGAAGACGGTTAGAGCCCCCTCTTCTCTTCTTCGTGAGTAACCGCATTAAAGTCACCGCCATAAAGCCAAGGTTGACCCCCAATGCTGTTATGAACCTGAAGCAATCTATCCCACATTAATCTCCTCTTCTTATACGTTTCCCCCATGAATGAAAGACATGAGAAGATCTCCGCAGATGAGGGGGTGGTTCACCAGAACCGTGAGGGCTTGTTCAAATTCATCCACCTCCCTGACCTTGATACCAGTATCGTAGAACGTCCAAGTATCCTTCCCACCTGTTGGGCTCCCATCGAAGGCCAATTTCAAATGAATGGCTGTCATCTTGTCCTGGGAGATTTTAGCCTCCACAATCACAATTATGGAAAATTTATGTAACTTTTTTATTGCCTTCAACCTGCTCAAAGTTTGTATGTTCCTAATGTAGGACCGTTGAGCACCTCTATAGGGGGGTAAATAGAGTGTGTGCGTGTGCAGCAAAAAATAATCACCAATTAAAAATATTAAGCAGTTATATATTATGGCAGATAAAAGATGGTAAATAAAATACGGTAAAGTAAGAGTCAAGAATTCAAACTCAGTGAACACCACAATGTATACTGGTTTCCCTTTTAGAGGACTAGTCCAGTCGCGAGTACTCTGGCTCGCTGTTAATCTACTATGGCACAAGCTTTAACTGAGAGCTTGCAACTCTTACAATACCATGCTTGGTGACAAGTGCACGACCGACTTCACAATACAGTGCTTGGTGACGAGTGCACGACCGACTGCAGAAGGCAATTGAAAAACTAGAACGTTTTCTGAATACAGCCTCCGATACAACTCTTCAACACCAAACTCTAAATTAAACAGAAACTGTACTGGCTTGGCTAAGAGTCGTAAAGGCTTAGATATGAAAGTAAAAAGCTCAGAACACTTTAGATAGAGAAAAGAAAAGATGAAATTAGATGATTGAAATGAATGGTAATCTCAACTCTATTTATAGTATTTTTGGGGGACCGAACTCGGGCAGAGTTCGGGAAGAGTTCGGATGCTAGGATTTCGCATACGAACGTTGGATGCAGATTTAGTGGGAACTAAAATTCAAATAACCCAGACCGAACTTGGGCCGAACTCGGACCGAACTCGGTCAGAGTTCTGTTGGGTCAAAACAGTAAGGAATGGACCAAATTTGCATAGCTTTTGGGCTTTTTGGAATTGTGGATTTTTGGGATACGTAGGTAGGCTTATTTTTGTTTGTGGACTGAAAAAAACCTAAGCCAGTACCGATCCGATCAATCTCACATTTTTCCTATACTCAATAAAAGGAAAAATACAGAATAATTATGAAAACTAATAGCCCATTTGATGACGCCTTTCTCCTGACATTTGAGCAGACTCATTTTTCCTTGACGCCAATCGTCCAAAAATAAACAGATCTGAAAATCTGAATACTTTTCGGGGGCTTGGCCCCCGAACCCCCACGGGGGACGCTGCCCCCTCGACCTCCGTTCACTGACGGGCTGCGGAACCCCCGATGCGAGGCCCCGGATAGGTCGTTAGGCAGTTCAGAGAAATCTTCTTGTATTATGCCGTCTTTGGCCCATCAATAATTCTTCATTGCATATGTCCTAGTTTGATCATGCTTACTGCTTGTCTGCAAGTACATGTTAGACGAACAAATCAATATGATGCAGTATAATACAAGCATAGCAATATGATATAGACCATTTAGGACAATGCTAAGTTTATAGGACAATGCTAAATTTAAGTAGCAACATGATAGTGATTACATGAATATTAGTGACATCACTAGTTAAACTTAATTGATTAGCCATATTCAAAAATATGAAATAATCATTGGGCTAACACCTAATCCCCCGAGCATTCCAGATCAAAAAACTGATCATGAAGAGATTTTGAGGTTCAGTGTATGCCCCTTCACCGCCGATCTCAGCGACATAGAAGATTTATCAGTCCCCTTCCCTTTTATACTCGAAGAATCCTTCCTGTAACCTTCAGTCACAGACGTTTCTGCGAGGAGGCAAGTAGCATCCATGACAGCCAGTCGCCTTCTAAAAGTCCGCTCATCTGCAACTTCCTGTCCTCTTTCGTCCTCAATATTTTTGCGGGAGGCAAATAGCTCTTTAGGGTCTTCCGCGTTTCTACTTATGCTGTCTCTCGCTTCACAGTTCCTATCTCTACCCCTTTATCAGCTGTCCTGATCAAGGACTCTCCAGACAGAGGGTCTCTCCTCTTAGCTTTGTCCGGAGATGGGGTTAGTTCCCCCTCTTCAAACCTTTCCTTCTCGACTTCTGTCTGAGAAATGGGTCCATTGGCCTTGACTGCCATCTGCTCTCCCTCCACTTGTGTCACGCCCCACTCCCGTAGGAGCGATCGTCCTCGCTAAGGCGTGATGCCGCACGGGCCTAGGTTGCGCCCGTACAAGGCTAAGTCCATAAACGGCCGATTTGAGCCAGGCCATAGAGTCGCACAGAGTGTCCCCATTTGCAGCAGAAAGTAAATAAATACAAATTGAAGCGAATTCAAACTCTTTATTGATTTTCAAGAAGTTACAAGCGGCGCTAGGCCGAGTTTACAAATCGCTCAAGCACTCTCTCTCTGAAACATAAAAGGCGTGCCAAGTGGCTTACAAGATGGAATAATTTATTACGATGTTCCGATACATTATGTCCTGTATATGGTGCTTCAGCTCCTTGCAACGCTCCAGAGCTAGCTCCGCGCCTTAGCACGTTCGAAGGAAGCTCCGTTCTCGGCGATATCTCTTGCATCCTGCAAGCAGACTGTGGGGTTATCAGTACATTGTTATGCACTGGTGGGGAAGCTAGTTCGCCCACAATGCTATCATTACCAAACACGTTCTACTTACTTTTGTGCACCGACTATCATTCATTGTCTTTCTAATCTTGCCTTAGGATTAGTTTCATGGCATATTTCATAACCTATCCCGTGTTGCCGAATTCAAGTGTTTGCATGGAAATACATGCACGACTTACCCATACTTACCGTCCGGTCTTCCCTGTCCAAAGTAAACCAAGTTAGTCAATAATTCATATAAACTTTCAACGTCAAGTACGTGTCCCTGCCTCAGGTCCTAGCACGTCGTAGGCGTGTTTCTAACTCATTTGCACGAAGTACTCTCGATCATTTGGTGTGTTATATTCAAGCCTATTCAGAAGGTGTTTCATTCAGTTAACTTAGACTACTTTGTTTCAATGCAAGGACTTGCACATGGATTGCCACCAGCAAAGCCCACTTAATCTATATGCACCGGTCGCTGGTTTGTCAGCCATTTGGACATTTACTACCATGGTATTTCTTAACTAGCATAGGGTGCGGGATGGCACACACCCCGTTAGTCTCTTGAAATACTCCTGCACTTACGTCCCCTGGGTGGCCAAGCTCGCACCCAGGCAGCCCGTAATCCCTATTTTGATTCCGCCTAGACCGGCCACGATCCTCCCTTTGATCATGCCGCGGAATCCCTTTCACTCGTGCACGAGTCCGTCCACGACCTTTTTGTATTTTATTGTCATTTTGACTTAACGGCTGTCTCCGAGCCGTAGGCTAACCCTTAGCCATAATGCGTTATCGACCAGGTTGGCGTCTGTACAGCACGGGTAGCGAGCCTCATTGCACGTGTCCGTCATACCTGTCGCTAACCATTCCTTTCTTTCTTATCTTTTACTCATTCTTTCTTTTCTTTCTTTCACTTGTCCGTTCGTTCATGGATTCTTTCACACATTCATTCATTCATTCGTTGATTCATTTATTCACTCATTTGTTCATTCTTTCATTCATATATTATGTAACTCTCCATGCGGGAGTCGCCTTGGCGACCCATCGGTCCCGAAGTCTTTTAATGTTGCCATACTCTACTCGGAACGACTATGTCGATAGTCTTCCATTTTATTGTTGTAAACCATTCATTGTTTTATTCTTTGAACGCATAAGGGACTTGAACGTAAGCTTGTGCCTTAGTACGAGCGTGGAGCGCGGTACGAGAGTTCTCACATTTTCTATGTTCTTTTCCATATTCTATACAAGCATACAAGATGGGATTATTCCCTTAGCTAGGTGCGTTGAGTCATTTATTAGCATGCGCGGTGTTATTGTCTAGCGATTCTAGCATTAGTGTCCGTATTGTTATGTGTCTAGGCTAAGCAAAGACGGGTTCATCGGAGCCACCCACCTTAGCGATGTTTGCATCGGCCGAGCGATACTCCGAGCGCTCCTTTGAAAGTCTAAGTCTGGATTCATCTTCGACGGGCCAATGTAAGCCTTGCATCGATTCTTCTTCAGGTCGATGCCAACTCTTTGGGTCGACAGCTCGTTTGAGTCATTGCACTTGCCGTTTGAATCGGCGTTCCGCTAGGGTAGAGTGGGTCATTACATAATACACCACTCAAAACAAGTCTCATCCTCGAGACTTCCTGAGTGCAGGTCATCCTACCGTTCCTTGACTCGTGTCGTCACATTTCTTAGACAATCCTTATCGAATGGCTTTACCGTCGATGGCATCAAACTATACTCGACACCTTTTCAAGTTCCGTGTCGCATACGTTTGGTCGATTTCATTGAATGACTTTTTATTCATTTTTAGAGTTGATGGTACTTATTCTATTGTCGTATTTCTTCGACTTAGTTGCTATTTCGACGTATCATGGGACTGAAACGGTTGCACGAGGTGCATTGTCATTCATCAAATACGAGGGTCGTAGGCTGAGGCAAACTCACTTTCGTTTATGCGCATCGTAACACCCACTTGCAGCTGCATTCGAGTTCATCATATTGCTGAGTTTGGATCGTGCACGTATCCAAGGCGTCCCCCGAATACGTACATTTCAACCAAGCTTAGCGATTAGTGAAGTCGGACAAGCTACTCGTGATAGTTTTGATTTGCCAATCATTTTGCTAACTTCGATTTAAAATCGAACTCGTGTGCATCTCACTATCATTTATCTCGGTCATCGAGATGATTCGATTCGCTTCTCAAGCGCTCTTGTCTACGAAATCAATATGATTTCTTCTTAGCGGGGTCGACCAAGTCTAAGTAATTCCCGTCCGATTCAAGACCAAGTATTGCACTATCATCGAGTCCGTCTTCCTATCAATGATTCAATTTATTATCCCAACTTTACTTGCGCATCATCTATTCCTATCATTCGCTTTGTTTGGGGCCAATCTCATCGTCGTTCACGCACACTCCCTGTTCTCCGTCCTACTCTAAGTCTTGCTGCCCCAAGTCTATCGTCCGTCCAGATGATACTGTAAGGTCAATCGCACAAGTTCAATCACTCGGCATAGGGTCGTCCGCCTATCCGCTAGGTCATTTCACAGGGTCATAGTTACAAGTCAAGTCCGTGGCTCATCGTGCAAGGTCGTTGCACAACGCTCGCCCTAAATCCTATGGTCAAACCATTTGTTCGTTTGTACGGAAGTTTCTACCCAAGTTCGTTTCGCTCAAATTTCTAAACATCAAGCAGCGTTCACCCTATTCGTATCAACACATTCTCCGTTCCAAGTCCGAGCTCGTTTAGGAAAATTATCCTACGATAGGTTGTCCTCAATCAAATCCTCGACATATTAATATCGTGCGTCCGTACTAGCAATTATCGTAGTCTATCTCTTCAAGTATGTTTTGATACAGTTCACCTATCCAATTCACGTAGTCAATCACAAGGTCGTCTAGCCTTGTAATATGTCGTGCCCCGATCTCACGCAAGTCTGATTATCTACGGCGGACATGAATCACCATGTCAACATTCCTGCAGAATAATCGTTCTCATCGGGACGTAACTCTTGCGTTGCGTCTAGACTTACTCATTTTCGATACGCGGATTGGGCCTACTCAATCCTCGACTTTACTTCGCCGTCTATTATACGTCCGATCAATCCTCAAATTTGCCTTCGCTTCAAACCACAAGTCATAGCAATCAAAATTGCCATGTCAAGGTATTTTGAGTTCGATCATTCCCGCTGGACATGAATCACCATGTCAACGCTCACGCAAAACGATCGTTCCAAATTCGACGTGACACATGTGCGAGGCTGGAGTTGTGCTCGCTCAAGAGAAGATCGTTGTCGTTGTGGTTATCACCGAACAATCAAGTCACTTTCCTTTTTCATCCAAACGTTCATTTCTATCCAAATTCTCCAACATAGCATCCTTTGAAATAATAACTTCTAACACGATCATCATTCATCGAATCAGAGTAC
Source organism: Iris pallida (assembly GCA_029216955.1). Taxonomy (NCBI): domain Eukaryota; kingdom Viridiplantae; phylum Streptophyta; class Magnoliopsida; order Asparagales; family Iridaceae; genus Iris; species Iris pallida. The sequence continues at coordinate 2,547,611 of JANAVB010034018.1, read as the reverse complement.
CCTCGAGTTAGCGTACATCGATCTTTGATACGCCTCAATACCATCGATGATGTACATAACCTGACGATCTTCATTTTACAACGAATTCTGGATCGTGCAACTTAATTCCTCAATTCACATTGTCTCGTGCTAACTCTTCATTGAGCAACATCTATTCCAAATCCTTAGTCATTCTCGTATCTCCAAACCAACGTTTTCCATGTATGCTATCTTCCGATCGTGCTATCTTCGATCTCGTCCATGGGTATTTCACCTCAATTCAAGTTTCAATCCCTTCGACTAAATTCAAAATCACATGCACGATCTTCTATGTTTCCTCGACCAAGACCTCCATTCGTTTCATCGTTCCGACTCTCTATTCAATCGTTTCGTAATTCGCACTACGCATTCTTAATTCGTCCGAACAATATCTCGTTTGAGACTATCGAAGTCAAAACCAACTAAGCGTTACTCGTTCTAAGGCTTTGCGCGATATCATCGCTTGCCGACATACTCGTTTTATCCGTAAATCCTTTAGTCTCGCTCGAACAATTTCTATAACGTCCATACACCACTCAGGGTTCGAGCCACTCAATTAGTCATCGACACTCACTCTTATTCTTCTTTGAACCTATCACATACACCACTCGGAGTCAAGTCATTCTACAAATCCTCAAAAGATCATTCGATTCCCAATTGATGTGTTTAATCGCGTTTGTCACGCCCTATTCCTCAAAGTCTAAGAACCATCTCCCATGCTCGCTTTAGCATTGGTCAAATAGCGTCTCTATCGATGTACATTCTAAGTCTCACTTATTCCCGTCCGAGCGATAGTCGATCTCGTTTCGCAAACTCGTTCGCACCAGAAGGTCTAGGTGCGCGATACTCGACACAACTTAGACAAATGGCTGCGTGCATAACCATCCCGTTCGAACCATACTCCGGTCTTGTGTACTCATTCGCTATGGTCAGCGTAAGGTTATTCAAGTACGCACTGCGTTTGCTAACTTTTAGCATTCATTCCTTCTAACTCAAGTCCGTCGTGGTTTGGCACAAAGGCCTTCGCCTATCAATCCTGTTCAACCGAGTACTCGTACGAGCTTTTAAAAATATTAGACTTATTGTATGGAACATCTCAAGGCATAATGAGAGAGAGCGTACACTTCTTCTGTTTCCAAACGAGCTTTCAAAACTGAGAGAATCGAAATAAAGTCCAAGGACGTAAAGCCGTGCTCTGATACCAATCTGTCACGCCCCGCTCCCATAGGAGCGATCGTCCTCGCTAAGGCGTGATGCCGCACGGGCCTAGGTTGCGCCCGTGCAAGGCTAATCCCAAAAATGGCCGATTTGAGCTAGGCCACAGAGTCGCACAGAGTGTCCCCATTTGCAGCAGAAAGTAAATAAATACAAATTGAAGCGAATTCAAACTCTTTATTGATTTTCAAGAAGTTACAAGCGGCGCTAGGCCGAGTTTACAAATCGCTCAAGCTCTCTCTCTCTGAAACATAAAAGGCGTGCTAAGTGGCTTACAAGATGGAATAATTCATGGCGATGTTTCGATACATTATGTCCTGTATATGGTGCTTCAGCTCCTTGCAACGCTCCAAGGCTCCAGAGTTAGCTCCGTGCCTTAGCACGTTCGAGGGAAGCTCCGCACCCGACGACGTCTCCTGCATCCTGCAAGCAGACTGTGGGGTTATCAGTACATTGTTATGCACTGGTGGGGAGGCTAGCTCGCCCATAATGCTATCATTACCAAACACGTTCTATTTACTTTTGTGCACCGACTATCATTCATTTTCTTTCTAATCTTGCCTTAGGATCAGTTTTATGGCATATTTCATAACCTATCCCGTGTTGCCGAATTCAAGTGTTTGCATGGAAATACATGCACGACTTACCCATACTTACCGTCCGGCCTTCCCTGTCTAAAGTAAACCAAGTTAGTCAACAATTCATATAAACTTTCAATGTCAAGTACGTGTCCCTGCCTCAGGTCCTAGCACGTCATTGGCGTGTTTCTAACTCATTTGTACGAAGTACTCTCGATCATTTGGTGTGTTATATTCAAGCCTATTCAGAAGGTGTTTTATTCAGTTAACTTAGACTACTTTGTTTCAATGCAAGGACTTGCACGTGGATTGCCACCAGCAAAGCCCACTTAATCTATATGCACCGGTCGCTGGCATGTCAGCCATTTGGACATTTACTACCATGGTATTTCTCAACTAGCATAGGGTACGGGCTGGCACACACCCCGTTAGTCTCTTGAAATACTCCTGCAATTACGTCCCCTGGGTTGCCAAGTCCGCACCCAGGCAGCCCGTAAGCCCCATTTTGATTCCGCCTAGGCCGGCCACGATCCTCCCTTTGATCATGTCGCGGAATCCCTTTCACTCGTGCACGAGTCCGTCCACGACCATTTCGTATTTTATTGTCATTTTGACTTAACGGCTGTCTCCTAGCCGTAGGCTAACCCTTAGCCATAATGCGTTATCGACCAGGTTGGCGTCCGTGCAGCGCGGGTAGCGAGCCCCGTTGCACGTGCCCGTCATACCTGTCGCTAACCATTCATTTCTTTCTTATCTTTTACTCATTCTTTCTTTTCTTTCTTTCACTTGTTCGTTCGTTCATGGATTCATTCACACATTCATTCATTCATTCATTCATCGATTCATTTATTCACTCATTCGTTCATTCTTTTATTCATACATTATGCAACTCTCCATACGGGAGTCGCCTTGGCGACCCATCGGTCTCGAAGTCTTTTAATATTTTCATACTCTACTCGGAACGACTATGTCGATAGTCTTCCATTTCATTGTTGTAAACCATTCATTGTTCTATTGTTTGAACGCATAAAGGACTTGAACGTAAGCTTGTGCCTTAGCACGAGCGTGGAGCGCGGTACGAGAGTTCTCACATTTTTCATATTCTTTTCCATATTCTATACAAGCATACAAGATAGGATTATTCCCTTAGCTAGGTACGTTGAGTCATTTATTAGCATACGCGGTGTTATCACCTAGCAATTCTAGCATTAGTGTCCGTATTGTTATGTGTCTAGTCTAAGCAAAGACGGGTTCATCGGAGCCACCCACCTTAGCGATGTTCGCATCGGCCGAGCGATACTCCGAGCGCGCCTTTGAAAGTCTAAGTCTGGATTCATCTTCGGCGGGCCAATGTAAGCCTTGCATCGATTCTTTTTCAGGTCGATGCCAACTCTTTGGGTCGACAGCTCGTTTGAGTCGTTGTACTTGCCGTTTGAATCGGCGTTCTGCTAGGGCGGAGCGGGTCATTACAACTTGTGCTACATCTGAATGGAGGTCCATCTTCTACTCAGCTCTGCCTGACACCTGTGGTCCCTGTCCCTCATTGTCACTAGCTTGTGACCTCTGGCCCCTTATCTTCAGTCGCTTGACTGAGAGCTATGATATGTTCAGAGATCCCATCGGTTCTTTCTTCAGCTACGGTCGTGCCCCGCTCATCATAGATACTCCTACACTTGACCGCAGCAATCTTCCTATTCTTGGAGCTGGATGTTCCTTTCTTTTTCCCTTTCTTTCCTTTTTTCTGCTCTATTTAGCTTCTACAGTTGTTACATCCCCTCATTAGAATTGGAAGCTCCTTTCTTCTCCTCTGCCTTGCTATGTCCTCTACTGTTCGACTCCCCCAGGAGCTCCTTTCCGTTCATAGTTTCCTTTCCTTTACTAGCAATCCGAGTCCCCTTCTTCTTGCTCTTGCAACCTGACATATTATGTTTCAAGTGAAGACAGGCCGAACAGTACTGCGGTATCGATTCATAATCAATCCTCTGCTATCTACTGTATCCATCAGGGAGGTTCAACCAAAGATTGGAGGGATTGCGAATACTTGTGTCCACTTCCACCATGATACGAGCGCAGCTAGGACGGGAAAGGATCTCCGTAGCCTTGTCCAACTTCCAAGGAGTCCCAATGCAACCAATGACCACCATCAAGACATCCTTCGATCTGAGCTTGAGAAAGTCCACTTCCGAGCTAGGCCACACCAACGAATGCTTCTGGTCTAAATCCCCAAACGCGATGTGTCCTTTGAATCCGAACGACTCCAGCCCTTGCCCTATCGAGTCGATCGGAGGACGCAAGTGAGAAAATTTTCTGACTAAGACGAACTTGAATGGCGCCACCAAATTCCCCACCTCTTCCGCAGAGAAAGAAACGCTAGGGCCCCCTTAAAGGAAGAATATACTTTGGTCGCCATGGGGTTCCTCGCGGCCGGGCCTGTAGCATCCAGTTTTTAAAATGAGGGTAATTTTGAAATTTTGTAATTTTAATCTTTTAATAATGATATTTAAATCATGATATGATTTTTGGTGATTTTTAATTATTTTAAAACTACTTTTATTGGTGATTTGTGATTTTGGTGTTTTGCTAGTGAAACCCTAGAGACTACTTGATCTAGAGCCTAACCATGTGATTAGGATATTTTATTTATCATTTTTGGCCTAGGGGTATTTTGGTCATTTTGGTTTCTTGGAATTATTTGTTAATTATTTGATTAATGGTTGTTATTTTTGACTTTTGCTAGTTGTGACTTTAGAGACTAGCCTAGAGTTTGACTTTGACTTTGGTGACTTAGTTAGTATGGTGTGGAACCCTAATCTAACTTATGTTGGTCTTAGTTGACTTGAGTGTGACTAGGGTTCATGAAAGATTGAGAGAGTTTAGTGCATTGGACTTTTGGTTAAGGAGTTGAACTAGCTAGTTAACAATCTTGGCCCAAAGCCTACAATGAGAGACCCTAACCCTAGCTCTTAATTTGGACAGCCACAACAGCCCAAATTAAACATAATTTCAGCCTATATAATGTCTCTTCATAACCACTTGCCTATTTTAGAACACCTCTTGTAGGAAATCCTAATTTCTTCTCCCTTTCATCAAATCTCCCAATTCCTCCACCAAATTAATCCCAATCTTTTGCATTTGGATTGAAATATGGAGTAGAAGAAGAAGGAGGCTAGCTTAGAAGGAGGGGAGCTCATTGAAACATAGCTTGAGGAAGGAGACTTCACTATTTGGGGCTTTTTCTTAGAGATTTGCTCTCTATAGGTAATTCCTACAAATCATCCTAAAATCTAGATTTCTTTCCATAGATGCATCCATCTAGGTGTCCCCTAGCTATAAGTGAAGTTTGGTGGGAATTAGAATAAGTCTAGTGTCCGTATCGGACACGTATCAATGTCATTGCTTAGGTATTTGACGAAATACCTCAAAGGGGGTTTTATTCATATTTTTGAAATCTATTTGAATGTTTTATAGATCTATAGGTGATCCTTGGATTCGTGTCTGACTGAGTTGATTTCTGTACCCTTTCGTATCTAAACTGGACATGCACCCCACTACACGAGATACTGCACGAGGATTGTGCTGTCCCCTGCTTCTCCGGTACTGTAGCGGACACAACACAGCACGGTCTGACACAAAACTTGGTGGACACCTAGGACACATGCCTGACACTACATTGATAAAGTTTCATAGGGTTTCATCGAGTGGATTGGGAGAAATCCCACTCGCATCGATTGTGTACTGCACTGCACGAATACAAGATTCACGTCTGATACGCGTCTCGTTCACTCGACACGACTCATGTGGATACGAGATAGACACACGAGCACGTAGCCCTATCCCTGGCGAACCCCTAGACATGAGCACGACATGTCATATGTCGTGTGTCGTGCGTACGAGTCCGTGACACGCCTGCACGAGACTGCTTTGTGCAGTGTGCGACTGTGTATGTTTTAAATTGTTTGGACACGAATACCCCCCCTGACACGTTCAAATGTGGGGCACACTCTGATCACCCTGATTTGGATTAATACTGAATTTTGAGTTTCGAATTTAGGGTTTACCCATATTACTGATACATGTTCAGTTTTTCTAGGATTTTCAGAGTTTCAATATTGATTTAAATTGTTAATTGATGATTAAATTGTAATGTTAACATGTGTATATATATGTGGGATCATCTCTAGTTTTTTGATTTTGTGGGGGTTCAATGTGGAGCTCGATTGGTTGTGTGAATGAGGATACCTAGGTCTAGCTGATAGCAGAATTGGTACATTTCTGAAATGAAGGGTGGTGATTATATGTGTGATGAACTGACTGAGGTTACATAGTATTTTCCTGAGAATTCAATGTTAGTTTACTGATAATGAGTCGAATATAGAGTTGGGTTTGAAATGAAAACCTGAGAATTTATGAGAGATTGAAAGCTTGTTTTTATTAATACTTGATATATGGGAAACCTGAAAACTGAAATGAGCATACACCCTCTCACTCTTCACTCTCACTGTCACACATATCCCTATCACACATGTTAACCCCCTCACTACACATGTTGCATTATCATTCTTGCATTTGTATGCTGCTACAGATACATCTCACTACTATGACAAGCATTTTACAGAACACTCCTTGCCTACACCCTACTGTCCACTCTACACACACACCCATACATCACTATCTGTCACTATACACACACCTCACCTTAACCAAACACACTCACTCTCCTACCTTGACTGGTCACACACACACACACACACACACACACACACACACACACACACACACACACACACACACACACACACACACACACTCTAGTTCACTGTCACACCCTCACCTACATCCACACACACACCCACCTATATATACATATATATTATATATTATATATATATATATCAACACCATCGGGATTAGCCTAGCTTCAGCTTGTTCCTGCTGCTCCGAGCGCCAGACGGAGACTATCGATCACATCTTCCGCCAGGGGACGCTGCCTAACAGGACTTGGACTACCCTTAACCAGCTTTTCAGCATTGAGCTGGGAGGTGGACGCTTCCACGATCTACTGGCTCCCTGGGGTTCCGTCTCCCATGGCCGCCAGATCGTCGCAGCGGCCGCTATTTGGGTCATTTGGAAGAATCGCAACAAGGCGAGATTCGAAGGTCACCTATACTCGGCAGACCAGCTCTTGCGGGAAGTTGCTCGCCAATGCCGGAAGCGGAGAACCCTGTGTTCCCACAGTTCGAGAGCATTCTGGTCGTTGCTTCCCTTTAGCCCTGGCGATTGACTCACTCTCATCCCTCCTTCTTCTGATGGTATACCTGTATAGGCTTCGGCATTTTGCGCCTTGTATACGGTTTTGTTCTGCGGCTTAAGGTCCGCCTTTAATAAAATGGGGGGTTTTCTTTATATATATATATATATATTAAAATATATATATATATATATATATATATATATATATATATATATATATATATAATATATGTTATGAATGGATATATATGTAATGAAAAAGATGCAAGATAATGAATGACATGAATGAATGATTAAATGAATGAAAATATATATATATGCAAGTATGTATGCACTGTAAGGAGGTAATGTATGAACTTAAACATGAATGTATATATGCCTATATATACTGTATGTAGATATACGTGTATATGTATTTGTGTATGTGTGATGTTGGTGCTGACCTTGTGATTGTGTGTGAGTACTAGGCTAGACTTGGTTAGGCTTAGTCAGATTTGATTGGGCTAGGACTTGACCTAGTTGACCTAGTTTGACTAGTGTAGTTGACTAGAGTTGACCAAGGGTTGACTTTAGTCTAGAATGACTTGTTAGACTAGGTTTAGACTTAGAATAGCTTGGTTGACCTAGTTTGACTTTGTAAGTTGACCAGAGTTGACCAAGAGTTGACTTTGGCCTAGATGACCTAGAAATCATATAGAATGCATTGTAATATTCAATATTACCATTCTGGACATGTTGTGATCTGTGTTGCTCTAAATAGGACTCAGCTACTCTGTCTGGACATCTAAACTTACCAGATACTCAGGATATCAGGCGAGTACATTCTCTGATCATTTCATACTTGCTAGGATTTATATTCTTGCTCTAGATTACTTTACTTGATGCTGTCACGTTGTTAATACAGATTAGTACTATATGGATCTTTACATTGAGATGCTATCCCCCTCGGGAGCATCAGCTACATCATGTCATGTGTGTTTTACTTTCATCATGTCTCTTGTGCTTTCATTATTCATGTACACTCTTGTGATTCATGTACTCTCATGCTCACAGAGCCCTCATGTATACCTTCATATGCATCCATTTATGGACCCCCATATAAAATATTGTACAATAACATAACTTGTCTGGATCCTTGTGCATTGATTAGGGTACGGGGGAGTAGAAGCAGTCATGTGAACAATCCCAATGGTCACTGTATAAACTCTTATTGTAATTATGTACAAATTTAAGCCGTTCACATGTCTATCTTGTACTCTACATCACTAGTCACTGATAGTTCTCTACTTATAGTAGCTATTTATATTACAGTTCTCTATCTTTTACTACATGTACTTTCTTCCAACGTTTCATGTATTTTACTCTATTGCATGCTTTATATTCCTGTCTTGATATGAATTGTTGAGATTATGTGCTCGTTCCTGTCCTGACTGGACCTGTTGAAAATATTACAGAGGATGACGAGGACCTTTATCCTACCTATTATGGAGCTGCCATAGATGACACCTGCGACTTGGACCTTCAGCAATAGAGGATGTCACCCCTATAGTTTAGGCTAGTTAGCTTAGACTTCTATCTTATTTTGATATCTTGTCTTATTTGGATACATTTATGTTATATTTAGGATCTTGTTGTTATTCTGGATTTTGTGGAGGTGTTATCTTAGACACTTAGACTTCTTCTCCTGTTGTATTTCATTTGGCAACTTTTATGTCTATCTATCTTATCGTATTTTCTATCTTAGCTGTGATTGAGTTATATATTTCTATATTGTCCTCCATTTAGAGCGTATATACTGTAAAGGTACCTTATAATTGCTAGATGTATGTGACCTAGGACAGTGTTCTACAGTCGACACTGCGGCGTAGGCTGGACGTACCCACTTCTCGTGTTCCTATACTGGGTGCGGGTCGAGACAGGGCCCGCCTGCTCTACCACTGGTGGACCCCTGGCGGCAACTTTCGCATACGAGCTCCCCATCCGGAGGGGATGGGAACCCACCGGGTTTACTCGGGCCGCCACTGCCTAGGTCAAGGAAGCAAAGGGAAAAAAAAGATAATGATATATATATATATATATATACATTTATATATATATATATATATATATATATATATATATATATATTTGAAGAAGGTAAATTTTTATAAATAAACACGAAGATTACAACTATGAACTAGCCCCAATTACAAAATGGTCATCTGGGACTAGAATGTCAATATCAGCTTGTATATTATTTTGTATCGCTACATTACTAAGGGAGAGACTCAAAGATACTTCGATTTCGTTCCCTCCAAACGTGCCAAACCACCACCCCAAAGCTGAGATAAATACGACGATATTCACTCGCTCCATTGCCTTTCTGAATTTTAATCTCATCTATAACCGAGGAGAAGTCTCTGCGATCTGTACGGTAGTGAGCCCAAGCCTAGCTCTCTGGTCATGCCATATCTTCCAAACAAAGTCACAAGCGAAAAACAAAATGATCCCTAAACCCATCCTCTTTATTGCATAAGCAACATTTCGTATCCTTATAGTGGATCCCAAACATGACAAGCCAGTCCTAATTAAGAAGTTCATTCCTGATCATTTTATATAGGTACAGATAAATTTTAACCACCGTCCCTTTCATCCAAACCAACTCAGCCTAATTGACCTCCTCATAGTAAGTCCTAATCTGGTTTACTGCAGTCCATAACTTGAAAGTGTATTTCTTCATGTCCTTACAAACCTGATAATCCTCCATCCCCTGCTTATCAATCTCCACCTCACGAATATTCTCCGCATGAAGTGCCTCGATTAATCATTCTTGAAGCTTCCACTCTCCTTCCTAAATTAGACTACTCACAATGTCAGTAGAGCCCATCAGCACATAAATATGTCATCCCTCCCTTTCGATCAGGCTAGAGTGATTAATTTACGGGTCAAGCCAAATGCGGCTTTGGGCCCCAGAGCATATCACCCTAGTGAGCTTGTCCTTAGCCCTGCTTCTCGTAGCCAACAATGATTTAACCGCGACCGAGTAGTTGTTGTTGTTTCTAGTAGACCAGAAGTCCCCTTTCGAAAAATATCTTCCCTTAACCCAGTCCGCCCAGAGAGACTTTTCGTTAATGAATCTCCATAATAGTTTAAGGCAGGCCAAGTCTCTTAGAAGGGACAGAGATCTCAGATCAATTTCTCTCTCATTTTTCAACCGACACAACTCCTCCCAACTTATAGCATTCATGCCCCCCATCCATAGGAAGTCCGCACACATACATTCAATCTTCTTGGTGATACCCTTGGGAAGGATAATGGCCTAAATCCAATACATAACAATCGCCAAAATGACGGCTCTGACGAGTTCAATCCTACCGCCAAAAGACAAAACATGCGCTTGCCGTCCCTCCAGTCTCAATTACACATACTTGAGGAGCCCTTCGCAATCCATAGTAGATGAATAGTTTATAGATAGGGGAAGACCCACATATTTGACATGGAGGTTACCTTCCGGTATTTCCATCTTATTCTGCCATGCTTCCATGTTCCTACAGGTATGATTCATGAACATCTGACTCTTGTCTTTGTTAATATGCAGTCGCGACCATCTCTCAAAAGAATCAAGAATATCCTTAAGAGCGTCAAGAGATCTGTTCGAAGGCTCCACGAAGAGTAGCAGATCATCGGCATAAATAAGGTGGGAGACCACAGGATCCGTTTTACGAAATAGTAGGGTGATCAACCCCTCTATCACCGTGTAAAACCCCTTTTTAAAATTATTTTATTAGACTTAAAAATAAATTTATACAATTTATGGTTTTTTTTTTGATGACCCGGTTTGGCCAATTCAGCCCGAACAGGGCCCGAACAAAATTTAAGCCCATGTGAGCATGTGGGGTGACTAAGATGGCCATGTAGGAACATTTCATGTGTGTACAAATATTTTTAAATAATTTGAGACTTGTAGAATATTTATTGACTTTTGGTACAAAATTTATGTTTTATTAATAAAATAATATTTTATAAGATGGTACAATCTTCTGGACCCATACATGGGTGTGCGGTAAAGTTCACCCTTTGGGACGATTATTATTATTTTATTATAGTTTAAGTTATTTTGTGGAGATTTAATAAATATGTTTTCCTATTTAAATATTATTATTAATTTGAGTTGATTTATTAAGGATTGAATTTATATATATATGTAGATATGTTTAAATATATTAAATATTTGGATATGTGACATATTATTATTTGGATTTAAATAGATTTTTTATGGATATATATATATATGTATAGATAGGTTTAAGTATTAAAAGATTTAAGATAAAGAAAAGAAAAGATTTGAAAGAAAAGAAAAGATTTGAAAGAAAAGAAAAGAAAAGAAAAAAAATATATTAATAATAACCAAGGGGTGGCCGCCCACTTTTGTCCCAAGCAGCAGCTAGCAAGGGTGGCCGCCCACTTTTGTCCCAAGCAGCAGCTAGCAAGGGGTGGCCGAACCCCCCCTTTAGTATATATATACTTTGGCTTTTTTTTTTTATACCTAAACTCAACCCAATTCTTTCCAACTCAAATTCGAACCTCTTCCTCCACCTTCCTCCTCCTCTCTCCTCCACCCTTGGCCAACCTCTCCCCCACGATCATAGCAACACCCGCGACAGCGGCGACAGAAACGACGACGATGACAACAACAACAACAACAGAATTTAAAAACAAGGTACCCAACTTCTCCGTTTGATTTCTCTCTCGATTCTAGTCCGTTTTTAAATTCGTAAATTCGTGTAGAAAGCCCACATGACCCTCTTCGAGATCACCTAGGTAGATTTCGACATGGCCATCCAACTTGCTCGAAAAATCGAGACGAAGTTGGAGAAAAACCACTTTTCTGAAATATTAAAAACTGTTTTAAAACACCAAATTGTCGGCCAATTTTTGTTCTGTGCATTAAAATTTTTGTAGAAACTAATTAAAGGTAGTCCAAGACAACATAACCAATATTGTAACGCACCTATTGGATTCACTTTTCATCTAGTGTGTAAAACGTTACACGTTGTTAAAGTTTCACGAAAAATTGTAATTTCTGTTTTGAAAAAGTTGAAAAACAACCGATACGGCGTGCGCCCCGACAAACCGGGCGATGTGGTCGCACACTATATGCATCAAAAGACGCGTACGGATGTTGTCGACGTGTGGGAATTGACGGAACCCGATTTCGTTGCATGTGCGCGATAAAATCAGTGCGTATCCGTCGAAATACCCCGTATCGACCATTTGCAAATTAAGTCACAACTTTGTGCACACTCATCATATCGCGATGAAACTTGCGCCATTGGACTCGAAATATTTTTTTGGTCCTGTGAGCCAAGTTTGGTCCGATTCTGAGACCGTTGATCGAAACGCTATTTTGGCGGGCCCACAATCCCACTCAACGGGCGATTTTGTGCACCGCCCACCGGAATCCAAAATTTGACATACCGTTGGGTTCGTCTCATCAAAACAAATTCGTAGACATGTAGTTTGACGACTTTAGAGACCGTAGATATTGGCACACATTTCGGTGCAAAGCGGGTCCAACGGCGTACATCGTTTTGACCCGAAGTTATGATTTTGCCCCTGTTCCAGAATTTGACTTTTGGACAGGCGTTTCCTAGGCATATGTTTTATTCCAAACTCGTTCTGATGTTTATTTCAGCATCCGGAGCTTCTTGTAGATTTTGACTTTCGTGTTGACGATTCTGATTGTTGGATTTTGTCGCTTCTCGCACCACCCGCAGGCAAGATACCTTGCCTTATTTACTGTTCATAATTAGATGCACCTTTATTTATTTATTTAATTACTACATATTTTATTATTTGCTCTCAGTTGGATCCAGTACTTGCTATTTTGTTCACTTTATTTTGTTTCCGTTATTTTTCCTTCTTGTCTTTTGTATGCATATGGACCTAGTCATAGTGAACTACCTGCTGTTAGGGACCTTGGGAGGGAGAAGACAGTTAAATGTATGGGCTACCTAATTCCAAAAGCTGTAGTAACTGCGCACTACGGTAGTCGAGTCGCGAGGGTCACTAGCCTCGAGCTATGTGGACTGATAGGTCACATGGGCCGCTAGCCTCGAGTTATGCCGGCTGATATTATTGGTACGTGACGTGTGCGTATTGTGAGTTGTCCTGGGGGAGTCAGCCTTCACCTGCCCATACATCGAGATGTCTTCTAAATTGCCTATTAGAGAGGTTAGGAGACCTTAGCAAATTTCATGTTCCCATCATGGCATGGAAAAATATCACATCGCGGAATAGTAAGTTACCCCTTGTCCTTGTTTGGTTGTAGGGGTAGCCTACTGTTTCGATGATGGAATATTGAGCCGTGTTATGGGTTGGACACTTTTACTTTATCTTTATTTATGGTGCATTTATATTTAGTTCATATGGCATGTTCTTCATGTATCTTGTTACGTCCCTCTGAGGACCTGGTTATCTCTCTAGGTGTGTGTGCTTCTGTGATATTGCAGGTGTTCTAGTCGAGGCAATGATCTTCTCCATCCTTTCGAAGATGATTATACTTGGCTAGTCTTGTTATTTCATCTATTCCTCTGTATACCTTTTACTTGAGATAGTTGGTAGTGGACTTTGTCTTCGCCCAACGTATTGTACAAAGACTTATTGTAGTTGATTATATGATATATTTTATTCTTCATTTATGGATGAGATTAGATTACTCTTGGTTTACTACATTTTACAGCTTATGTATACATACGAGTTTCCATATATTGGAGTATACTTCGTATGTATGCAGCTAGTATGGATACGTACCTAGTCCTAAGTATTTTGGGACTGGGCGTTACATGTTTTTGTGGTGGCCCATGCAGGTCAAGTTTGTCACTTCGGTTACGTTACTGTACCGATGTGAGCCTGCAACATAGGATTAGAATCTATGAATCTCATCCATACAGCTTGACCTCTTCCCTTGGCTTCAAATTCTGAACTCTCGATCGACTTTCTTGAATTGCATCTTGCTTGATTCCTTTCTACCGTTGATTCTTATTTTCGTGCTTAGTGTCAACTAGGAAGATGACTACACTTGTATATGCTCATAGGTCAAACACATGGCTAGAATGGTTATATTGGCAATTGGAATACATTTAAGACTCTAATTGAATTTGTAAGGTTTTTTTTTTAAAAGTGTGATTTAATGATTAGTAATTTGTAAAGTAGGATATTACCAAGGAAAGTTTTAATCTTGAGATTTCTAAATAGAAAACACCATAGGATTGATACTGCAGGAAGGAGAAAAAAAAATATAGCTAGAATCTTTATACCATTGATTTAAGAAATTGATTAGATTTTTGAGTTTTGATATTTATGAATTATGGAGTTATAGTTATACATCTTTGAACAAATATAAAATTGATTTGATTTTCGAGTTGTGATATTTATGATTTATTGGAATATAGTTATACACCTTTGAACAGTTATAAATTTGGTTTGAAAATGATCTTAGCTTTTAAAAATGGCCATAGAAATTATTTTAATTTGAGTTGTACAACTTACGATTTTCGTGTTTAGTAAATTTTGAATTTTAAGTGGAAGTAATGACGGTGAATTTTGGTTTAAAATATTTGAAAGTTATGAAAACGATTTTGAGATATTTTTATTTTAAATGGTGTCCTATGATTGAGGAATTACAAATCTATTTAGATTTTTGGTAAAAAAGATTTTGACTGATAAAGGTTATTTGAAAATTTAGTTTAATGAGGGATTGCTAATATTAAAATTTTTGGGAGAATTTTGAAGGATGTGATAGAAAGTTATTTTGATTGATTGAAGGAAGTTACCATTTAAAAGTTGTGATTTTGTTGGAATAACTTAGCATGAATAGAAGTTAAAATTGATGAGAGCATTGAGCTTAAATTTTTTTGAGATTGCTTTTAATATGCTAAGAGTTTGATTATGAGTTATTTGAAAATTTTAGAGTGTTAAATTTTTGATTGATTGTGAAATTTTCATGGATTCGTAAATTATGAACACTTGAGTTAAATTTTAATGGTAGGCCCCAAGATAACCCTACAGAGTATTCCACACTAATTGCCATGTCACCCATGACCATGATAGTAGTATATACACGAGTGTTGTTAGTCATCTACCCAGCTATGTGACTGTATTTCCATCTCGGCTTACTCGATCTTCTTTCAATTCTAGATCTTTTAATTGCGACCTTCTAACCCACTTGCAATTTGAATAATGATTTAATGGTTCCTTAACTGTATTCATTTAGGAGACTATCTTCTCTCCGGAATTGTGTTCCTAAATTATTTTTTATGGATTCTTTAATTAATTTTATTTCATGTTTTAACTTGATCTTCGTTATTTTGTGCATTAATTATCACCTCGTGAACTCCCACTTTCTATTTTTGATCTTCTGGCATCCCCTACCGTGACTTGTATATTTGGAGTACAACACTACACTTTTTCTCCCAAAAAATTTTATATATAAGACCTAGACAAGCCCACCTTCCTGTAGACATATCATGTCCCACCAAAACCCATCTTCTTGTACTCTATTTCTTGATATGACCTTATGGTCAAAATGGCCAAACTATAATCTTTACCATGATATCGATATATTTTTGACCACGGATAGGGATTCCATCCCGACTCAATTCTTTCGACCGATATGTGATTGTGTTCTACTAAATTCCTTAAATGCTTAAATTTGTACTCTATCTTGATTGCTTGACCCATTGTCCCATGATACTATTAGTTTAACTCTTGTAAGTTGGGTAGAATACCTCACCACCTAACAAACCTTTTTCCTTGTGAACCACATTGGTAAGTTCACTTATACTATAAATTCAGAGGACCCTACCTTATCTAGTCTACCAAGCCATAAATGAAGAAATACTAGGACAACTGTATAGGCCCAAACTTCGGGCGAGCCTTGATTTTAAAAGATCTTGGACTATTAAAATTCTTTCATCAGTACCTCCCCTGCACATATTTTGACTATCCCATGCTGCTAATGTAGCTTCAGTTTTACAAGCTTATTTCGTTATCAAGCTTGATCATGACATATTTTGTTGGGTGCACCCACTAACATATTATCTAATCAGAACCGGTACATGATGGTCTGATCAACCTATTGTACTTTGGTTCGCTTATCACATATTATTCTACGTAGATGAAGACATAGTAAACTTGCCTTAGAGTCTCATCCGCGACCGCCTTGACAATTCTCTTTTGAATTATTTTTGCCGCCTATGAACCCCGCAATTCGTACTCAATATATAACACCGTCTTTGAAACCTTTGTTGTTCTTGTCTTTCACTTATTTTGGAAAGACAAGGCACTGTACTTGCTAGATAGACTCAAGGTATCATCTTTGGTTGTCCAATCGGTTAATTATACACAAATGTAGATAGTCACTGACCGACTCATGCGGCTGTATCCTTGCCTTTAACTACTCCTCATTTTCTCAACCCTAGAATTATTATCGTGTCCTTCCAATTATTCTTGAGCACTCGAGAATGATTCTAATCATTCACTTCAATCAAACTCTCAATCGAGGCGATTAGTCCCCTGTTTCTCTCTAGGAACCACATCTCCCAAATGTCTAAATTATTCTCTTTGATCTACTCAATTTCTTATTACTCTCCAAATTGGATTATCGAAATTTTGTTACCTTCACTAGCGATCCTTATTCAATTCCATAACCATGATATATTTTTGTATATATCGACTCCAAAATTTTCTATTGCACGGTGGTGTTGAACGCCGTTTTATCGCCTCCTCCAAAATTTAATTATATTTGGTATTGACGAACTCTTCCTATCCCTCAACCCTATCTACCCTATTAATCCTAAATTTCGAGGACGAAATTTTTGTAAGTTGGGTAGGATATAAAATCCCTTTTTTAAATTATTTTTTATAATTATTTTATTAGACTTAAAAATGAATTTATACAATTTATGGTTTTTTTTTTGATGACCCGGTTTGGCCAATTCAGCCCGAACAGGGCCCGAACAAAATTTAAGCCCATGTGAGCATGTGGGGTGACTAAGATGGCCATGTAGGAACATTTCATGTGTGTACAAATATTTTTAAATAATTTGAGACTTGTTGAATATTTATTGACTTTTGGTACAAAATTTATATTTTGTTAATAAAATAATATTTTACAAGATGGTACAATCTTCTGGACCCATACATGGGTGAGCGGTAAAGTTCACCCTTTGGGACGATTATTATTATTTTATTATAATTTAAGTTATTTTGTGGAGATTTAATAAACATATTTTCTTATTTAAATATTATTATTAATTTGAGTTGATTTATTAAGGATTGAATTTATATATATATGTAGATATGTTTAAATATATTAAATATTTGGATATGTGACATCTAAATTATTATTTGGATTTAAATAGATTTTTTATGGATATATACATATATATGTATAGATAGGTTTAAGTATTAAAAGATTTAAGATAAAGAAAAGAAAAGATTTGAAAGAAAAGAAAAGAAAAAAAGAAAAGAAAATATTAATAATATCCAAGGGGTGGCCGCCCACTTTTGTCCCAAGCAGCAGCTAGCAAGGGGTGGCCGAACCCCCCTTTAGTATATATATACTTTTGCTTTTTTTTTTTACCTAAACTCAACCCAATTCTTTCCAACTCAAATTCGAACCTCTTCCTCCACCTTCCTCCTCCTCCTCTATCCTCCACCCTCGGCCAACCTCTCCCCCGCGAGCACAGCAACACCCGCGACAGCGGCGACGGAAACGACGACGACGACAACAACAATAACATAATTTAAAAACAAGGTACCCAACTTCTCCGTTTGATTTCTCTCTCGATTCTAGTCTGTTTTTAAATTCGTAAATTCGCGAAGAAAGCCCACATGACCCTCTTCGAGATCCCCTAGGTGTATTTCGACATGGCCATCCAACTTGCTCAAAAAATCGAGACAAAGTTGGAGAAAAACCACTTTTCTGAAATATTAAAAACTGTTTTAAAACACCAACTTGTCGGCCAATTTTCGTTCTGTGCATTAAAATTTTTGTAGAAACTAATTAAAGGCAGTCTAAGACAACATAACCGAGATTGTAACGCACCTCCTGGATTCACTTTTCATCTAGTGTGTAAAAAGTTACACGTTGTTAAAGTTTTACGAAAAATTGTAATTTCGGATTTGAAAAAGTGGAAAAACAACCGATACGGCGTGCGCCCCGACAAACCGGGCGACGTGGTCATGCACTATACGCATCGAAAGGTGCGTATGGATGTTGTCGACGTGTGGGAACTGATGGAACCCGATTTCGTTGCATGTACGCGATGAAATCAGTGTGTATCCGTCGAGATACCCCGTATCGACCATTTGCAAATTAAGTCACAACTTTGTGCACACTCATCATATCGCGATGAAACTTGCGCCATTAGATTCAAAATATTATTTTGGTCCTGTGAGCCAAGTTTGGTCCGATTCTGAGACCGTTGATCCGGACGCTATTTTGGCGGGTCCACAATCTCACTCAACGTGCGATTTTGTGCATAGCCCACCGGAATCCAAAATTTGATATACCATTGGGTTCGTCTCATCAAAACAAATCCATAGACATGTAGTTTGATGATTTTAGAGACCGTAGATATTGGCACGCATTTCGGTGCAAAGCGGGTCCAACGACGGACATCGTTTTGACCCGAAATTACGATTTTGCCCCTGTTCCAGAATTTGACTTTTGGACAGGCGTTTCCTAGGCATATCTTTTATGCCAAACTCGTTTGTGATGTTTGTTTCAGCATCCGGAGCTTCTTGTGGATTTTGACTTTCGTGTTGACGATTCTGATTGTTGGATTTTGCCGCTTCTCGTACCACCCGCAGGCAAGATACCTTACCTTATTTACTGTTCATAATTAGATGCACCTTTATTTATTTATTTAATTACTGCATATTTTATTATTTGCTCTCAGTTGGATCCAGTACTTGCTATTTTGTTCACTTTATTTTGTTTCGGTTATTTTTCCTTCTTGTCTTTTGTATGCATATGGACCTAGTCTTAGTGAACTACCTTCTGTTAGGGACCTTGGGAGGGAGAAGATAGTTAAATGTATGGGCTACCCAATTCCAAAAGCTGTAGTAACTGCGTACTACGGTAGTCGAGTCGCGAGGGTCACTAGCCTCTAGCTATGTGGACTGATAGGTCACGTAGGCCGCTAGCCTCGAGTTATGCCGGCTGATAGTATTGGTACGTGACGTGTGCGTGTTGTGAGTTGTCCTGGGGGAGTCAGCCTTCACCTGCCCATACATCGAGATGTCTTCTAAATTGCCTATTAGAGAGGTTAGGAGACCTTAGCAAATTTTATGTTCCCATCATGGCATGGAAAAATGTCACATCGCAGAATAGTAAGTTACCCCTTGTCCTTGTTTGGTTGTAGGGGTAGCCTACTGTTTCGATGATGGGATATTAAGCCGTGTTATGGGTTGGACACTTTTACTTTATCTTTATTTATGGTGCATTTATATTCAGTTCATATGGCATGTTCTTCATGTATCTTGTTACGTCCCTCTGAGGACCTGGTTATCTCTCTAGGTGTGTGTGCTTCTGTGATATTACAGGTGTTCTAGTCGAGGCAATGATCTTCTCCATCCTTTCGAAGATGATTGCAATTGGCTAGTCTTGTTATTTCATCTATTCCTTCGTGTACCTTTTACTTGAGATAGTTGGTAGTGGACTTTGTCTTCGCCCAACGTATTGTACAAAGACTTATTGCAGTTGATTATATGATATCTTTTATTCTTCATTTGTGGATGAGATTAGATTACTCTTAGTTTACTGCATTTTACAGCTTATGTATACATACGAGTTTCTATATATTGGAGTATACTTCGTATGTATGCAGCTGGCATGGATACGTACCTAGTCCTAAGTATTTTGGGACTGGGGCATTACACACCGCATCATCGATAACATAGGTAAAGAATTCCATGACAATCGCAAATAAGTACGATGATGGGGATCCCCTTGTCTAAGGCCTCTGTTGTTGCAAAAAAATTCCTTCGACTTACCCCTAACCATAATGGAGAAAGAGGGCTAACATATACAAACCCTCACCCTATCCACCTATCACTTCTCAAATTCTATACAGAGCATGATATGACACAGGAATTCCCGATTGACCATATCATAAGCTTTTTTGAGGTCCAGATTCAGACACGTTTTGTTATCCCCCTTGTTTGTTAAAATCCCTCACAAGCTCATGGGCTAGTAGATAGTTTTCTGATATAGAATGACCTTTAATAAAAGCCGTCTGATTAGGAGATATAAGCTCCTTCATGATATCCCTCATCGGTCACACATATGGTGGATGATAATCTTGTAAAAGAAGTTTCAACATGCGATAGTCCTAAAGTCTCCCAGCGAAGTAGCCCCATCAACCTTAGCAATCAGTACCATAAAAGTATGATTAGGCTCCTTTAACAGTTTACCAGTATTAAAGAACTCTCTCACCGCTTCCAGCATATCCTCCTTAGCAATCAGTACCACAAAAGTATGATTAAGCTTATTCAACAGTTTACCAGTATTAAAGAACCCTCTCACAGCTTCCAGTACATCCTTCTTAATCATTCCCTAATGTTTGTCACGCCCCAGAACCAGAATACTGGAGAGCGGGGGCAGACATAGCCAGCTACGTATATTGAAATAGAATACATCTCAACTATACGGTCACGGCTGTCTAGATATGAGGGTTTACTACAAGCCAGCAGTCTCTTAAGGTCAAGCCTATTGTCTCAATCTCAAGCAATTAACAGAGTTACAAGATATTAGAGCATCAAATATATATATATAAGGCGTCCCAAATATTACATATTGGATGATCATGAAGCTAGTCGTACAAAATGATAGGACTAGCAATAGTTCAGTCATACATGATCAACCCTAGGATTTGTTAATCATGTTTACAGCCCGTAGGCAGACAGTAAGTAAATGTGCATCGAGCTAACAGGTGCTCGTCGGCTAAACGCCTCAAAAGAATAAATTTACATAAAAGTGGGTGAAACAAAAAGGAAAACCCACTCTTGGCCCGGGTTCCGTCTAGTTGTCACCATTGGGCTGGAAGCTTGGTAGATCCTCGGGAGCTGCTCCGAAATCTGGCCACACAAAACCAGCTGGGTCAAACCCCAGAAAGAGCAAGTGCCACAAAGGAGGCCACAAATAAGAACAAAAGCCAGCATATCAGAACATAAGAATAAAAGAAGTACAAGTAGTAAAGTACACAGGGCGATAAACGACTAGGGACGTAGAACCATTTCGGGAGCCAGGTTACAATCCTTAAACCAGACAAGGACCGGGATTGTAACCCTTCGCCTGAATAGCTCACTGTCTCTACTCATTTATCGTTAAGACAAGTAAAACAAACATGCTTAGGAGATAGCAGGTACTGGAGCTAGACAAGACTTAGACAAGGCTGGACACCATCCATTCGCAATCGGCCAAACAAATACTACGGCTTACTACTTTAACTAACTAGGGTTATCACAAACCTAATTACTAACAAGATGCAAGTGAGAATTCCAGTCCCAAGCCCTGCAGACTATCCAGTTATCCTTCCGCGGGTTGAGAGTTATAGGTGGGTACATTGCCCGGGAGACAAATGTACCCTTAGGTGACTTAGAGGGTGCAACACATGACAGTGTGCTGGAAATGTGCTCTACTCGTCGGCAAGCTACAAGTCCATTAAAGCGCCCAGATAACGAGATTGCCTGTGACTGGGAATTCTCCATGTTCTAGTTTGATCTAATCATTAGCCTAATCCAATTTAGCGCGAGTCCCTGGCCGTGGTACCCAGGAAGTCACGTCCTAGACATGATGCAAGACAAGACAAGTGGATTGTACAAGCAAGCAAGCAGGAACACCCACGGTGTCAAGTTGATTATACGAGTCAAGTTACAAGTTACAAGTCAAGTCAGGAGTGTGCCACTACGGGCCACTATCATGTCAGGTTGGTCATGTCAGGAGTGCACCACTACGGGTCACTGTCGTGTTATGCTAGTTCCTTGTCATGCCATGCCATGTACAATAGTCATTCCAAACATATTAAGTAAAATCAAGTTCATGACAAAAGGCGTAAGGATATAAAATGGACGTAAAATATCTAATAAAATACTAATATATATAGGACTATAGAAGAGCCAAGCCTAAAGAAATAACCAAAACTCCAAAAGCTAATGGATTGCGCAAGGGGTCAGGGAGTTGGATTGCGCAGGTGTCAGTTGCGCAGGGTGCCAAGTTCGCAGGGGCACAGGGCACAGGGGCAGATTGCGCATGAACAGACTGCGCAGAAGTGAACTGCGCATGGGTGGATTGTGCAGGAACAGACTGTGCAGAAGTCAACTGCGCATGGGTGGATTGCGCAGGGGTTACTTTGCGCATGGCTGGCTTGCGCATGGATGGCTTGCGCCAGTGCAATCCAGCACAGCGCAAAGCACTGGCTAAGGTCATGCGCAATCGGCCCTGCGCTAAAGAGCACAGGCCGGGGGTGCGCAATCGGCCATGCGCTAAAGAGCGCAAGGCAGAGGGATGTTCTTCCTGGCCGAGAGCAGGTCTAAGAACATCAAGAACTTCAATTCTTCATAACTTTGTCAAATCAAAACCAAATCTATATTTTCAAAGTTCTAACTTGAGTAAAATCGAATTCTCTTCCACATGGAAGCATCAAAACAAGCAAAAATCAAAGTTTAATAGATCAAAACCAAGGATTTTCGAAAATGGTTAAAACCTAGATCTAGAAGAATGAAAGCTCCAAATCACAAAATGTCAAGTTCTAAAGTTGTTCTCCATGGCCTAATCTAGTTAATAGACAAATAAAAAGTGGTGCTTATTTGATGGCAAGGTGCACTTGCCTATGGGTTGGGGAGTTGTGTGGAAGGAGGAAGAAGATGGAGAAGTTAATGGAGAATAAAGAGGAGAGAGAAAGGTTGGTGGAGATATAATGAGGGTGGGTGTGTTGTGTTGAGGGTAGAGTGTAGGTTAAAGTGTACCAATTCATATTAAACCAAACCTAATCAAACCAACCCAATTCTATAAAATAAAACCAAGCCGTGGTCCAAACCCATTTACGAGAAACCAAAATCCGCAAGTCGAAAAAATAAAATACGTGCCAAAATCAAATTACGAGTACAAATATGAAATACAGGAAATGGGGGTGGCAACTCTACCCACCTTCAAAGAATTCCGTCCTCAGAATTTAATCAAGGAGCTAGAGATTGCCACGATAAGCTATACTAAGCACAGACAAGCTACACTAAGCAGTTCAATCATACAACCATACAATGCAAGCAAGAAAAGGGAAAGCGTAAGGCATAAGAAAGACATTATACCTCACGAGTCAAACAAGTAGGGATATCGCGATCGGATGTCGTCTTCACGCTCCCACGTTGACTCACCTAGAGAGTGATGACCCCAAGCAACACGGACTAAGTTAATAGTCTTGTTCTTGAGCGTCTTTTCTCTCCGGTCCAATATAGACACGGGCCTCTCCTCATACGAAAGATTGGTACCAACAACCAATTCCGAATGATCTAGGATATGGATCGGGTCCGGGATGTACCGTCTTAATTGGGATACATGGAATACATTATGTACCTCACTTAGCGACGGCGGAAGAGCGAGACGATAGGACACATCGCCTACTTGCTCCAGAATATCGAACGGCCCTATATACCTAGGACTAAGCTTTCCCCGTACGCCAAAACGAATGACGCCGCGGGTAGGCGAGATCCTAAGGAATACATGGTCGCCGACGACAAATTCTAAGGGACGTCGATGAGCATCGGCCCAATGGCGCTGGCGATCCTGAGCAACTCGGAGGTGATCTCTGACTTTCCTGACCATTTCAACCGTCTGAGAAATCAGTTCTGGACCGAGCATCTGCCTCTCTCCGACATCGTCCCATGCTAACGGGGATCTGTACTTCCTACCATACAGAGCCTCGAAGGGTGCCATCTGGATACTGGCCTGGAAACTATTGTTGTACGAGAATTCCACCAGGTGCAGGTGATCCTCCCACGAGCCACCGAAGTCAAGGGTACACGATCGCAATATATCTTCGAGAGTTTGTATAGTACGCTCTGACTGCCCATCTGTCTGCGGATGATACGCTGAGCTGAACTTGAGACGAGTCCCCAAACTTTGATGAAGACTGCGCCAGAAGTGCGATGTGAATCTCGTATTCCTGTCTGATACTATGCTGACTGGCACTCCGTGAAGTCTGACGATTTGCCTGAGATACATCTCTGCTAGCTGTGCCGTCGACTGTCCAACTCTAAATGGAAGAAAGTGTGCCACCTTGGTAAGCCTGTCCACAATGACCCAAATAGTATCTCTGCCTGCCGGAGATCTGGGTAGCCCAGTCACGAAATCCATGGTTATGTGCTCCCATTTCCATTCTGGAATCGGTAAGGGTTGAAGAAGTCCAGCTGGCCTCTGATGTTCAGCCTTGACTTGTTGGCAAACCAAACATCGAGAGACATACCGGGCTATCTCTCTCTTCATACCATTCCACCAAAAGTGTTGACGAATATCTCTGTACATCTTCGTGCTGCCTGGGTGGATGGAATACTGCGAACTGTGAGCCTCTGCCATGACTTCCTATCTGATATCTCCACTGGGTACACAAAGACGCGTGCCGTATCGAAGTGTACCATCCTCATGAATATATAACTCTGGCCTTCTTCCTGCTTCACACTCTGCTCTGAGCCGCTGAATCTTGGAATCGGTTAACTGTGCTGTCTGGATCCTCTCAACTATGGTGGACTGAATCTGTAGACTGGCCATCAAGGCCACATTGGAAGGAAGAACCACTTCAATTCCTATCTTCTGAAGATCCGACAATAACTCTGGTTGCGCCGTCAGAAAATAAACTCAGGCTCTCCGGCTCAACGCATCTGCTACAACGTTGGCCTTCCCTGGATGATACTGCAAATCCACATCGTAGTCCACCAGTAGCTCGAGCCATCTTCTCTGCCGCATATTAAGATCCTTCTGGGTGAAAACATACTTCAGGCTCTTATGATCAGTAAAGATCTCCACTCTGTCTCCGTACAAGTAGTGCCTCCATAACTTAAGTGCAAATACTACTGCTGCTAGCTCCAAGTCGTGGGTCGGGTAATTCTTCTCATGATCACGGAGTTGACGCGACGCATAAGCAATTACCTTCCCATGCTGCATCAAAACACATCCCAATCCTCTGCCTGAAGCGTCGCAATAAACTGTGAATCCTTCGGTCCCATCTGGAAGGGTGAGAATGGGAGCCGTTATCAAACCTCGCTTCAACTTCTCAAATGATTCCTGATATTCTGCTGTCCAAATGAACGGCACATCCTTGCGGGTCAACTGGGTCATCGGCGCTGAAATCCTTGCAAAATCAGAGACGAACCGCCGGTAGTAGCCGGCCAATCCAAGAAAGTTGCGAACTTTTGCCACTGAGCTGGGTACTGGCCATGCCTCGATAGCCACAATCTTCTGGGGATTCACTTCTACTCCTCCTCTGGTAATAATGTGACCCAAGTAAGAAATGCGATCGAGCCAGAACTCGCATTTACTGAACTTGGCGTACAACTGGTGCTCTCTGAGAATCTGGAGGACAATTCTGAGATGCTGCTCGTGCTCTGCTTCACTCTTGCTATAGACCAGGATGTCATCAAGGAACACTATCACAAACTGATCCAAGTAAGGCATGAAAATACGGTTCATGAGGTCCATGAACACTGCCAGCGCATTGGTCGCTCCAAAGGGCATAACTAGAATCTCCCAATGCCCGTACCTAGATCTGAACGCCGTCTTCGGGATGTTCTGCTCTCTGACTCTGATCTGGTGGTATCCTGACCGCAAGTCTATCTTCGAGAAAATTGAAGCCCCCTTGAGTTGATCAAACAAGTCATCTATCCTCGGGAGAGGGTATCTGTTCTTGATTGTCACTGAGTTCAAGGTACGATAATCAACACATAGCCTGGACGTACCATCCTTCTTTTTCACAAGAAGCATCGGGGCTCCCCAAGGCGATCCACTAGCACGAATGAATCCCTTGGTTCTAAGTTCTTCAATCATCTTGTACAAAATCTCCAACTCTGAAGGCACCATTCTGTAGACTCGCTCTAATACTGGTGCTGTCCCGGGAATCAAGTCAATGGTGAACTCGATCTCCCGCTCTGGTGGCATCCCTGGAAGTTCCTCTGGGAAGACATCTGGAAACTCTTCAACTATCCGAGGCAACTGTACTGCTGCTACTGCCATCCGCAATACTGGAGGAGATGGCTCTACTGTGCCTCTGGAAAATGAAAACTCTGGCTCTCCGAGAATACTAAAGATAACTCTGCCAACATGGCAGTCTATCCTAGCATAATGGTTCCTCAACCAATCCATGCCTAGGACTACATCATAGTCTGCCATAGGGAACTCTATGAGCCTAGCAGGGAACTCTCTACCGCTAACTACGATCCGACACGAGGAAAACACTCGATCTACTCCCACAAGACCATTACCAGTAAGTATATTGAGCCTCACTGATAATGACTCAGGCTCCAATCCTATCCGTGTCACGAATCGTGCAGACATGAATGAATGCGATGCACCAGAATCAAATAATACAGATGCTGGAAAGGTGTTGACGAGAATAGTACCTGCCACTACCTCACCTAGTATAACTTCTTCTTCCATGGTCATCATCATAGCCTGACCTCTAGCTGCGGGTCCTCTCTGCTGGAAACCACTCTGTCGGTTCTGTGCTAGAGCCTGGGTGAACTGCTGCTGGTTTTGCTGCTGAAAGGCCTGGGCCTGGGGCAACAATAGCCTCGGGTACTGTTGTTGCTGCTGCTGCTGGGCTGGAACTGGAGCTGGTCCTCTCACCGAAGAACTAGAAAGGTTGGACGATGATGGACCTCCCCTATTCGGGCAGGTCCCTATCTGGTGGTCTGCTCCTCCACAAGCCAGGCACAATCCCTGTGCCCTACGACACTCTGCCACTACATGGCCCGGCTTCCCGCAATACGAACATCCCACCGCGGAAGACTGCTTCTGCTTCTGCTGCTGCGGATACGTCGGGGTTGAATGCTGAACCGACGTCACTGAGGCCGCCCGCCTCGGAGTTCCAATGGTCAATCCCCTAGCTGCCGGGGCTAGAGCTGATGATTGGTGCATCTGACTGTGGGACCGCTTCCTGCCTCCGGTCCTGTCCACAATTCTACGGGAGGTATACTCATGCCTCCTAGCTGCTTTCAACACTGCATCGAACGTCTGGTGCTCGAACTGCTCCACAGCCAATAATATCTCTAAGTACAGCCCTTGCTGGAACCGCTGAGCCCTATCGAACTCGGTCGCCACCAAAGTGTAGGCGAACCTACTCAGCCTGGAAAATTCGGTCGCATATCCATCGACCGTCCTGCCTCCTTGCTTCAAGTTGGTGAATCTGGTCTGCAGGTCGTACTGTGCCACCGCATCGAAGTACTTTGTCTGGAACCTCTCTCTGAACGTCGCCCAAGTGACTGGTGCCGCTAATCCCATGGCCTGAGCTGCCCACCAATCGCGAGCCAAGTCTAACAACTGTAGGCGTACCACCGCCACCTTCTCATTCTCAGGTGTCCTAGCTGCTTCTAGAACCACCTCGGTATCCTAAAGCCAAGTGTCCGCGACAATCGCATCTTCACTGCCGTCAAAGAAGGGAGGGTTCAAGTGCTTGAAACTGTTGGCCGCCTGATTCCCTTGGGGACCTCCTCGGTTTAGTGCATCATGAACTTCCTGGTGCAAGGCGTCGCGTAGACGATCTTGGGATGCAAGCAGTTCTCTGATAAGCCCTACCAAAGGTCCCTCATCCTGTCTAGCTGGTTGAGCGGGCGGAGCTGCCTGAACTGGAGGTTCTGAGCCTCCAGAAAGCATAACTCGGGAGGCTACTCCAGAGTGCTGAGCTTGATCTTCCTGGCGTTGGAGGACTTGTCGAGCTTCCTCTGGCTGGTTGGCAGGTCCGAGAGTAATGCCGCTGAAGAAGACGACATAGGGAATAATAAGGAAAGGACCAGGACAGATCAATGATACAAGCAATGTGATCAGGTCGAGATTCTCAGGGATTTGAAGATACGAGCAGAGATCAAGGACGAATATTGATTGAGACATCTATTCGGTAAACCCTCACATTTCTTGAATGCCAAGACCTGTATGGGCCACCACTTAAACCGTGTCACGCCCCAGAACCAGAATACTGGAGAGCGGGGGCAGACATAGCCAGCTACGTATATTGAAATAGAATACATCTCAACTATACGGTCACGGCTGTCTAGATATGAGGGTTTACTACAAGCCAGCAGTCTCTTAAGGTCAAGCCTATTGTCTCAATCTCAAGCAATTAACAGAGTTACAAGATATTAGAGCATCAAATATATATATATAAGGCGTCCCAAATATTACATATTGGATGATCATGAAGCTAGTCGTACAAAATGATAGGACTAGCAATAGTTCAGTCATACATGATCAACCCTAGGATTTGTTAATCATGTTTACAGCCCGTAGGCAGACAGTAAGTAAATGTGCATCGAGCTAACAGGTGCTCGTCGGCTAAATGCCTCAAAAGAATAAATTTACATAAAAGTGGGTGAAACAAAAAGAAAAACCCACTCTTGGCCCGGGTTCCGTCTAGTTGTCACCATTGGGCTGGAAGCTTGGTAGATCCTCGGAAGCTGCTCCGAAATCTGGCCACACAAAACCAGCTGGGTCAAACCCCAGAAAGAGCAAGTGCCACAAAGGAGGCCACAAATAAGAACAAAAGCCAGCATATCAGAACATAAGAATAAAAGAAGTACAAGTAGTAAAGTACACAGGGCGATAAACGACTAGGGACGTAGAACCATTCCGGGAGCCAGGTTACAATCCTTAAACCAGACAAGGACCGGGGTTGTAACCCTTCGCCTGAATAGCTCACTGTCTCTACTCATTTATCGTTAAGACAAGTAAAACAAACATGCTTAGGAG
The DNA here is from genome assembly GCA_029216955.1 of Iris pallida. Classification (NCBI taxonomy): domain Eukaryota; kingdom Viridiplantae; phylum Streptophyta; class Magnoliopsida; order Asparagales; family Iridaceae; genus Iris; species Iris pallida. Next base: position 2,518,556 of record JANAVB010034018.1, on the reverse strand, counting down.
ATAGCAGGTACTGGAGCTAGACAAGACTTAGACAAGGCTGGACACCATCCATTCGCAATCGGCCAAACAAATACTACGGCTTACTACTTTAACTAACTAGGATTATCATAAACCTAATTACTAACAAGATGCAAGTGAGAATTCCAGTCCCAAGCCCTGCAGACTATCCAGTTATCCTTCCGCGGGTTGAGAGTTATAGGTGGGTACATTGCCCGGGAGACAAATGTACCCTTAGGTGACTTAGAGGGTGCAACACATGACAGTGTGCTGGAAATGTGCTCTACTCGTCGGCAAGCTACAAGTCCATTAAAGCGCCCAGATAACGAGATTGCCTGTGACTGGGAATTTTCCATGTTCTAGTTTGATCTAATCATTAGCCTAATCCAATTTAGCGCGAGTCCCTGGCCGTGGTACCCAGGAAGTCACGTCCTAGACATGATGCAAGACAAGACAAGTGGATTGTACAAGCAAGCAAGCAGGAACACCCACGGTGTCAAGTTGATTATACGAGTCAAGTTACAAGTTACAAGTCAAGTCAGGAGTGCGCCGCCACGGGCCACTATCAAGTTATCAAGATAAATCATGTCAGGGTACTGTCAGGAGTACGCCACTATGGGCCACTATCAAGTCAGGTTGGTCATGTCAGGAGTGCACCACTATGGGTCACTGTCGTGTTATGCTAGTTCCTTGTCATGCCATGCCATGTACAATAGTCATTCCAAACATATTAAGTAAAATCAAGTTCATGACAAAAGGCGTAAGGATATAAAATGGACGTAAAATATCTAATAAAATACCAATATATATAGGACTATAGAAGAGCCAAGCTTAAAGAAATAACCAAAACTCCAAAAGCCAATGGATTGCGCAAGGGGTCAGGGAGTTGGATTGTGCAGGTGTCAGTTGCACAGGGTACCAAGTGCGCAGGGACACAGGGCACAGGGGCAGATTACGCATGAACAGACTGCGCAGAAGTGAACTGCGCATGGGTGGATTGTGCAGGAACAGACTGCACAGAAGTCAACTGCGCATGGGTGGATTGCACAGGGGTTACTTTGCGCATGGCTGGCTTGCGCATGGATGGCTTGCGCCAGCGCAATCCAGCACAGCGCAAAGCACTGGCTGAGGTCATGCACAATCGGCCCTGCGTTAAAGAGCATAGGCCGGGGGTGCACAATCGGCCATGCGCTAAAGAGCGCAAGGCAGAGGGATGTTCTTCCTGGCCGAGAGCAGGTCCAAGAACACCAAGAACTTCAATTCTTTATAACTTTGTCAAATCAAAACCAAATCTAGATTTTCAAAGTTCTAACTTGAGTAAAATCGAATTCTCTTCCACATGAAAGCATCAAAACAAGCAAAAATCAAAGTTTAATAGATCAAAACCAAGGATTTTCGAAAATGGTTAAAACCTAGATCTAGAAGAATGAAAGCTCCAAATCACAAAATGTCAAGTTCTAAAGTTGTTCTCCATGGCCTAATCTAGTTAATAGACAAATAAAAAGTGGTGCTTATTTGATGGCAAGGTGCACTTGCCTATGGGTTGGGGAGTTGTGTGGAAGGAGGAAGAAGATGGAGAAGTTAATGGAGAATAAAGAGGAGAGAGAAAGGTTGGTGGAGATATAATGAGGGTGGGTGTGTTGTGTTGAGGGTAGAGTGTAGGTTAAAGTGTACCAATTCATATTAAACCAAACCTAATCAAACCAACCCAATTCCACAAAATAAAACCAAGCCGTGGTCCAAACCCATTTACGAGAAACCAAAATCCGTAAGTCAAGAAAATAAAATACGTGCCAAAATCAAATTACGAGTACAAATACGAAATACAGGAAATGGGGGTGACAATGTTGCTTGAAGAAAGCAGCCCTAATGTTGCCTTGCCTAGAAACCAGTTTCTTGAAAACAAAGTGAGAAAAATTGGTGAAATACATGTTTTGGTTGTAGAGGTCCTAATATAACTGAACCGCCGCGTCCCTGATACCATCAACCCCAGTAATAAGCACCCCATTACGATCAAATAGGCCATGAATGGCATTGTGCTTCTGTCTAGCTTTAACTGTGGCATAGAAGAATTTAGAGCACCTATCTCCATCTCTGAGCCAATTGCATTTAGCCCGTTGTTTGACTCAGACCTAATCCAAGAATATTTCTCTGCAAAGCTAGTCTTGGAGGCAACCTCTTCTTTCGTGATGACAGGGTCAAGAGGATCCATCTGCACCCTATGTTGCATGTCAGCTAGCTTCTCCTCCAGCTCCTGAGTGGAATAATAGGTCTCTTCTTATTCCAGTCCTTGAGAAGCCTTTTGACAGACTTTAACTTGTGTATAAGTCTAAATTGAGCGATCCCTTTCACCCCATTCCCCTAACCAAGATTAACCACCTCTTCGTAGCCCTCCAAATGTATCCAAGTGTTATAGAATCTGAATGGCCTCCCTTTGATGGTAGGCATCTCTACAAGTCTTATGACAATAGGGGAGTGATCACTAGTACCTGAGGGTAAACATTCTGCCCGACATAATTGGAACATATCTATCTAACTTCCATTGCAACACGGTCCAGCTGGCTAACAATAAATTTGTGGATAGCCTGGTTATTCCAGGTCCAGATGTGCCCCGTCTTAGCCATGCACCTAAACCCAGAGGATAATCGGTATTGTTGGAACTTAGAGAGGATCGCTTGTGGGACCGACCACCACCCTTCTTCTCGTTAGCATAAAGAGTAGAGTTGAAATCTCCCACAACCACCATGGGCCATCTATCTCCAGCAAGAGTGCTGTTAGTAGTGATAGCTCTCCAAATCCTAAGATGCTTACTACGATCATGATGACCATACACCACTCCCACCATAATTTGAAGACCCCCTTTGTTAGTGAATTTAATGGTGAGGAGTTGGTCAAAACATTTGAACACATCCCCTTGCCAAACCCTGGTGTCCCACATCACCCAAATGTGAGCCATATTGCCATATTCAAGGTTGTGGATAGAGGACTAGTGCGACGGGTCCGCCGGGAAATCTTAGTGCCTGTTCTAATTTTAGACTCTAGAATGATAATAATAAAACATCTGGACTTCCTTGCATACTCCATAATATCTCTCCATTTGCCTATTGAATTAGCCCTACTCATATTCCATATGAAATTTGTCATAAATTACTATGGTTGATCCCCTTGTTCACATGCTAACTCTCTCTATAGGAGGAAAGGGTCCATCCTGTCATTCGTTTGAAGCTTTACCACCACCCCCCTGTTCACACGCGAACTCTCTCTAAGGGGGAGAGGGTCCATCCTGTCGTTGGTTTAAAGCTTTACCATCACCCATTTTAGCTTCAACTTTAGCCTACCAGATGAGATTCTGGTAGGTCAGCGGTTCCTGATTAGGTTCCTTTCTATGATGGTGCATGTCTACTTTGCCTGCATCTTGTGAAAATCTGTCAACAGGTGAGCGATACAGAGCATTCCTCCACTCGCCAGTTTCCTCTGAACTCTGCCATGTTTTCCTTATTGGCTATCCACCTTCGCACTAAATATAACCAAGCTAGAAGTCCCTTCCTCATGTTGCTTACCCTGTCCAAATACAACTACTGCATGTTGTGCCTCGTCGCTTCCTTCTACTCTCTCTCTTCTTCCTTATTCTCTATTCCCATCCTCTTTCCAAGGAAAGAAGATTGTGGGACCTCCTGAGCTGCCGTCTCGTCCGTGTCTATGTTCCTTATTTCCACGTTTAAGTTAACCTCCACCCCTATCTGGCCATGAGGAATAGTAGCCACTATAGGTGTTGACACCTCTTGACTAGGATCAGGGACTTGATTTATGACCACAGGAGGGACTCCAACATCTGGACATTGAGAGATGATGTGTCCAAAACTACGACATGAGTGATAACATGGCATGACCCATTCGTACTCAACTTCTTGAAAGATGGTCTCTCCTGTCAGGAGCTCTATCTCCAATTTGTCAGGGAGTGTATCGGCCGCATGAATCTCAACAAAGACCCTAGCAGAGGATAATCAATTCTCTCAGTCGTACATTTTCCTGGTTTTAAAGGAATTCCACTTCCACTTGCCAGCTTCATGATGGCCGAGATGCTCCAAAGTTGATGAGAGAGACATGAGAACCTAATCCATATAGTGGCGGTGGCTATCCTATCCCGTTCAAAATTAGTAGACGGATTCCATATTCTCAGAACAACCAATCTACCATCAAATGTCCAAGGGCCGTTCTGAATAATTCTTTCTAAATCTTCTGCCATCCCAAACTTAATGAAATAAAAGCCACTTCCTCGAAAATATATATCCATGCCCCCTTTTGGTTGCCACATGTGCAAGGCAAAGCCCTTAAGTTGACCAAAGTATGGTTGGCTTCCCATTACGTAGAGAATGGTAGTATTTTTCCAGAAATTTTTTGTTTCAAAAATATCTTCTATAGAAATTGAAATGACCTTCCTTCCTTCTTTAATATTGGGCGCCACATAATGCAGCTTGATGTCCTCCCTCGCCAGGTTAGGCCTACATCGATCTACCTACCTATATATATATATATATATATATATATATATATATATATATATATATATATATATATATATATATACATTATGACTTTGGAATTTTTATTTTTGGGTAGGGGTGGTTGGTAGGGGATATGGGCTTTCAGTCTATCATTATATTTCTGTATATAAGTGGTAAAAAAATACAAAAAAAAATTATTTTGTTAATAAATTTTATATATTATTATTGTTGCAGAAGTCAGTGTTTGTTAATGCAACTTATGTTTAAGTTTATGTTTTCAACCTCTCTCCAAGCTTCTTTCTTTTATACCACAAAAGAAGCTTGTACGGAGATTGAAAGTAGAAACTCAAACATAAGTATTATAAAAATAGACCTATCTAACAATAATAATACATATTAAAAATAATATGTTTTCTCAAGAAAATGCAAGACACTAGATACACTTGCTTAGATGCCTACATAGATTTTTTATGCCATAGTTAGGTTTTTATTGGACCCACAATACAAACATTCAACAAAAATTCTGTGCAAGATTATTCCTTTCGCATCAATCCAGTCAAATCCGTTCGTAGTTGTACTCCAAAAGAAGATCCCTAAGGGATCCAGACCTATAGTTTTATCTTTAGCTATTGGCTTTAGTTTTAATTATAGTTATTTGACCATATTTATCACCAGAAAACTATCTTTGTCATGTAATAATAATCTAGGACGTGGACTTGTGGACTTGGAAGATTGTGGAGATTGTTTGCGAGATTTATTCTTTTAATCTTATCTTCCTACTATATATTGTCGTGATTGAGTAGATATATGATCTTATTAATTATACATAAACTGTTATAGGTCTAGAACAACGTACTACCATCGATACCGTGACATTAGTTGTATATATTCGCGTACCTATATCCAAATATTCGGGAGCGGGATATGACACATTTTTATGGTGGCTAATGCAGGTCTGTCTTTGCAATTAGTGCAATGTCAAAGTTGTACTTAGATTTAACGTACTACTATAATTATGCAAATGAATAATAACTATAAAGAAATATGAGAGTACTCAATCACAAACTAGGAATTCCAAAAATCTGATTTCAAAAATCTTGCTTGTTGTTGCTTAATTTTTGATTTTAAAATATCTTGTCTATATTTTGTTCAAAATTTATGTCCTCGTGTAATATTATCTTATTATGTTCCATTTTGATAAAAAAAATTCATAATTCTTGTATAGTTTTTAAAATTCATCCTATCTCTTCAGAATGGCGAAGAGCAAGAAGGATACTCGGGGTCGCAACATCATTGTTTCCTATTCTGCTGGGTCATCCTTTAGACCAGTTGTCATGCCCCAATTACATAGAATCGATAGTCGTCCCCTTAGCGTGATGTCGTGAAATCCTAAGTTGCACTCGCACAAGGCAGGGTCATAAGGTTATTCGAAGTACATCAACAACGAGAGTACACAGAGAAATTAAACACTTACGCAGAAGAAAACTTTGTTTTATTGATAACAACATCATTACAAGACTCTATGACAAAGGGTGTCGTGTAGGCTTACAAATTGACTCAAATGAGATAATCGTTCCATACATTGACATACTCTTATACGAAACCAAAACACTCAATGGACCTTAAATTGGGAAGAGTCGAGACATTGTAGTAGGTCTTGAGCACAACCTTCAAAATATTAGAAATCACCTTCGCACACGAATAAGACTTCAAAATGTTCTAAACGTCGCCTTCATCTACATGGCAAGCCCTTTCTGGTTCGCAACGCTTGTGGAAAGCGAGGGTTAGTACATTATCGTGTACTAGTGAATGACTAGTTAAACCCCACGTTCTTATTTGTTCAAGAGATTATGTGAAACATGCAATATAATTGGTGATCATTCTAGCCATCCTAGTCATTTGCATGTAAACATTTGATAGGCACGATAAAATAAACTATGTTACAACTTACCCACGGTAGGGTCTACCGCTGCATTATAAAGCTTACCATGTTCTTCCTTGTTAGTTTCTTATTGTTAGCTAAAACAGTATGTATTTACGGAGTGACCGGTATGATAAGCCATCTTGGACATATAGCTATGTTTTGACTGGAATCCTTTAGCTTGGGTAGCGAGCCCCACTGAAAGTACCTGAATAGAGTAGCATGCATCCAGCATAGCTATCGTATTTCCTCCTTGGCCAAATCAGTCTCGTAGTCCTGGGATACTGTCCGAAGAAACATCGCCCTTGTGCAAAAGTTGTCCATGACTGTGCTAGACTAAACTAGTTTTTTCAAGCATAGTCTATGAAATGATAAGGAACATATTATTACCAGTGTTCTACATATCAATTTAACATTCAAAGGCACGTCCCATATTATCGTTGCAACATTCATTCACCGATGCATGTTATGCTTAACACAGTTCTATAACAGACATAACATAAGTGAGCATGTGGCAGTTTTATGATATGGCAGTTCTACAGCAGTTGTACATAAGTAAACATGCAATAATTCTATTATTGATATTTCTCTGAAAACAAGTATGAAATATTGTGTGTATGCCTCTATATCTAGCCTTCATATTATCGGTATTGTTAATTGATTGGAGAACAAGAGGGTCAAGAAGAAAAGTTTTAAGCCACTCATCGTTGATTGAATGAGGCTGGATAAAGAGTCTTCTACTCTAAGCGTTGCCTACATGATTACCTGCAATCGGATAAGCAAAGGATCAAAACTCTACTATTTCTCTCAAGATTCAATATAAAGTAGGAAGTTCAAAGAACACAATCAACAAAATTCATCGAAAATATTCTTGAAAATGCATTCAAGAAAATCAACGCAAAAAGGGGCAAGTGCGACATCGAAAAACAAAGTGGCGGAGAGCTCTCTCTTGATTTAGCCTCAGAGTCCTTCCTCGAGACGCAATCCATTGAATGTAGGACATGATTCTGAAGAAGCCAATTCATAACGAAAAAAGGATCTTGATTCAATCTGTCTTGATGTCACGCCCCAGTTCCAAAATATATAGAAACCCAAGACATGATCATGCCAACTGTACGACTAGAATAAGTATTTCTAATTTAATGGACTTATCCTAATCGTAGTACGCTGTAAGGTAAACTAATATATGCTATCTAATCTATATCTCAACTATGTCTCAATCCATAATAATGAACAAAATCAAGAACAAACAATATATGTCCTGGTCTGCAGACCATTAGTATATATGTTTGGAATGGACCCGAAGAATAATAGAGATCCAATAAGCTAGGCTTTGACAGCAAAGACAGAAATAAGTACAAAGGCTGCAAAAATGATAATAAGAAATACTACCAACAGTGCCTGAATCCTGTAGAACACATTACGATAACTTTATGCCAGAATTCCAACTAACACCTGGAGAGATCACCAGGTCCTCAGAGGGACGTAACAAGATACAACAATTAGCCATAATATGAACAGTAAAAGTAATATATATGAACATGAATATAACTGACAAGGTAAATTATCCATCTAAGTGTATGCACTTGAAGACTACTTTGGTACGTATGAGTAGGTGAAGGAATAAATCATAGCATCTGCTAGAGGCTGATGTATATAGTAGCATGCCTTCCGACCGTGTTTTGACGCGCACGGTCAACGGCCACTGCCGGATACATCCTTTTGCAATACACCCATAATTAGGAAACTATGAAGCCATAATCGGACAAACCATTGAGGCTAATATGTGGTTTCTTATACGCGTACTAATAGTCTGAACAGTCCATATCTCAATGCAAGCGACTAACTAGACTCAATCTAATCACTATATATACTGACATACGGACTGTTCGTACTGATGATCAGTCAAGTGCATAAGCCCATGACAACACAATATAACTCACTCAAAGTGTAATGTCATGAGATGTGTCCATTCATAGAAGTCATTGAAAAAACTTCAACACGAGGAAGTCTACTAGCATATTAGGTCACACACACACCCACTATATGTCATTGATGGCATCATCAACGGCAGCCAAGTCACACTTGGACATATCCTAACACACAACACATCCATGTATAATAGAAAATGAAATAATATCACAGTAGCACGGTATCTTGCCTGGAATCGCCGCTAAGGAATAATGTACCAGTCCGGCTTCAACCTCCGTAGTCACAGTCTCATGAACTCCTATAAATAGTAATAATAATAATAACTAACATTAATAACCACACTTCATTATTACTACCATATACCATATATAGATATATTTATAATTAATTGGGTTAACTAATCTATATACTAGTCATAATTAACTAACTAGTCATAATGTGCCTTTTAGGGCTAACAAAAGCTTATAAAATATATGTGTAAAATATTCAGTACTAATTCTGAAATAAATCGATAATATTTCTGGAAATATAAATCATATAGTTATTATTGCATAAAAACCATTAAAAAAATAATCTCATGATCAAACTAATATCCACATTGATAAATCAACGTTATTAGAACTTGTTTAACCATAATAAAATTAACTTACTATTCTAAAATAAATGATAAATAATTATCTAAATTATCAATTCTTCATTGTCATATGTCGAGGACCAATAATATTGAGCCTTGGATGCACACAAAATTGTTTGGGGCTCACAAATCGTTTTACGACATAATTTTGTCTTTCAAAGATGGAAAGATTAACATATCAAATCAGCAAAATTATGAAAAAATATTTGAAGGAGATTGTAGATAATTGAATTACGGTCATTTTTATATATGATATCAATGGTAAATGTAAATTTATACGGTTTAAAACTGTCCCGCACTGAATAGTATGAATTTTGGATGTACTTTGGTAAAACGTGTGCCTCGAAAAATGTAGAAATAATTTCGATAATAAATTTTATATGAAGGTAGTAAACACATAGGGGAACCTAGTATTTTTGGTCCCATTATGTTGTGTTGTCTAGAAGTGGAGAAAACGCATTTGCAAGATGGACATACCTGCTGTGTTTTCGGATAGTAAGGTTGGGTCTACTTTGAGCGGCTGTTGCGGCCTGTAGGAGTGGTTTTCGGTGATGGATGACCTTGGGAAGGTAGAGAGGGGGGGTCTTGGGCACGTCAAGGATGAGGTGGTTGTGTTGGAGGTGGTTGGCATGGGCTCGAACAACAATAAGAAATAGGGGGCAGCAGCAGCTGGTTGGCGGCAATGGAGTTGGGTTGGGTTAGGATTTGTGGAGAGGGTTTTGGGTCGGTTAGTGTGTTATTTATATAGAGGGTTGCTAGGGGGTCAGTTATGGTCTGTTCTTGTGCATGTAGGTTGAGTATTGATAGGCTTTGGAAACCAAATACAGGAGAGATTGACATACGGAGATACAAGTTTCCAAATCTAAAAACTTGTATTGATTGAGTTTCCCTAATAGGTTTGACCAATTAAAGCCTCCAAAAGTCTGGAAAAAAAATCTAGGATGGCCCTATCTATGTGGGGATGACCCTAACAAGTTATTTACAACTTGTTAGACAAGTTTAGGCTCAAGAAAAATTACCCGATTTGGAAATAGGATTAAAAAGTCACATAAGGTGTCTTATGTGCCATTTGAATTTAAATAGCACATGAGACCTCGATTGAGTGGGACACCCTAAGCATGTGTGTAGTAGGCTCAAAAATAATTAAGATCATATATTGGGTCGTTTAGGTTGGATCGATGTTGAGTCCGGAATTTAAGTTGGAAGTTACAACAAGTCTCACGTTAGATAACTTCTTGGCCTAAATTGTCTCCAAAGTTGTGCGGAGCAAATAGAATATAAGAAGACATATTTGAGTGGAACATGATATACTAAATGGAAGATAAACTTGTCTAGGACAAAACTCATGAAGGAAGTTTCTAGAGTTTGGCATTTCTTGTGCTCCAAAAATCAATGCTACAGAAGAGTACATTTTATGATCATAAATAAAAGTGGAAGAATATATATATATATATATATATATATATATATTAATAACTATATTAAAAATAATAATAAAAATAAATATAAAAAATAACTCTAAAAATCCAGGGGGCTTACATTTGATCAATCGATACCGAAAGTATTTATTAACCGCGCTCCTCGCAAACGGAAGAATGGGGCACGATATTAGAACGGGGTACGATATTAGAACGGGGCACTACATTATAACCAACTAAGAAAAAGTTTCGTCCTTGAAACTTTGGATTAGAACCTACTACTAAGAAAACAATGAAGAAAACTCTTCCTTCATTATAGACTCAAGTTCCCATGTCGAATCCTCGACCCTTCTCTATAGTACATGAACGAGAGGGATCGTACAATTTCGAAGCAATTTATCTTTTCTCCATGACTTGGACATGTTCGTCTACATACAATAAGTACGCCTTCAAATCCAGCTAACCAAATTCTATAACATAGCTCGAATTGTGCACGTACTTCTGTATTTAGGGGATGTTGAAGACATCATACACATCCGACATGCTGGCGGCAATACGATTTGATAAGCTACTTGGGCATCTCGCTTGAGTATTTCAAAGGAACCAACAAATCTCTGACTCAACTTGCCTGTTGTACTAAATTTGGTGACTCCTCGCATCATCGTTACTTTCAGAAACACGTGGGTACCCTCTATAAATTCGAGAGGTCGACGATGGGTATCGACATAACTCTTCTGTCGACTCTGGGCTACCATCAATCTGTCCCGTATCAGCCTGACTTTCTGTACGGTCTGCTCCACTAGCTTCGGGCCAAGAATTTATCGCTTCTCGACTTCATCCCAACAAATGGGTGATCTGCACTTCCGTACGTAAAAAAGCTTTATACGACGCCATCTGAATGCTGGACTGGTAGCATTGTTGTATACAAATTCTGCTAGTGGTAGATGAATGTTCCAGCTTGACTTCAAGTCTATTGCACAAAGCCGTAATATATCTTCGAGAATGTGATTCACCCGCTCTGTTTGGCCTTCAGTTTTGAGATTATAAGCTGTGTTGAACTTGAACTTACTCCCAATAGCCGACTGAAGGCTACTCTATAAGCGTGACAAAAATTGTCTATCTCGATCTTAGACGATAGATACTAGAACTCTATACAGTCGTACTATCTCGTCAAGGTAAATCTGAACCAGGTGGTTGACGTACCAAGAAACTTTGATGGTAATAAAATATGCTGACTTGGTTAGTCGATCGACGATGACCTAGACAATATCGTTTCTCCCTGGAATCTTCGACCAACCAATAAAAACATCCATGCTGATGTATTCCCACTTTCATTTTGGAATAGAAAGGTTCTGCATCTTCCCTTCTAATCTTTGGAGCTCAGCTTTTGCTGGTGACAGACCATACATTATGACACAAAGATTGACACATCTTTCTTTATCCCGTACCACCAAAATATTTTGCGAAGGTCCTTATACATCTTGGTACTACCTGGATATAAGGAATATTTTGTATAGTGCACCTCTGATATTATCCTTTTTATAAGTTCGGCGTCATCCGAAACACATAGTCGACCCATCAGTCACAGCACTCCAATCTTGTCTTTCACGAAGTTAGTCGCCTTACCCGTTGAGATCAGCTCTCGCATCTTCTTTAGGTATAGGTAGTCCTTCTGGGTGGACTTGATCATTTCTAACGAACTCGGCTCCACGTGCAATTGAGTAAGTTGTACACCCACGAATCGAACCCGGAGTTAATGCCCATTTCTTCTAACTCGGGCAGTAGCCTGCCATTAATAGATAGCAAGGCACATATATTCGACGTAACAAAAGGTTGAACGAACTTTTTGATTTATTGAACGTATAAGGTATCTGTGTACAAAGAAGGAAGTCCTAAACATGATATTCTAAGTACAAGGAGAAGAGGTTTCTGGAAAAGTGTGACGATAGAGATCGAGCACTGCAGTGGCTCCTTTACTCCGTTGACGATCTGACAACGAATCAACCTTGCTATGGCTCTCTGACAACGAATACAGTCGAGTAAATCTTGGAATTTCATCATAGATCTGGACTCTAATTGATCCTCGTCTAAGATTTAAAGCAATCTGATATGATATCTATCATGAATTAATCCCAATTTTTTCTGCAAGAGGCTGTTTAAATAAACCAATTGGGGTGGACCCATGCTTCCTGTGTCTTTGGTGAGGACTAAGTGATGCTGTGCTTCTGGGGCAACGAGTAGACCATGCTTCTGGAGACGACGGAACCTTTGTGCTTTCAAGCGACGAGTGGACTTGGTTTCGAATGACGACAAGACTTCTGTGCATGTAGAGCAACTTATGAAGCTGTGTTTTGGGCTACTAGAGTCACTGTGCTGTAGGCGACAAGTAGGCTTGTGCTTCAGGTTGACGAGAATACTGTGCTTTTGGAGCGACATGTTGACTTGCATATGTTGTGATGGGAGTTCCCAAGTCTCTTACAGAGAAGTGACTTAAGCTTCTGATTTGGAGCAGATGACTATACCATAGGAATGGAGATGGTGTGAGCATATCACCATCCTGCGCCTCATACAGACGTAGGTAAGTAGCTGTGCCTCTAAACAGTGAAGGCATTGGCTGCGAAGGGAAGGGTATGACACCCTTGCGCGTCTGAGATTGGCACAGGCAGTTAGCTGTGCCTCTGGAGTGAAGACACTGGCTTCTGGAATAAAAGATAGGGAGGGGGCCTACCACCATCTTGTTTTTGAGGTTGGCGCAGGGAGGTGGCTGGCTCGAAGGATATGGCTTCTTCAAAGTGTCGAGTTACTGATATGCTTCTGAGAGGCTGCGCCCACAAGAAAATCAGACATGCTTCGGTGGAAGTCAATCTTTCAGCGTGTGTATCGAGAAGAAGGAAGGCAACACTTCGATGAAGATTGCATCCCTTGTAGATCCTTTCAGGCTTCTGTTGAATCCGTACTAGATCCTTTGTAGAAGAACAGAATTAGTCCCTTATGTATGGTCTTGATGTGTCTGTACCAGACTTTGGTAGACATGACAATAAAGGGGCTTCTCTCCATATCTTTTGTTTTGTCTTTTTAGCACTGAGCCTGAGTCTTTTTCCTCTTTTGTGCTTTGTCGAAGGGATATCTTCAGCTGAGATTTTTCATACTTCTACAAGACCCCCTTCAAAGTGTCCCGAACTTGAGTCAAGATCAGAATACTTTGTACAGAAGCATGAACATGGGCTCTTGATGGATTATTAATATTGGAGCATTTAAGAGCACGGGCTCCTGATGGATTCTTGATATTGGAGCCTCTAACGTCTTTGTAGGGATCGTTAATCTCTTTAGCAGAGGAGGTTCAGAGTCACATTCCTTTGGTCACTCGCAGTACTGCCCTCTGTCATAGAGTGGAGCTTTAGCTTAACTTGTATGCTTCCTTCTGACCGATGTCTGGCTCGTGATTGGACCACGTGAACAACCTACATAAAGCTCTGTCTTCCTTCAAGAGAAGACTCAGCTACTTCAACAATGGCCTTGCTTGCCCGATGTTCAGCTCCTGACGACCATGGAATTTTCTTGAGGCGGTCGTCGGTGTCAAATCTTTTATCCAAAGAAGCTGTAGTAGAACTACCATTAGATCTCGAGATATCCCGCGTCCTGGATATTGTGGATGTCAATGGCGTCTCGGACCTCTGCTTCCTGGGCTAGGATTGCTTACCATTCTGACCGAGGAATAGCAAGGCCTGCTGTTGTGGTTGCTCTCGTCGGCCAGCTGGGAAGATAAGGGAGTCCTGTGCTGGTCTTCATCTCCGGCTTGGGCCAGTAGCAGCTTTGGGCGGTGGCTTCCTTTTTACCAGGAAGTGATTTGCTTCTATGTATGTAACTACGAAGAGTCTGTAATAGGTCTTTGTAGACACATGTTTTTATATGTAGAAGCTTTCTTGTTCTGTAATGCTCCAGTCCCAAAATACTTAGAACTAAGTACATAAATATGCCAGCTGCATTCATACGAAGTATACTCCAATATATGGATCCATTGTATGTATACATAAGCTATAAACTGCAGTAAACCATGATACTAATCTCATCCATAAATAAAGAAGAAATAATTTATAATAAACTCATGAATTGTCATTTACAAATCGTTGGGCGGAGACAAATCCACTACCAACAAAAAAAATTAGAAATACATAATAACGGGTATTTTGTGGAGCGACGCGAAGACGATCCAAGTGCAATCATCCTCGAAGAAATAGAACATATTTTGGCCTTGGCTAGAGCACCTGCGAAACATCACAAAGACACACACCTGGAGAGATAACCAGGTCCTCAAAGGGATGCAACAAGATACATGAAGAACATGCCATATAAATACTAAATATAAAATATGTCAAAAATAAATGTAAGTGATAAGACATTAATAAGGTAACCTTACCGTACTAAAGTGAACATGAAGTTGAGAAACAATCATTTCGACACATGAGCCTTGGCTGTAAATGGGTTCGGCATACTCCCCATATAGGGCACCAGGGGCCTACGTCCGTAACGTCTGAAGATTGTCAGAGGGCATCATGTGCAATGGGGTACGTCCATAACGCTCTGGAAAATGTCAGAGGGCACCTGGAGCCTGCGTCTCCGGCGGAGCGCACAGGTAAGCAGTGAAGTGCAAAGAAGCCCATATGTCAGGTATTGTTCTCCCCACCCAATGTACCTATCAAGTCGCATCTACGATCATATACCTATACTAACTGCTAAGTCTCCAACACGCCTCTATTAGCAGTTAGCCCTAACGCATGCGCATGGGTGATCAACCAACACGCAATGACCTCTACATGCTACTCACCTCATACATACTCGTGGTACAACTGTGTCAAGGTTTATGTAATACACTACAGATGGTAGTCTCTTACTCTAGGTCCATATGCAATCAAAGGATAATAAACAAAGTACAACTAATATCACTGAGCAGTCAGTAAATTGGGAACTGTAATAATGGTACAGCTAGAAGATCTGGAAATAAATGAACAATTATATGCAATAAATAAAATGCAGACTAATTATAAACAATAAATTATGGCAAGGTATCTTATCTGGTGTGTCGCCTAGGGTGTCGCGATGATCCGACAAGTCCCGATAGTCCAATAGCTATGGTCATTGTATACATGATCCAAATTCGCAAGGAAATAGGAACGTGCGATTAGTCATGATCAAAGGAAGATAATTGAAAAAAGTTTGTGGAAAATATACTATACTAGTTTTAGAAACTATTTTTATAATTTTTTTACATAATACTTGAAAGTACTTCATATATACAATTTGGAAAAAAATATTTTTATCAATCAAAATATGATTTTAGGTACATACTTGAAAATCAAAAATTGTTTTAGGATAAAAACTTAAGTTTGTGAAAATAGACTTTCTAGATAGAAAAGTATATTTTATTAGCCAAAATAATTTAGATAATTATTTTAAAATTTGAAAGCTCAATTTTTTGCCAAACAAAAATTTCTAGGAAAGTCTATTAATAATGGGCAAATTATTTACTAATATATGTGGAACTTCTCAGCAACCCAAACCCAATAATATATTTATTATAATTTAAATTCAAAAATATTTTATACCAACTAATAATAACAAAATACTAATCAGTATATTTTATAAATATCAAAAACTATAATACCCCAAATAATGTGTATATAGATATTGAAAATAATAATAATAACAAAAATAATGAAATAATGAAAATCATAAAACATAAATCCTTTAAAAGAACCGCAGCACATATGCTTCTTAAAACTATAAAGAGAGAGAAAGAAAGAGAGAGAGAGAGAGATAGAGAGAGGAAGTGTGAACGGAGGGAGAAGGAGAAAAGGGCTTACTGTGGGCCACCAGACTTGTGGTGCGGCGGGAGGCACGGTGGCTGGCTGCCGTGGGTGCGGCGGGTGTAGGAACGAAATCGTAAAGCAGAATACTCTAGAGGGGGGGGGGGGTGAATAGAGTAGGCAGCGGAATATTGCTAATTAAAAACTCGTTAGCAGTTAGATCACAAATATAATAATAATCCCAAAATAAATAACTGAAATGAAAAAGAGTGATCAGAAGGCAAACGCAAACACCGAGATTTGTACTAGTTTTCCTTTCGTGAGGACTAGTCCAATCGGAAGAACTCTAACTTCCAGTTGAATCCAATATTGGAAAATCCTGCAAGTTTTTATACGAAGTCTTTGCAACTTCTACAGACGCGAGCTTTGATACGAAGAACTCGACCAACTTCAATTGTGAAGATTCAATCTTCAATCAAGCCTTTGATTACAATCGCTCTGAAACTTCTAGACCGCACCGCACTAGCAAATCGACTAGAGGATTGTAACTGGCTTGGGATTTGAAAATTGAAGCTTTTTAGAACTCTTTGGAAGAAATGTAAGCTTTAGAAGAGAAGAGATTGAAAGTGAATTGGTGATTTGAAATGATCGAAATCCTTCTCTATTTAGAGTTTTTTCAAAGGCAGAACTCTGACAGAATTCGGACAGAATTCGGACAGAACTCTTTGTAACCAACCGCAACTGAAGGGAGACCAAGTTCAAAATCAAACGTTCACATAACGTTCAACTTGGCCGAACTCTGGCCGAGTTCTGTCAGGGTTTGGTCAGTTGATTTTGTGAAAAATAATTTTGGCTTTTTGAAAAGTCCTTCAGAATCTTTTTGTAAAATAGATGTTTTTCAAAAACATAGGTCATTTTAAAAAAATAGGGCAGTTTTGAAAAACAATTTTAGGATAGCCTATTTGCCAGTATGACTTGGTATACAATGTACTCCTAGACTCAATAAAAATGAAAATTATATTGCTTTAAAGAAATACATTCTTGAGTGGCATACAGCTTCGATCTTGAACGAAGTAGATATCCATCTTTGATCAGTGTCCAAAACGTCGTTAGTAAACATCTGAATTGATTCGTATATCGAGACAGAGTTTGATCAATTATTAAAATCAGGTTTGACCATGACCAATGGGCCAACAATCTCCCCCATTTTGATAATTGACAAACCTTGACCGATATAATATGTTGGTTTTGATCAATTCAAGAGTGTACCGAAAGTAGAAAATGTAAAAATTGTTCATAACCTGTATCCATGAAGATGTTAGATCTTATTTCTCCCCCATTGTCACTTAGCAAAATAATTACAAAAGAGAAAAGCTCCCCCGCAATAAATGCGTAAGTAACAATCAGTGAAGAAACACAAAAAATATATGAATAAAAACATTATTTCTAACATTATTGTAAAACAGGCATGGTATAAATATTGACAGAAAAATAAGATAAACAGATATGGTATAAACAACACAGATATGATATTTGTCACAGGCAGTTTATATGAGGCATACAGAAAGATAATGCTAAAATAAAGCTGAACCAAAAGTGCTGAATAATAAACTAAAGTGAGTCATATGCCAAACTGAGGCAGAAAAACATGTCTATCAAATGTCACAAATCATATCCAAAATAAAAAGTACTGATAATATCTTGGAATGTCGGAGCATTTCCATGTAAACATAAGACAAAATAGACAGTCTCAAAAAGTAACAACTCAAAAGCCATCCTCATCCTCATCATCATCATCGGCTGCAGTGCCAGTATGTCCAGATGGACCAGCTCCAGATGTGCCAGCTCCAGAAGTATGCGGAGCAGCACCAGATGTACGATACCAATCGTATGCGTTCCCTGGCTGGAACAGAGAGTGGACCGTCTCATCGTTAATGCGGTAGCCAGACACAGAAGGGTCTCGAGGAAGGGAGCTAGCAGAGTGACTCGCCTGTGTAAATCTCAGATCGGCGAAGGAGTTGGCAATAGCCTGGAACCGAGTCACGTCACGGAACTCATGTTCCCAGGAAGTGTCAATAAAGAATGACTGTAGATCTGATAGATGCTGGTGAATACCCTCAGAGATTATAGGATAAGACTGAGGAGGACCAGGTGCTGTAGGAGTAGGTGCAGGAGGAGCAGGTACAGTAGGTGGAGGAACAATGGCAATGCTGCGACGAGAGAGCTTGAGGAACTTGGGCTAAGGGTCCAGAGCACAAGTGGATAAGTCAATATCAAATCTCTGAAAGATGCGTGGGATGATCATCGCATAAGAGAGGTTGCGGTCTCTTCCGCGACATCTATCCATCATCTGAATGATAGTCTTAGGGGCGAAAAAAGGAATTCCCTTAAGAATGTGATATAAAGCAGAAAGCTAAAGTGCATCATCTTTTGAAGTGGATTTTGAAAGTAGAGTGGAATAGATGATGCCATATAATTCGTAGTTAAACAAGTTCAAGTTATTGGCCATGAACTTTCCAGGATGAGCACGTACGGGCGCACAAAGCTCATTCTTGAAACTAACGAGAGTCGTACCCTCAGGGAAATCAAAATCAGTGATGTCATCGAGCGGGGCACCTTCATTTGGTAAACTAAGGATTTTCGCTAGCAATTCATCATTAACTCGATATCTATCCCGCCGACACGAGTTCTCACGATAAAAGTGTCTAACATAAAATTACAGTAAAATAGTCTAATGGCATTAGTAGCTATAGGGAATTGTAAAGTAGCAAAGTGATGTAACCCTAATGCCTCAAAGTAAGGATAGTGGTCAGGAAATACAGTCCATTTGATCGGAGATCCGGTACATATAGTACGCATAATAAAGTCGGCATACCAAAGTAGGGCTTGGTCAGAAGTTTTGAAATAAAACTCGTCCGATGCACCGTCATCCGATTGGACCGAAGAAAAGAGGAAATCCGTATGCGGATCAGAAGACGATGCCTCTTCACTGGCATGGGTCTTCTTCCTCTTGAAAGGATTGAATCCCTTAGGCATTCTATCCCAAAAACTAGAAACCCTAATAATTGGAAAGTAGAGGAGAGAAGGAATTATACCTTCCGAGAATCAGGTATGCTGTAAAGGATGAGATTCTCCGCACGAATCCAAATTTTGGACGAAGATCTCCACGTAGATTGGAAGAAGGAAGGTGGAGAGAAACTAGGGTTTTCGGGGTGCTGCTGCTGCTGTTTGATGTGGTTTGGAAGAATGAAGAAGATGGGGGCCTCGGGTTCTGACTGATACATATATATACCCAGCAGAACTCTGGCCGAATTCGGACCGAACTCGGGCCGAATTCGCCAAGGGTTGCCTGGCTATATAAAATTTTTTTGTGGGGCCACATCTTTTTCATCAATTCATTTCAAATATTTAATTCAAAGTTTAGTAATTTTAAATTTCAAATAATATAATTAATATTATTTTATAAATTAATATTCTTTACTCAGCTTCTGTTTTAGATTAGCTGTAGGAGTACTGTCCCAGCTAACGGAGGTTCACCGGAGAACTCTTAAATACCGCTTCACTTCGACCGTAGTTATGGTGACAGACAGACTCTTTTTAGGCTTGTCTCGAAAACAGTTATTGAGTATTGAATAATTTAATTAATAAAACAAAATTAATTAATATTATTGACATCTAAAATTCTTAATTCTCGACGTAAATAATTGAAACGATCTTCCGCTAGAGGTTTTGTGAGTATGTCAGCTAATTGATTCTGTGTGTCTATGTATACACGGTCTATATCTCCATTTTGTTGATGATCTCTAAGAAAATGATGTCGAATCTCGATATGCTTAGTACGAGAGTGACATACTGGATTCTTAGTCAAATGAATAGAACTAGTGTTATCACAGAAAATGGGTATGTATTCAAAAAGCAATCCATAGTCTTCTAAAGTTTACTTCATCCACAAAATTTGTGCACAACAACGTCCTACGGCGATATACTCAGTCTCGGTTTTTGATAATGCGACAGAATTTTGCTTTTTGCTAAACCAAGAGACTAGTGCTTTTTCTAGGAAATAACAAGTGCTGCTGGTACTTTTTCTATCTACTTTGCATCCGACAAAATCAGCATCAGAATAATCGGTTAGATCAAATGACGTGGTTTTGGGATACCATAAGCCGACGAAAGAAGTACCTTTAAGGTATCGGAAGATATGCTTAACTGCGCATAGATGTGATTCCTTAGGATTGGCTTGAAAACGTGCACACAAGCAAACACTAAACATAATGTCTGATCGACTAGCAGTTAAATACAGTAAGCTATCGATCATACCTCGATACTTACGTATGTCGACGAGTTTGCCTTGTTCATCAGTATCAAGCTTGGTTGAAGTCACCATTAGAGTGCTAAGTGGCTTGACTGCTTCCAGGTCGAACATCTTTAATAGATCCTTTGTGTACTTTGCTTGATTTATGAACGTCCCATTGTTGGTTTGTTTGATTTGCTGTTCGAGAAAGAATTTCAGTTTTCCCATCATGGTGATCTTAAACTCATTCTGTATATACTTTAAAAATTCTTGACAAAGAGATTCATCAGTAGATCCAAAAATAATATCATCTACATAGACTTGAATCAAAAGAATGTTGTTATTCAAAGATTTTATAAACAATATAGTGTCAACCTTTTCCTTTGAAAAACCGTTGTCAAGTAGAAAAGAGCTTAGACAATCGTACCAAGCACGAGGGGCTTGTTTCAAACCGTATAAGGCTTTCTTCAACTTGAAAACATAATCAGGATATTTAAAATCAGTAAAATCGGAAGGTTGAGCTACATAAACTTCTTCTTTTATAAAACCATTTAGAAATACGCTTTTGACATCCATTTGAAATAGCTTGAAATTATGAAAATATGCAAATGCACATAACATGCGAATGGATTCTAATCTCGCAACTGGGGCATAAGTTTCATCGTAGTCGATACCTTCTTCTTGATTGTATCCTTGAGCTACGAGTCGAGCCTTATTACGAGTCACTAAATCATTCTCGTTCAGTTTGTTTCGGAATACCCAACGGGTGCCAATGACCGGATAATCAATGGGCTTGGGAACAAGTTTCCGAACTTGATTCCATTCGAATTTGTTTAATTCCTCTTGCATAGCATCTAATCAAAAATTATCACTACATGCTTCTTCAATATTTTTGGGTTCAAACTGCAAAACAAATGCAACACAAAAAGCTATATCTTTATTAGAGGAATGAGTACTTACACCCTTGGTAATCTCACCAATTACCAAGTCCTTTGGATGATCTACCAAAAATCTCATCGCTTTTGGTGTAACCTCAGATTTGCTGGTTTCTGCTTCTTTGCTTGAAGATTCAACTGGGGCTTGGTGTGAAGGTTCTGTATCTTTGTGTGAAGGTTTTGCAGTAGCTGTACTTGGTGTGATTACGTCTTCATTGTCGTCATCGTCTAAGTGTTGATTTAGCTCATCAAACTTGACATTAATTGATTCCTTGATGATCATGGTTCTTTTGTTGAAGACTCTATATCCTTTGCTCTTTGCTGCATAACCTAAAAATATACCTTCATCGGGCTTTTCATCAAATTTACTCAGATTGCCTTTAGTGTTGAGAATAAATCAATTACAACCAAAAATCTTAAAATATGAAACATTGGGTGTTCTATCAAACCATAGTTCATAGGGTGTCTTCTTCGATATAGGTCGAATTAGAACTCTATTGAGAATATAGCACGCTGTATTGACAGCTTCAGCCCAAAAGTATCTAGGTAGACTAAATTGGTTTAACATTACTCTAGCCATTTCAGATAGAGTCCTGTTCTTACGTCCCACAACTCCATTTTGTTGTGGAGTCCTAGGGCAAGAGAATTCATGCAAATAACCGTGTGTGTCACAAAATTGCTTGAATTCTGCATTCTCAAATTCACTGCCATGATCACTACGAATGCGAGTAATCGTGAACCCTTTTTCATTTTGTACTTTCTTGCAAAAGGTGACGAATTTTGACAATGCATCGTTCTTGCGTGCAAGAAAATATACCCATGTATATCTAGAGAAATCATCTACAATGACAAATACATATAACTTACCACCTAGACTAGCAATTCTACTTGGTCCAAATAAGTCCATATGCAACAGTTGTAGAGGTCTAATGGTACTTACAGCATTCTTGGATTTAAAGGCGGATCGGATAGCTTTGTTCTTTTCATATTCACTATATACCGTATCCTTCTTGAAAGATATGTCCGGTAAGCCGCGTACCAACTTATTTGTAGATAGTTTTGAAATTGTATCCATGTTTGTATGACCGAGTCTCATATGCTATAGTTGACTCTTAATGCTTTTGGCTATCAAACATCTACCTGCTTTGTTAGCATCTTCTAACAGATAGAAAACATATATATTGTCTTCCCTGATACCTTCAAAGATAGTACTACCAGTTGAACTGCCAACTATAGTACATTTGTCTTTGACAAAGTTAAAGCCATAACCATGATCAGCTAAATGGCTTATGCTGAGCAGACTATGTTTTAACTCGGTAACTAGACAGACATCTTTAATCACAGGATAGGGAGCCTTACCAATGTCACCGATACCGATTATATACCCTTTAAATTATTACCGAAGGAGATGTATCCTTCTTTATTCTTCTTCGACAGTGTTGCGAATAATGAAGCAGCACCGGTCATGTGCCGTGAGCAACCGCTGTCGAGGATCCATTTGCTCCTAGCATGTGAAGGGCGTTCCACCTACAAAATAATTTACAGATAAAACTCTTGGTACCCATTTCTTGTAGGGTCCTGACTGGTTAGTTTTTGGTATCCATGCATAAACATTTAAATCTAATAACTTTTTGATTCTATATGCAGAGGATATATGACCAATGAGGTCACAATAATGATATTTTGCATGTTGAGTGTTGAAAGTTGTGTGAGGTGCATGATTGGTAGGTTTTGGTTTTCGAGTATAGAAAAATGAATGCCTATTAGTCTTCTTGGGCATAGGTTTGGTATGGTTTGGTCTGACTGTGTTTGGTTTGGGCGTGTTCCGATGATTCGGTAATTGACACGTATTAGAATAGGAAGCAGCAACTTCAGGTCGTTTTTCTAAACTAATTTCTAACTTTTTGGAGGTGTCATATAATCTAGTATAGTCAGATGTAAGTGTTTCTATTCTGACTTGTGCACACTGGAGACTCTTTCTCTCCTTAGATAGGTCTTCCTTTAACTGGATAATAGTTTGGTCTTTTTCTTCGGATAACTTGGTAGTCTCGGGTAACAACAACTTAATAGATGAAAGCTCACCAGACTCAATTGAAGAGTCATTATTTCTAACATGATCTAGTTGGTCAGTAAGTCTTCCTATTTCACCTTTGTACTCTTTGAGTACCTTCTTAGAGGTTTCATATTTATTATGCAGTTTCCTGTAATCATTTAACAGGTCACTGAAAGCCTCTTCTAGTTGTTCAAAGGTGAAATCATCATAAGGATCAAATAGAGGATTAGTGATTACCTGATCGTAAGCCATCAAGCATACATTTGCAGCGTCATCTGATTGTTCGTCTTATGAATCGCTGGCTTTACTTTTATGCCATATGCTTGTGTTGGCGTACTTCCTTGATGTAGATTTCTTCAGGTAGCCTTTATCATATTTGCTATTTTTTCTTGTTGATGATGATGTCGTTGGACAATCTTTCTTCATGTATCCTTTCTTTTTACATCCGTAGCAAATAGGATCTTCTTCGTTGTTGTTGTTGTTGATGTCTTTTGTTTTCCTGTTAAATCTCATGAACTTCTTGAATTTTTTTACCAGAAGAGCTTGATCTTCAGAGTCAGAGTCACTGTCATCAAAATCATCTTCGACAGTTCTTCTATGTTGAGCCTTGAGAGCGATCGACTTCTCTGACTTCTCCTTTGGTGTAGCATCTTCAAAGTCTTGAAGTTCTAACTCGTGAGTGAGTAGCTTACCCATGAGTGTTTCCAGAGACGTTGTTGAGAGGTCGTTTCCTTCAATGATTGTTGTAGCCTTTGGAATCCAGTTCTTTGTGAGAGCTCGTAGAAGTTTGCGAATCTTTTCATGGTTATTGTATTCCTTGCCTAGTAACGACAAAGGATTTACAATATCCAAGAATCTTATAAACATCTGAGTGACTGATTCACTTGGCTTTATTTTGAACGCCTCGTACTCCTGAGTAAGTCTGCTGATCTTTGACTCCTTGACTTGTGTTGTTCCTTCTGGGTTACTTCGAAAAGTTTCCACACTTCATTTGATGTTGTGCAAGTAGACACCCTGCTGAATTCAGTTCTGTCTAAAGCATAAAATAAAGTGTTAATAGCACGTGCGTCAAGACTGGCCTTTTTTTTTTCATCCTCTGTATATTTGTCATGGGGTTTTTCAACTAAAACTCCATCAATATTAATATGAGGGGGCTTTTTGTATCCATCAATAACTACAGACCATAAATCAAAATCAAGAGATTTCAGGAAGAAACTCATACGTGTTTTCCAATAAGTGTAGTTTGTGCCGTCAAACAGTGGAGGTCTGTTTGTGGCTTAGCCTTCACTTGTGAATTTCACAATTGCCATGTGTAATTCTGTGATCTATATAACAATTGAATATAACTGCAATTTTATCTTGCTTTACCTGTATAACCTGGCTCTGATACCAATTGTAGGAACAAAATCGTAAAGCAGAATACTCTAGAGGGGGGTGAATAGAGTAGGAAGCGAAATATTGCTAATTAAAAACTCGTTAGCAGTTAGATCACAGATATAATAATAATCACAAAAAAATAACTAAAATGAAAAAGAGTGATCAGAAGGCAAACACAAATACCGAGATTTATACTGGTTTCCCTCTTGTGAGGACTAGTCCAGTCGGAAGAACTCTAGCTTCCAGTTGAATCCACTATTGGAAAATCCTGTAAGTTTTCATACGAAGTCCTTGCAACTTCTACAGACGCGAGCTTTGATACGAAGAACTCGACCAACTTCAATTGTGAAGAGTCAATCTTCAATTAAGCCTCTGATTACAATCGCTCTGAAACTTCTAGACCGTACTGCACTGGCAAATCGACTAGAGGATTGTAACTGGCTTGGAATTTGAAAATAGAAGCTTTTTAGAACTCTTTGGAAGAAATATAAGCTTTAGAAGAGAAGAGAAGAGATTAAAAGTGAATTGGTGATTTGAAATGATCGAAATCCTTCTCTATTTATAGTTTTTCCAAAGGCAGAACTCTGACAAAATTCGGGCAGAACTCTTTGTAACCAACCGCAACTGAAGGGAGACCAAGTTCAAAATCAAACGTTCACATAACGTTCAACTTGGCCGAACTCTGGCCAAACTCTGGCCGAGTTCTGTCAGGGTTTGGTCAGTTGATTTTGTGAAAAATAATTTTGGCTTTTTGAAAAGTCCTTCAGAAGCTTTTTGTAAAATAGATATTTTTCAAAAATATATGTCATTTTAAAAAGATAGGACAGTTTTGAAAAATAATTTTAGGATAGCCTATTTGCCAGTACGACTTGGTGTACAATGTACTCCTAGACTCAATAAAAATGAAAATTACATTGCTTTAAGGAAATACATTCTTGAGTGGCAAACAGCTTCTCTCTTGAACGAAATAGATATCCATCTTTGATCAGTGTCCAAAACGTCGTTAGTAAACATCTGAATTGATTCGTATGTCAAGACAGAGTTTGATCAATTATTAAAATCAGGTTTGACCATGACCAATGGGCCAACAGCAGGGAGTTCAGTGACGGAGGTGGAGGTCGACGGCTGGAAGGGTAGAGTGACACAGGTCGGCAGCCGTGGAGATCAGCTACCATACAAGGGTGTGACGGGGTTTCGGGCAGAGTCATCATGCCTGCGCTCGACTCGTCGGTCGGTAGTAGGCGAGCCGAGTGAGGGGTCGGGAGTACAGCTGTGGCCTACGCTCATCTTGCGGGGGGTCGATGCGCGACTTGCCGGAGAAGGAGGCCCGGTGGGGGTTTCCGGATCTGGCGAGTACGACAAAGTTGGGCCACGGATCTCACCAGCGATGGCGATGGAGGAAGGGCACTCGCAGTTACTCCGAGGTGGCCCGATGGCGGCGCTCGTGACGGAGCACAGGTATATATATATATTGAGGGTTTTGGTTCATTGATGGTAATGGCGATGATATGGGTTTTTGTGCGCGACACCGACAGGCAGTTGTCGTGGCGGGGGCGGTGGTGGTGTGTCATTATTTGGTTGTTTTTATTGGCGGTTATTTTGGGCGATGGTGGCGGTAGTCTGGTTGGTTGTGGACGGAAGGGGCAATGGACTTAGGGTTGTGCTGTCGGAAGGTGGCGGAGGAGGTATTGTCATGGTGGTGGTTGTGATGACGGTGACGATGATGGTGCTAGCCGTGATAGAGGTGAACGGAGGCGAGGGATTTTGGATGGCCGGGGCCAGGGCCAGGATGGTGGCGGTAGAGGGGTCGTATGAGTCGGGTGGAAGCGTTGTGGTTGTGGCGATGATGGAGACGGGTGAAGTGACGGTGGCGTTGTCGTCAGTGTGTCGGGGTCGCTGCGGGATTGGATTGTTGGGGTCGTCGTGTATTGGCGATAGTGTCAGGGTTGGGTTGTGTCATGTCGAGAGTTTTCGATACGACGAAGATGAATGTCCGGAATTGTCAGACTCTGGAGGAATATTGTATTTGTATGGGTAAAAGATATAGTGGATGGGGAGGGGCACGAACACAATGCAAAACTTGGTAGAGAATTTACAGGGTAAAATTTTATGGAGAGAAACAAAGGAGCCTCTCCTTATATAGGAGGTGGTGCTCCTAGATGGATAAGGATTAGTAGTAGTTTAAACCCCCCGATGTATAATTCCATCATTTTGTTCGAATTAATATAAACTTTATTTAATCCGATCCGAATCAAATTTAGATAACAATCTCCATTTAATTTAAATAAAATAATTTCTAATTTAAATTATCACATTTAATCAAATATCAACTCAAGCAAAATATCAAATATTATTTTCATGAATAATAAAATATAATAATAATTAATTTCAAAAATCTTGACAATTGTTTAAATATTTGAAATAGCATTTTACAATAAAATAATTATAACTTATTTTCGTAAAATCAAAGTGGACATGAAATAATTTTATGTCACTCGTACATAAATAATACATTTACATAGAACAATAGTTTCCCCCCCAGCCGCTTGCGCTCTCTCATCGGGAGGAGAGCCGGGCCTCGTGACTGGCGTTAGATACGAGACTCTGAAGTCATCTGCTCTCGCCAGCTTTGGTCCAGTAGACCGGTTGACCGGTGCGGTCTTCGAGGGCAGGCCACTTCAGCTATTGTTGGTCATGTCAAGACCCACGTGGTTAGGGCCCCTCCGCTGCGTTCCCTGGCGCATATAGCAGGTTGCATGAGCCCACTCGTGCATGCTGCAGGCACCGCTCGCCACTTGGCGCAAGCTGAGGGCTGCCATCGCCCCTTCGCGCTAGTAGCAGGTTGTGCTCGACCATTCGTGCATGCTGCAGGCTCCGCTCGTCCCTTTGCGCAAGCTGAAGAATGCCATCTCCCCTCGGGACGCGCGATGGGCCACATACCCGGTCTTTGGGTTCGAGGATCCTCTGGCTGTTCACACAAGCGCGGGCCCAGCAGACCTCTGGCACCGGCTCAGTCCTCGAGGGCAGGTCCCATCTGATCTCTCCGGTTCAGTCGTGGCCACGTGGCCAGGGACTCGAGCCCTTTGGCACAACCTAGAGACTGTTCTCATCCCTTGGCGCATATTGTAGGCTGCGTACGATCTCCCTCGTGTACTTTGGCGCCTGTCGAGTATTGCGCGCACTATAGTGCATTGGGAGCCCTAGTAGCCACCCTTTCCACTTTGGTTTAAGTCACACACCCTTCGGGCGACGCGTCTGGACCTCTCCCCTCGGGAGACGTAACGGACAGGGGCACTTCAATTGGGCCCCTGGAGCCAGCTGCTAGTTGTGCTTGCCCCCTGGCGCATGCTGAGGGCTGCGCCACTTTTCCTCTGCGCCCTTTGGCGCCTGAGGCGAGCCGCTCGATCTCCGACGCTTTGGGAGCCCTTGTCAGCGCTACTTCAGTGTCGGTCTCCCTTAGGGAACAGCCGTATTATCCCGCATCTTCATCGTCCCGGGCAGCACTACACCCCTACCCGCGCCCTCGGCGCTTCTTGCGCCTGGCTCTGGCTCGCTCGTCCAGCGACCTCCGACCATCCCCAGATCGATCTCGGCCGTCTCCCCCTTTATTTTTGGTGATTCGACCACCCCTCCCCCTACGCCCCTCGCTGGCCATACCTCCTCTGCTGATCTAGGCATTTCCTACACTTCGGTCAACCCCGGTGCTAAGGTCCCGCAGGGAGCCTCTTCTCAATCGAAATTACCCAGCGTGTCGGCCCCTCCCCGTGCTCCTTCTTACGCCGAGGCTCTCCGGCCTGACCGTGGGAGACCACTACCCCAGACGACAGTTGAGATCCAACTTTCGGACGTGGATTTCTCGCCACCCCTTGCCGGCGACACCATCCGGGTCCCCTTCGCTACGACGGAAATCTCGGCCCTATCCTCCTCCTTCACAAAGACGTTCGTCCTCAAATTTGGTTTCGGATGCCCGAAAATCAACATTGCCATGGAAGCCGTCGCCAAGTGGGGCCTCTCTGCTGCATAACGAGTCGCTCCGTTCGACCCCAAGCACATGTTCCTCCACTTGTCAGCCGAACCGGACTACGCTTTAGTTCGGACCATGGGGACTGTTAGAATCGGCACACAGACCGTTAAAATTGTCAAATGGTCTCCTAACTTCAATCCCAAACTGGAATCGACAATCATATCCACATGGATCGCTCTACCCAACCTTCTCCTGGTCTGTTTCCCTGCGGCTGCCCTAAAACGGATAGCCATCTCCTTTGGGACCCTGGTAGCTATCGCAAAAGAAACTCACAACCTCTCCAAATACAACTACGTGAAGATATGTGTGGAATTAGATCTCGCGAACAATCCTCCCAAACTTATAGAAATCGAGCTCGGAGACCAAACATACAGCCAACCGCTGGTTTATGATAATAACGTCATCTATTGTAAACACTGCCA
This sequence comes from Iris pallida, assembly GCA_029216955.1. Lineage (NCBI taxonomy): Eukaryota > Viridiplantae > Streptophyta > Magnoliopsida > Asparagales > Iridaceae > Iris > Iris pallida. The sequence goes on along the minus strand of JANAVB010034018.1, from coordinate 2,489,243 downwards.
GATAAGCGGTCATTCCATAAGACACTGCTTCCGTGCCCACCCAGAGCTTAAGAAGGCTAACCCACACACACAGCTCACGCCGGCTGGCTGCCGTAACCCTGGCAATGCCAATCAGACCTCACTTCCTAATCCTCCCCTCCCGATTGACGGCCTACCACTTATGCCTAGCTCCCGCTCAACCAACATGATCCGCTCCGCGATTATCCTATTCACTCCACCCGCTATCTCACTCAACAATCCGTTTGAACTTCTCACCAGCACTACCCCTGACAGGGATACCGATAACGCCAGCGAACACTCTTCGTGTATCCCCAGCGGAAACGAAAGGCCAGATTTCCCTAATCCCAGCTGCTCTACCGAACGACAGAACCCCCCACCCGCACTCCACCCAAGAATCGTCAGCTCGTACATGGTGCCCACCACCATCTCATCCCACAACATACCAGAGTTCATTATCTCCCCCCATTCAGAGGACTCTCAATCTCCCCCTTGTACAACCGACCCCCAGCATCAGTCTGGAGAGGCTCAGACAGAGAAATGACAAGAACAGATCTTCGAACCCCGGCGTATCAACACTCATCCAACTCATCCAACTGGTCTCACATCCGAAACAACTAACCCCTCGTTAGACGCAGGGTCCCCTCGGCACCCCTCCCCTCATAGAGCGGACGCTCAAAACAGCTTCAACACTACTTTAACTGGCAGGTTCTGGCAAGCCAAGGAAGCAGGTTTTCTGGACCACGACAATCCTCTATGAGGCCTGGAAGAAAATGAAAATGACTCTACTGCCTCCTTGACTGATGACAATGGAAGTAGTGAACCCGACTGGTCTAGCAAGGCCATCGTTGTCAAAGGGTCCACTAGCACACCCACCACAAAAACTCCTCTAGAAAGAACAAAAACAAACAAAAGAAGTAGACGGCGATGATAACAAGTTCCGCCACAACGCTTAATCACCTCCCTCCCACCACCCATTCCAATGCTTAACATCATCTCCTGTAATGTGAGAGGGCTTGGCAATAAACCGACGCTGAATAGAATCTTAAGCCTCAAGAAAACTAATCGTATCGACCTGCTTATCATTATTGAACCTAAAATTTCCTATAGAAGAATCAAAACCACTCAACTCAAGCTCGGATTCCCTCATGCCATCACCGGATGTGATGACATTTGGATTTTCTTCGGGCCAGAAGTCAAACTCAGAATCATAAAAGACTCGCCTCAGGCTCTATCCTGTTGGGTCGAACATCCGGCCCTCAAGTTCCGTTCCATCCTTTTTGTCGTTCACGGAAGTTGTGACATCCCTGAGCGTAGATTACCTTGGCAATATCTATTAGAAGCCGCCTTACCCTACCAAGGCCTCTCGTGGCTCTGTATCGGAGATTTCAACACGGTATCCAGTAGAGGGGAGAAATCTGGTGGTCGCACGCCCCCACAGCCAGCGATGGACGATTTTAACAACTTAATCTTCCACGAAAACTTAACCTCCATCCCCTTTTACGGTAGTCCATTCACCTGGTGCAACATGCAGGAGGGCCATCATCGCCAGTACTCTCGTTTGGATCGGTGATGGTCAACGATAGTTGGACCAACATGAACCTGATCACAAACCTCTCTCATCTGAATTCCACTGAATCGGACCACTCCCCGCTGCTCATCAAGATCAGCAACAACCATACAAGCACTAAAAAAGATTTTCGCTTCCTCGACTTCTGGCGGCATCATCGCCAATTCAAAAGCGTCGTCGCCTCCGCATGGAACTCGATTTTGAAACTTGATCCCCTGCTACGAATGACGGCTAAACTGAAAGCCACTCGTAAGGCACTATCGTCTTGGAGCAAAATGGCCTTTGGAGACATCTTTCAGGCAATCAACGAGGCGGAGGACGACGTCACTCGGGCCGAAACCTCGTTTGCCACCGTCAGATCTCCGGATTCTCGTGCTGCGCTCAACCTCACCAGAGCTATTCTTAAATCCTGTCTTAAGGTGGTTACGAAATTCTGGAAGCAAAAAGCCAGATTGACATGGGACAACGACGGGGACCGGAACACTAAATTCTTTCATGCGTGTGTCAAAGGCCGCAGAAACCAACTTAAATTACATCGGATATCTAACGATAATGGCATCCTGGGGGAAGACCAGGAAGGCATTCAGGCGGCGGCGGAGAACTTCTACCTAGACTGTGCTATTTTGGAAAAATGGACCGACGTCAACCGAACTCGGTCCGAGTTTTGCCAGAGTTCGGCCACTTGTATTTCCAATTCATTTTATGCATAATGAATAATAAATAAACTTAACAAACTTTAATTCTTCAATTTAATAATATTTATTACTTTGGGTTAGCTCTACGGGCCAAATCCTAGCTAGCGGTAGTCCGAAGACACTTGGCACCATGTCGCTTAGACTTTTACGTCTTTTTAACAGAAGGGCCCTTTCTGCTTGTACCAAAAATAATTTCAATTAATAAATGTCAAAATCGTAAGTTATAAGAATTTCTATTAACCATAATGCATTATGAATCTGAAAATTCAAGTATGCCTAGTTCACGTCGCAGATAATTGAAACGGTCTTCTGCCAGCAGTTTTGTGAAAATATCTTCTAGTTGATGATCTGTGTCAGCAAATTCTAAGCAAATATCCCTGTGTTATTGGTGATAATGTAAAAAAGTGATGACGTATCTCTATATTCTTTGTACGTGAGTGACAAATAGGGTTCTTAGTCAAATTAATCATGCTAGTATTATCATAAAATATGGGAATCTTCGTGAAGTGCAGATTGTAGTCTTCTAGGGTTTGCTTCATCCATAAAACTTGAGCATAACAACATCCTGCGGTGATATACTCAGCCTCAGTCGTTGATAGCGTTACAGAATTTGCTTCTTGCTAAACCATGAGACTAAAATTTTTTCTAGGAAATGACACGTACCGCTGGTATTTTTACGGTCTACTTTGCATAATGCAAAATCAGTATCTGAAAAACCGATTTGGTCAAAAGACGTGGTTTTGGGATACCACAAGCCGACTGTAGAAGTTCCCTTAAGGTATCTAAAGATACGCTTAACGGCACATAAGTTTGATTCCTTATGATTAGCTAGATATCTATCACAGATGCAAACGCTAAACATGATATCAGGACGACTAGCAATTAAATATAATAAACTACCAATCATACCTCGATACTTACGCTGGTCGACTGGTTTGCCACTTTCATCAATGTCAAGCCAGGTTGATGTAACCATTGGAGATTCGATAGGCTTTACGTTGTCGAAGTCATACTTCTTCAGTTAATCCTTAGTATACTTAGCTTGGTTGATGAATGTATCCTATGAGTGATGTTTGATCTGGAGTCCTAGGAAGTAGTTCAGTTCTTCCATCATACTCATCTCAAACTCACTCTGCATATATATGGAAAATCTTGACAAAGTCTTTCATTAGTAGAACCGAATATTATGTCATCTAAATCAATTTGCACAAGAAGAATATCATCATCTACAGACTTGATAAATAAGGTCATATCAACTCTTCTTTTTGAAAATCTATTTTCAAGTAGAAAAACACTTAGGCGTTCATACCAAGCACGAGGTTGTTTGAGTTCATAGAGTGCTTTTCTAAGTTTGATGACATGATCGAGTTTTTGAAAATTGCCAAAACCAGGGCGTTGTTTTATAAAAACTTCTTTCAAAAATCCATTTAAAAATAGACTATTTACGTCCATTTGAAATAGTTTGAAATCATGAAAACATGCAAATACACAAAATATGCGGATAGCTTCAAGTTGAGAAACATGAGCATATGTCTCGTCATAATCCATACATTCCTCTTGATTATAACCTTGTGCCACTAGACGTGCTTTGTTGCGTAGAACTTGCCCATCCTCAATTTATTTCGGAACACCCATTTGGTACCAAGTATCGATTGACCAATAGGTTTAGGAACAAGTTCCCAAACTTGGTTTCTCTCAAAATGATTAAGTTCCTCTTGCATGGCATCAATCCAAAATTTATTATTAAAAGCATCTGCTACTGTCTTAGGTTCTACTTGAGATATAAAGGCTACATTAGCTGCTATATCAGTGTCTTTACTAGAAGAACGTGTACTTACACCTTTTGATACATCACCAATGATGAGCATCTCTGGATGATTTGGCAAAAATTTCTAAGATTTGAACATATTTGTTAGATCTTCCACAAGGATCTCTTTGGTAGCAGTATTTTTAGATGACTTGGATTTAACATGTGTATCTTCATCATCACTGTCGCTAGATCTGTGACAATTGAGCTCATCAAAAGTAACATTAATAGATTCTTCAACAATCATAAATCGTTTATTAAGTACTCTATATCCCTTACTCTTAGCATCATATCCGAGAAACATTCCTTCATTTGCTTTAGAGTCGAACTTTCCCAAGTTATCCTTAGTGTTCGGGATAAAACAGCGACATCCAAAAAGTTTAAAATAGAAAATGCTTGGAATCCTGCCAAACCACAGCTCGTACGATGTTTTCTACGAGATAAGTCAAATTAACACCCTATTTAAAACATTATAGGCTGCACCAACAGCTTCTGCCAAAAACTATTTAGGAAGATTATGCTAATTCAATATGACTCTAGCCATCTCGCTTAGAGTACGATTCTTCTGCTCCATAACACCATTTTGTTGGGGAGTTCTGGGACAAGAAAACTTGTGGTAATATCCACTATCATCACAAAACTTTTTGAAATCAGCATTAATGAATTCGCCACCATGATTACTTCGGATACGAGTAATCATAAAGCCTTTTAAATTTTGTAACTATTTACAAAATATCTGAAATTAAAAAATAGCACCACTTTTATTTGACAAAAAGTTAACCCATATAAAATGAGAAAAATCATCAACAATCACAAAGGTATAGAGCTTACAACTAAGACTAGCGACTCTTCTAGGACCAAATAAATCCATATGAATTAACTGCAAGGATCTAGAAGTACTTACAACGTTAATGGATTTAAAAGTTGACCTTGTTGCCTTATTTTTTTCACAGTCAACACATACTATGTCTCTCTTGAATATGATTTCAGGGAGTCCTTTTACCAACTTTTTGGTACATAGTCGTGAGATAGTATCCATATTTGCATGTCCTGGCCTCATGTACCACAGCCAGTTTTTATCTTAATTTGCTATTAGGTACCTTCCTGCATTGTTAGTACTCACTAAAAAGAAAACATAAATGTTGCCTTCCATAATCCCTTCATATACGGGATTACCAGATGACATTTCATATATAGTACATTTATTTTTTACAAAGTTGATGCCATAACTATTGTCTGCCAAATGACTTATGTTCAGTAGGTTATGTTTCAACTCCGTAACTAGACAAACGTCTTTTATTACTAGATAAGGGGATATACCAATAGTGTTATTTCCAATTATATTGCCTCTCAGGTTATTTCTGAAGGAAATGTATCATTCTTTCTTCATCGATAGCGTAGTGAACAAAGATGCATCACCAGTCTTGTGCCGTGAACATCCGCTATCGAGGATGCACTTGCTTCTAGCATGAGATGGTTGAGGGTCCACCTACAGAACAAGTAGATGAATCCTTTAGTACTTATTTCTTGAAGGTTCCATTTTCATTAGTCTTAGGTCTCCAAACAAGTGTTTGATTGTAAAGTCAGTAACTGTGTTCTTCAAGTAGTTCGCTAAAGGTATCTTCTAACTCATCAAAAGTAAAGTCATCATATAGAGGGTCAGATGATACCTTATCGAATGCCATAAGATAGACATTAGCAGTACTGTAGGGTCTGTCTCTTCCTCTGATTCAATGGCATCACTTTCGTGCCAGATGCTTGTGTTTGCATACTTTCGACCAGTTGTAGCTTTTCTGCTTGATCTTGATCTATCATATGGACCACTGTTCTTTGACAGTGGACAGTCCTTCTTCATATGTCCTGACTTTTTGCATCCAAAACATATTGTTTCTTCTTTATTGCTTTCGTAGACGTCTTTCTTCTTTCGGATTGATCTCTCAAACTTTAAGAATTTATTGAAGTTCCTTACTAGCAGGGCTTGCTCATCGCCACTTGATGATTCTTTGTCAGAATCATTGTTTACAACTCTTTTGGCTTGTACTTTAAAGGAGATATATTTTTCCTTGGGGGTTGCTTCTTCAAATTCTTGTAGGTCCAACTCATGGGTCATCAGCTTGCCCATAAGTATCTCCAGAGCCATTGTGGTAAGATTGTTTTCTTCAAAAATTGTAGTTGCCTTTGGTTTCCAATTCTTGGTTAGAGCACATAGTACCTTTATGATCTTCTCATGGTTACTGTAATCCTTATCAAGAGATTGCAAAGGATTAGTAATAGCTAGGAAATGAGTAAACATCTGTGTAATGGACTCGACGAGTTTTAACTTAAATGATTCATATTCCTGTGTTAGTCTGCCGATTTCGGATTCCTTCACTTGGGAAGTACCTTCATGAGTTACCTCAAGAAATCTCCAAATATCATGAGACGTACTACAGGTAGAAATACGATTAAACTCCGTCTTGTCAATTGCACAAAATAGTGCATTGATGGCATGTGCATCTAGATTAGGCTTTATCTTTTCTTCGTCTACGTATTTATCGTGTGGCTTGTCTACAAGTACACCTTCAATCACTATTGGTGTCGGTTTCTTATAACCGTCAATAACAATAGACCAAAGATCAAAGTCAAGATACTTTAGAAAGAAACTCATTCGTATTTTCCAATAAGTATAATTTGTTCCATCAAATAGTGGGAGTTTATTTGTGGATTGTCCTTCACCGTTGAATATTGATTTTACGGCTGCCATATATACTTTCTAGAGTATTATATAAGAATATAACCTATTCTGATGCCAATTGTAGGACCGTTGAGCACCTCTAGGGGGTGAATAGTGTGTACGAGTGCAGCCGAAATAATCACCAATTAAAATTAAATTGTTATAATCTATGGCAAAAAAAGAGACAGTAATTTAAATTGTAGTAAAATGTAGAAGATCAAACTCAGTGAACACCGCAATATATACTGGTTTCCCTCTGAGAGGACTAATCCAGTCGCGAGTACTCTTGCCCGCTGTTAATCCCCTATTTCCAAGCTAAATGAGAGGTTGCTGTCTCTTTACAATAGCATGCTTGGCGACAAGTGCACGACCGACTTCATAACACCGTGCTTGGTGATGAGCGCACGATTGACTCTAAAAATTGAGATGTTTTCTGACTTGGAACATCTTTACAACTCTATAAACCAAAGACTCTAAATCGAACAAGACGTTACTGATGGAACGGGGGATTCCCAAGACCATAGTTTGGTGTGCGTATTGATCGATAGAAAGTTAAACAGATATAAACGTGTTTTAACCCTTCATAGGCGGAAAATTGGGTTCACGAATTATACCTACGGCAGGAAGAAGACAACAGTTCCTAGTAATCTCAAACAGTCACGACCCCAAGATCTTCTGTACGTGTTCCTTCCTCGGGTTGGACGTCGCATGGGCAACGATCTCCTAACCTTTTTTCTTCTTGGCAGCCTCCCTTTCTTTCCTTACGTGAATCACGAATTTAGAGAAAGCTTCTTATTTCTGATTAAACTATGGCCGCCAGAGAATAGTTGATATATATAAGTCTACGGCAAGGACCATGAGAAGAAATTAGGGTTAGCTCTCCTAACGGATCTGGATATCCCGTATTCAGCCCGAACTCACAGCCCATGCCCATTAACAATAGCTCGGTCCACTAAAGAGCTATTGTTGTATACCTTCCTAATCCCAAATTATGATTATGGGCTCCTTTCATTATATGCTCGTTTGGCTCCCATGTTAAGTTATCAAATATCCATCGATCAAATTCAGTTACTGACAACTATATTGATTGACATCTTTTATCCTTAAGTAGTAGCACTCAACTTTATTTGTCATGTCGGATATAATCCACATGCAAGGTTTACATGACAATCCTTATGAGCTCCTTAAGGGGACATCATCAACCCAACGTATCGGGACATGAATTCCTTTTATAATCAATAGACCATCATACATACAATGGTATTACCCAATTCATAGAGGTTGTTGACCCATAATGAATCTCACTCTTTTATGAGTCAAAGTAATGCACACTGTATATACATATCTGTTATTATATCCGGATTAAGAGCACAAGCATCCATAATAACAGAGATGGTTGTTCTCTTATGTAGTCAGTACAAAGAGAACAACCTCAAGTGCTCATGTTCAATACACAAAATGTGTACTAGTGTAAACCTATAGTCAAGATAGACAAATACCAGATTACACTTCAACTTTTCTAATAGATTGTCCAAGTCCATCTAGGTTGTGAACTATTTATATATTGCATAGGGAACTGGTAATATGATCTTCTGTGTGACACCATACACCATATTATCTACAATATAGAATATCAGACACTTGCGTTAATACTTGCAACAAATACAATATGTAAATATTTTTCTATATGATTCTCATTCAAAATTTAACAAAGTAAAGTTACTACAAAAGTGATGCTTTTAGTATATAACCCTAACAGTTACTAGCTTTGGCTAAGAGTAGTATAGGTGAAATGTGAAAACTTTAGATCACTAGAAAAATACTTTAGGAATATATAGAGAGAAGAGTGAATGAGTGATTAGAAATGTGAAAATCCTTCTCTATTTATAGTATATTTCCTGACCGAACTCGGGCAGAGTTTAGGCAGAGTTCGGATGCTAAAATCTCGTATACGAACGTTGGATGCAGATATGGAAGGAACTATTTTTCAAAATCTCGAACCAAACTCGGACTGAACTCGGTATGAGTTCTATCTGAATTCTGTCAAACCAGAATAAGATTTTTGGGGTCCAAATTGCATATGGTTTGTGGGCTGTTTGGATATGTAGATTTGAGATATAGGTAGGCTTTTTGGATAGGTGGACTGGAAGATAACCTATGCCAGTAATATCCTGATCGATTTTACATTTATATTTCCTAGACTCAAATAAAAGTAAAATACAAAAGAAATGTAAAAATGAATCGATTTGGATTCTGATACAATTGCTTTTGGATGATGACTCGAAAGCTTTTTGAAGATGCAGTACATTCTTTGATATTGATTTCAGTGACCTGCAACATTAGTAGCAGTTTGTATATTTTGCGTATCGACTTAAGTCATCATTGATTATCAAAATCAGGTGTGACCATTTAGGCAATGGGACAACTAATGGGTCTGCATCAATTCGAATACTGTCCTCAAGTCGTCCAGATGGCTGGATTTCTTCTGGCTCTTAACGACAATGTCATCAACATAACATTCCACCATTTTCTGAAGGTGCTTGCAGAATATGGTACTCATAGCCTGCTGGTATGTTGCTCCTGCACTTTTCAAGCCAAAAGACATTACTGTATAACAATAGATTCCTTTTGGAGTTCGAAACAATATATGTTTTTCAACTTCAAGGAATATCTTGATTTGGTTCTAGCCTGAGAACTCGTCCATGAAGGACATGCGCTTGAAGCCACAAGTATTGTCAATCATTACGTCGGTAATCGGGAGGGAAAACTCGTCTTTTGGATAGGCTGAGTTAAGGTCCCTGAAGTCGATGCATACTCGAATCTTCCTGTTCTTCTTAGTGACAGAAACAATATTGGCCACCCTATATAGATGTTGCTCTTCATGAATGAAACTACTCTCTATAAGTTTTTCGACTTCTTTCTCGATAGCATCCATAAGATTGGGACGGAAGCAACGCTGTTAATGGTTGACAGGTTTAGCGTTGGACAGGATATTGAGTCTGTGCATTGCGACTTGCGGCATAAGATGGTGATATGCTCACACCATCTCCATACCCACGACACAGTCGTCTGCTCCGGATCAGAAGCATAAGTCACTTCTCTATAAGAGACTTGGGAACTCCCATTGCAACTAATGCAAGTCAACCAATCGCTCCAAAAGCACAGTAACCTTTCCAACCAGAAGCACAAGCCTACTCGTCGCCTATAGCACAGTGACTCCGGTAGCCCGAAATACAGCTTCATAAGTTGCTTTATATACACAAAAGTCTTGTCGTCATTCGAAGCCAAGTCCACTCGTCGCCTGGAAGCACAGAAGTTCAGTTGTCTCCAGAAGCACGGTCTACTCGTTGCCCCAGAATCACAGCAGCAATTAGTCCTTACCAGAGGTACAAGAAGCATGGGTCTACCCCAATTGGTTTATTTAAACTGCCTTTTGCAGAGAAGATTAGGATTAAATTATGATTGATATCATGTCAGATTGATTTAAATCTTAGACGAGGATTAGTTAGACTCCAAATCTAGGATAAAATTACAAGATTTACTCGACTGTATTTGAGAAAGTAAATTGGCACGTGCCACAAGTTACCTCCTTCGGTTATGTTTATAACCACCAAAGATCTCGTTTAAGGGGAATCTCGATGTCAACCACGTGTCAGCGCCGTCGAAGCCCATATCATATAATGACGGCAGATTCTTTTATATCTCGGAAACCCTAATGCACATCGCATATATGCTCGGTTCACTATAAATAGAAGGTGTTCTTCTTCCACAAAAAAGAGAGAAAAAAGTGAGATGGAATATTGACAATCGATAATCTTCAAAGGATCAACAATCTCTATCCACAAAGAGTCGACCACCCTCATCCACTTATCAACCAAAAAAATCAACCAATCAACCATCTTTAAGGGATCTTCTCATCCAGACAGCCTCTTGAACGGTGACCCCAGAGTCCCGTTAAAAGCGCCAGAGAGCCATAGCAAGGTTGATTCATCGTCAGACCCTCAACGGAGTAAAGGAGCCACTATAGTGCTCGACCTCCACCGTCACACTTTCCCAGAAACCTCTTCTCCCTGTACTTAGAATATCATGTTTAGGACTTCCTTCTTTGTAGCAGAGCCTTGGAGTTGTTTCATATTCACTCATTGATATCATGACACGGTGCCATGAGTGATTGCCTGTTTGAATGGGCCTGATATTAGGATTGTCCTCAACTTTATTTTATACTTAGAAGATTATGGTAGTTACCCTTCATTATATAGATATTCTTTTAACTGTTACTTGGCATGTATATTATGTACCTTGCGATATCTCCTAAGGACCTGGTGATCTCTCAAGGTAGTTGGTCATGCAGATATAGTACGCTGATCATGGAAGTACTGCTGTATCTGGCTCAAGTATTTTTATCATGATTTTAAATTTATTCATTTTTTCTATTCTGCTATTTAGTCTTATTTTGTAGACCAATATCATTTTTTATGTCTAATCGAATATATATGTTATTGGACTATAGACCATGACATATAATGTTAATTCTTGATGTTTCTTATCCTGTGGATTGATATAGATATATCTATAGTTGATTGATAGGTAGAATTAGAACACCATGACTGCTTAGACGTATTTGAGCTTGTTTGCCATGATAAAAGGTTATACGAACTTTTTGTATATTAAATGTGTAAAAGAGTACAAAAGATTCCTAAACAGGAGATCTAAGTATAAATTTTTTAGGAAAGAGTGACGGTCGAGATCGAACACTACATCGGCTCCTTTACTCCATTGACAATCTTGTTTGCCATTGATTGTAAAAGTACAGAACAATTATCGGGACTGAACTTAGACTCACAATACAAACACCCTCGTACAAAGAAAGCCTAGGGACGAAAACCTAGGTACAACAGTCTAAGTACGATTGTTTATTTTAGATTCTGGGGGGTGACGATAGAGGCTCGGGAAAGCGACGACGGCTCTGCCTTACTCCTTGGACGATCGGTACGCAGCCTTGACTCGGGGAAGATCTGCTTGGTCGTTGACGAAGAAATGCCTTCTTGCTCTCTCTCTGATTGCTCTCCTGGCTTCTCTCTCTCTGTGTATATTCTTTCTCTAACTATGGGGGAAGTCTCTCTGTGTATACGTATTCTTCTCTGGTTTCTTTTTTTTATATATCTCTCTATATGCTACAAGGGAATGGCACCTTGCTATTTATAATAGTGGGATATGATCACTAGGGTTGCCAATGATTAGCTCTTGGAGATGGCGGCGACCTGGGGATTGATCAATCCAGGCCGTTCGTTTCTGATTGTGACGAATCAGAATTATTAAGGGTAGATTACACCAAATCCCCATTAGCAATTAATGCTGATTGGCATAAATCTTCCTTATAATGATTCTCTAATATCTGCGAATAAATCAAATTTATTCTCCTGCCACGTGTCCCAGATCATTAGGATTTGACCCGATCTTGGATTGCCATAAATCTGGGAGATTGATCGGCTGAGGACACGTGTCCTGAGAGCCAATGGTGAGACTGGAGCCGCATGCAGATTGGGCCGCATGAGATTTGGGCCGCATGAATTTTGGGCCGCATAAGACTTGGAATACGTGTCAGGACTGTTTGGGTAGTGGCCCCCCTCCTTCAGACTTCTGAACCATATGATGAGCCGCATGAACCACATAAGGGTGTATCTGCTTGAGCCGCATGGGCATGATCTTCTTGAGCCGCATAGGGATGATTCCACTCGAGCCGCATGGGACAGCTTTACTCTGAATCGCATGGGAAGTCTTCACTTTGAGCCGCATAAGCACACCCACGTGGCATTTTGTTGCTCTTGGGGGATCGTGTCAGAGATTTCTTTCTCTTTCCTAGAGATTCATCATCATGACAGAGTCATAATTACCTGCTTTGGTGTCAGGTCTGTCAACTTTTCAGAGGGGTCAGCCGTCAAAGCAATTAATGCAGCATGGATCGGAGGGGAGCACTGTCACGCCTCATGTCTTCTGAGCCGCATGGAATACCTCCGACCGCATAGCTCCTTATGCCGCATGACTCCCTGAGCCGCATGCATTTTCTGAGCCGCATGGGTCTTTCTTGGCCGCATTAGTCAATTTTTTTAGTATTTTCCATGCTTCTACAGGACCCCCTTCAAAGTTTTCAATTTGCAAAATTGAAATACTTTGAATAAGAAGCATGGCTGGATATTCTTCTGGCCGCGCATGGATATCTTGGCCGTATGGAAAGTTCTGCCGCAGGGGCGTCTCAGCCGCATGGATGGCCCAGCCGCATAAATTTTTTTGCCTTCCGACCATCTGAGTCGCATAGTTGCTATCAGCCGCATGGTCATTTGAATCGTATAAGCTCTTTGCCACGTCATTATGCCATGCATGTGGATCTTTCTGGGACATGATCCCAAGAGCTCAGTCTTTAAATGGCTGGTTTGGCTCAATAACCGAAGAGCTGATCGCGTTTGTACGAGGCGTCGATCCACAGTTCTCCATCAATAAATAGAAGGGCATTTGGACGGTCTTCTCTCTTAGACTATTCTTGACTCAGATTTTTGTCATATTTTCTTCCTCTGATTATCAGACAACAATGGCACCCAGGGCTTCTAAGGCTGTAAAGAAGGCTGTGGCGAGGAGTAAGAAATCGGCTTCGCCCTCGACTGTCGTGTCCCCCGTTCGTTTTGATGTTCATATTGCCATCGAAGGTAAGGATTAGGTAGTCTATTTGAAACCCTAGCAGAGCCTGCTTCACTGCATGCTTCATGTACACGACTTTGACGTGAACTTCTCAAACTACATGGTCCGCATACGCGTCCCATGACTGAGCCGCATAAGACTTGTCTAAAATAAGCCGCATGAATATTTCTGACTGTTTTTATTTTCTTCGTCTTTGGTTCTCGCAGTATCTCCACCGAATGTTGAGACTGCGGCGTCAGAGGAGCCGCAGCCTCCTGTCATCAGCCAGGGATCTTCCTCTGTTAAGGAGGAAGTGAAGAAAGAAGAACCTGCGCCTGAGGGGAACGACAACTCTCTAAATATCGAGACTGTTGAGGGTGGCAGCGCTGGGAACCCTGTTTCTCCTATTCTGGACGAGGATGCTCTTCACTTGCATCCTTCATATGTGAGATGGTTGAGGGAATGATACATGTGCTCCTGTAACTAGGATGTAGGGGCTTCTCGTGGATGTTTGTCTGTAGTCTTTTATTTTGTTTCGCCTTTCTTTTTGTCTTCATGAAGAACTCTTTTGACTTGCTTGCAATCGTGTGGATGTAACCGATTTCTGAATGAATGGAATATATATATTTGCTTCACTCTTTTGCTTTGTAATAATCCTCTTATTGGAACATTTTGCGTGGACCCATTATCCCTAACGTACCCTGGTTTTGGATACGGACAACAAGTTTAAAAAGAAAGGAACCAATCATACTGACTCAGAGGTGCTGAGGACATGGTGAGCATGAGGGTTTCTTTGACGGGGGGAGGGGTACATAGAATAATTCTGAGGTAATGAGGACATGGCAATTCTATGTAGAGGGGTGATTTGTTTTTGGCAGAAATGGGACGACTCAGAGGTGATGAGGACATGGTCGTCTTGGAAATTTGTGGATCCGTTACTTCTGTTGTGCACTGGGAGTGCAGGTATTAGATCATGCGGGGGGGAGGGATCTCCTTCGGAAAGGAAGTTCAGAGGTATGATCATACATAACTTTCTACCTGAAAGAGTGACCGGGATGTGAGTTCAGAGGCACCATCGGGTACATGACTCGAGAATCTGGAGAATGGTGAGTGTGAGTTCAGCGGTACCAGCGGGTACATGACTCGAAAATCTGAAAAACTATAAGGGTGAGTTCAGTGGTATCAGCGGATACATGATTCAAAGATCTAGAAAATTATAGGGTGAGTTCATTGGTACTAGCGGGTACATGACTCGACAATCCATGAATGTTAGAATCAAAGTGTAAGTTCAGAGGTACCAGCAGGTACATGACTTAGAAATTTGGGATATCTTTATGGAAGAAGGGCATGAGTTCAGCGGTACACGCGGGTACATGACTCAAAAATCTGTGAATGTTGGAATCAAAGTGTAAGTTTAGAGGTACCAGCAGGTACATGACTTGGGAATTTGGGATATGAGTTCAGCGGTACAAGAGGGTACGTGACTCGATAAGTTGGAAAATTAGGGGGTTGAGTTCAGTGGTACCAGCGGGCACATGACTCAAAACTCTGGAAAATATTATTTAAACATAGTATTTCTTTAGGAACTTGTCGTTGACGGGCAACATGAGCAAGTCTCTGTTCTGCTTGGCGAGGCGGTAAGCACCATTGGAGAACACGACCTCGATGATAAATGGGCCTTCCCATTTTGGCTGGAACTTGTCGGTGGTCTTGTGAGTCATGACCATTGGCCTCCTGACTGCCAAAACAAGATCGCCCACTTGGAATGTTCTGACTTTGACCTTCTTGTTGAAGGCTCCTGAGATGCGTGCTTGGTATAATTCGATCCTTTGCTGAGCTAAGAGGCATTTTTCATCTAAGGCCTCTAACTCTTGTAGTCGACGTCGATAGTTATCATCCGTTGTCAATTGATAAGTGAGGGCAACTCGGAGTGAGGAAATCTGAGTCTCTAATGGGAGAACTGCCTTACTCCCGTACACCAAAGAGAATGGTGTATTCCCGGCGGCTGTTCGAACCGTGGTGCGATAAGCCCATAAGCACTCGCCGAGCTTCTCATTCCAGTCGCATTTGTTGGAGAGGACAAACTTCTTGAGGAGTTTGATGATTATTTTGTTGAATGCCTCTGCTAACCCGTTTGCTGCCGGGTTGTATGGTGTCGAAGCGACATTCTGAATGCGGTGTTTATCGCAGAATCGGTAGAATACGTGGCTTACAAACTGCGGACCATTATCATAGATGATCCTTCGGGGCAGTCCAAAGCGGTAGATGATGTGGTGTTTCAGGAAGCTGATCACGTTCGAAGTCTTGACTTCGGCGAGTGGGACAGCTTCTGCCCACTTTGAGAAGTAATCAGTGATCGCAAGTATGAAGCGATGTCCTCGGGAGGAAGGTGGGGTGATTGGACCAATGATATCCATTCCCCATGCTTCGAATGGCCAGGACGCTACTGTCGGATGTAGAAATTTGGATGGTTGGTGAATGAAGTCTGCGTGGACTTGGCAGGCCTTGCATTTTCGGGCATAATCTATTGTATCAGCCACCATCGTGGGCCAGTAGTAGCCCATCCGGCGAAGGCGATCTTATAGTTTTGGGCCGGGCTGATGGGCCCCGCAGACACCGTCATGAGCCTCTCGTACGGCTTCTTTGGCTTCTGCGTTCGACAAGCACCAAAGTAATAATCCGTCATAGGAGCGGCGATACAGAATTTTGTCTCTGTATCGTAGAAGAATCTGAGAGAACGTCGTCTGATAGAAGTAGCCTCCTTCGGGTTCTCGGGCAGGATGTCATAGACCACGAAGTCTATGAATGGTTGTCTCCAGTCTGGCGCTTTGTCGATCATTTGAGCAGAATAACTCGCCATGGCTTGAACGTTGTTCTTGGGGCAGACCAGCTCATGGCCGATTACATCGACCGAATGATGAGAGTGGTTTGGCACTGCTAGGGAAGCAGCCAGGCCTGCTAGGGCATCAGCTTCGATATTTTGGAGTCTGGGGACGTGTTCGATGAAGAATCCCTCGAATGATGAGATAATGTTGATCGCTATTTGGTGGTAGGGGATCATGTCTTCATGGCGGACTTCGTACGTCCCCCGAATCTGGTTGACGATTAATTGCGAATCGCCGTATGCTTCAAGGTATTCTACCCCCAGTTCTCTTACGAGTTGGAGGCCAATGACCAAAGCGTTGTACTCGGCCACATTGTTAGAGCAGGGTTTCGTGAGAGAGTAGGCGCGATTGATCACTAGCCCGGTAGGAGAGACCAATACTACTCCGACTCCGACGACGATGTTTTCCTTGGGTCCGGTTCTTGAAGCGCCATCGAAAAACATCCGCCATATGTTATCGTGGGTGGTTGTATTTGAATCGGCGACCTCATCTGGGATTTCTTCGTATATTCTGGATGATTCCGATCCTGGATGGGCCGCCAAAAAGTCTGCCAGGGCTTGACCTTTGACAGCCTTCTGCGGGACGAAGATCATATGATAGGGGGACAGCAATATTGCCCATGTAGCGAGGCGGAAGCTGAGTGCCCCTGGTTTGGTCATGAGGACCCTGAGAGGGTTGATTCGTGAGATCACATGTATGGTTTGCCCCGTGACATAGTGCCGCGTCTTTTGAATGGCGAATACTAGGGCGAGGCATTCTTTCTCTACAGCGGTGTATCGGTGTTCGGGCCCGACCATCATTCGGCTGAGATAGTAAATGGCCTGCTCGTGGCCTGCATCATTGTTTTGTGCCAGCAGGGCACCGAGGGAGTGTTCCATTGCTCGTACATAGAGCAGGAATGGTTTTCCAGGGATCGGGGCCACCAGGACTGGAGGATTTGATAAATATTCTTTGATGTTATCGAAAGCGCACTGGCATTCCTCGTCCCATACGAATGAGACTCCCTTCTTCATGAGATGGGTGAACGGTCGACATCGCCTGAAAAGGTTGGAAATGAACCTCCTGATATAAGCTAGCCTCCCTTGGAGGCCTTTAAGTTTACGGAGATTTCTCGGGGGACCCATCTCCATGATTGCCCTCGTTTTCTCGGGGTCTACATGGATATCCCGTGCAGTGATGATGAAGCCCAAGAACTTCCCGCTGGATACGCCCAAGAATGATTTCGTAGGGTTCATCTTCAGATTGTGGGCTCGCATTAAGTTGAACACCGTTCTCAGGTCTTGCAGATGATCTTCCTTACGGCGACTCTTGACGACGATGTCATCGACATAGCATTCCACTGTCTTGCACAAATGTTCTCTGAAAATGATACTCATGGCTCGCTGATATGTAGCGCCAGCATTCTTTAGACCGAATGGCATGACTGTGTAGCAGTATGTGCCAATCGGGGTTCGAAATGAGGTGTGCTTTTCGTCGTCAGGAGACATCTTGATTTGATTGTACCCCGAGAATCCATCCATGAATGACATACGTTCAAAGCCGCATGTATTGTCGATCATGATGTCTGTGATAGGAAGGGGAAATTCATCTTTGGGGCATGCCTCGTTCAGGTTGCGGAAGTCGATGCAGATTCGAATCTTCCCATTCTTCTTGAGGACGGGTACTATATTGGCAACCCAATCAGGATGTTGCTCTTCACGAATGAAGCAGCTGGCTATTAACTTGTTGACTTTGGTTTCGATCGCGTCCATGACGCCTGGGCGGAAGTGTCGTTGTTGCTGCTTGACTGGCTTTGCACCTGGCCGTATATTGAGTTTGTGGAGAGCGATGTCAGGATTTAACTCCGACATGTCTTCATAGCTCCAGGCGAATACATCAATGTATTCTCTGACAAGTTCTAACAGCGACTCTCATTCTTCGTCAGTTAGGCTTTTACTGATAAAGATCGGTTTTGGAGAAGATTCGCTGTCGAATTGTACGGACACCATGTTGGCTGCCACGATTACCTCCTCGAAATCGATGGCCAGAGCGTTCGAATCGATGAGGTTTTAGATATATCGTTTCAGTTGGTAGCAGTCGTGCGTAGCATGGTGGACGTAGCGGTAGTAATGGCAGAACTTTGGGTTCTCCAGATCAGCCGGCCGAGGCTCCCGTCTTGGTGGAGGAGGCTGAATCCTATCTTCTTATATGAGCATGTCCAAGATAGGCTTGACGTGACCGTCTTCAAAAGAGTAAGTGATTTGAGGCCATTGTTTGTCCGCAGGTTGCGACTCAGGCTTTTGGGCTGTATCGGCCACCATAGCCTGCTTGCCTCTGTTGTCCCGGTTGTTGGAGGGGCTACCCCCGTTGTCGTTGGTGGTGCTGGGACGCTTGCCCTTGTTCTCTCCCTCTGAGATATGTAATCCCAGTTGGCGAGCCTTCTTTAATCGTTCTTCGGCACTTGTAGCACTAATGATAAAAGCCTTCCAGTCCTTGAATTGACTCTCATCCATCCAAAGATTGATTGTTGGGAGTAGTCTCTTTTGGCAAATTTCGATCAAGGAAAAGTCCGGGTTGCCAGATGGTAACTTCATTGCGGTCTGACGAAACCGTTCAATGTAATTCCTCGTCAGCTCTTTCTCTCCTTGAATGACGTCCATGAGGGTAGACATCGTGACGTCCTGCCCTACCTCATAGAACCTCTCCAAGAACAGGCGTTTGAAGCCAGCGAAGGAATGGATGCAATTGTCCGGCAGGTTGCGGTACCAATCGAAGGCGACTCCTTCCAATGCCCCAATGAATAACCGCGTGAGGATAGCGTCATCATGGGGCAGATGGTCGGTAGTGACCTCAAAGTAAGTGATGTACCGACTTGCTGAAGTCTTGCCATCATATGGGTTGATATTGAACGGCTTATATCTTGGTGGAAAAGGAACATCCCTCCATTCAGCAGGATATGGTTGCCGTATCCTGAGGTCTTGAGAGTTTTCTCGGGCATGGAACATTGCTCGGAGCTCCTGAACCTCTTTTCTTACTTCTCGGGCCTCATCTGTCGTGGTAGGGGCCGTTATCTCGGAAGGATTGTTGCCCGGGTTCGGTACCGCTGAATTTGAATCTACGTTGATTGCGGGACCCGTGCTTGTCTGGCCAGGTGTCACCCCCTACAGATTAGGAAGCGCCGCTTTGATCTCGTCTACAGACTTGACCAAAGCGTGCAATATGGCCTCCAAAGTATCGATGCGTTGGCGATCACCGGAACCGCCTTGATTGCTGTCTGTCATGAACACCATCTTCACATGAGGAGTGACGGAAGGAGTGGTGGAGGATGTACCCTCCGAGTCGTACCCGTGCATCGAGAAATCATCAGGATATGTGGGGATGTTCTCTTCAGGTTCGGACTCGGAAGGAACACTACCCCCAGCTTCGGAGCTTGCTTCGTCTAGGATGTCCTTGGGGACGTCGGTATCTGTTGTATCCGTCGGAGGATTTGCTTCCTCCAGTCCGTATTCCTGGAATGTCGGATTGTCGTGGATGTTTGGAGGAGTACTACCCCCAGTTCCGACGACCCCTAATGTTGCAGACGACGAACTTCCTACTGCAGCAGTTTTCGTCTTCGAACGGGTGTGTTGAAATACTCCAGTGGAGGATAACCCTTTAGACGACGGTTTCTTAGCTACAGTAGTTGACACCTTTGGGCTGGAGATGCTCGTCTTCTTCCCTCTTTCCTTGGCGAGAACTTTCTGTACGGACTTGCAGGAGACGACAGGAGGTGCCTCGTCTTCTGAGCTCGGGTGATGTAGTCTTTGGAAGACGGATGGCCGGTCTTCCGTCACCGCCGCGTTGCTGTAATAGCAGTTGACGATGATCTAGGTGCATTGATGTCCGTGTGAGGGCTCTTTACACCCCGAAGCTCTTTTTTTTTCCTTGCATTTGTGGAGGATAACCTCACGCAGGTCAGAGGAACCACTTTGTCTGTTTGCCGCCGGGGGCTGGACTTGAGTGGTTTTATACAACTTCCCATCAGAGGCCCGCGTGATAATCAGTGGGATGCCCCGATAGTCAGAGGTTGGGGCAGTCGTCTGGACTTGATGAGCCCGCGCTGCCCTAGACTTCCTCCTTTTAGCACTTGTGGGTGCGTAATAGGAGGAGTCTAAGTCGAATACCACAGAGTCTGGATTATCATCCAGAGAATGATCAGAGTCAGGACCACATGAGAGCCGGTCGAAGACTGATCAAAAGAAGCGTGGGACGGATGTTATGCGGCTAGCATTGGGTACCGTACAGGCTGTCTGCATGCGGCTGTCTTTTGTTGTAGGATGAGTCTTTATGCGGCTAGGAGTCACGATCGTGCAGGCTGACCGCATGCGGTTGGCATCTATGGCCGCATGGGTTTTCTGCAAGCGATTGAATTTAATAGCCGCATGAGTCTCATCCGTGCGGTTGGCAACTGTAGCCGCATAAGTTATGCGGCTGACAGATGTGGCTGCATGAGTTTTCTTTATGCGGTCGGCGGTTGTAGCCGCATGGGCTTTCTCCCTGCGGCTAATACTCTTCTGCGGCTCGGATCGCGTAGAGTTCCTCTTTGCCCCTGTAAGTCCAGCATCATAGTGTTTTCTTCTGCCAGACTTGGGGACAGCAGAGTTGTCTACGGTCTGAAGTGGGGCCGCAGGGGAGTCTTTCTCGCCATCTTGAGCAATAGAGAGCACCCCATCAAGGGCTTGCGGAGAAGCAAATGATTTTGGCCTCCACTCTTTGCGAGCCTTTATGGTGCGGGTGCGCTTCTGGACCGGGCCAGTGCTACCTTCAGAGAGCATCTCTTCGAACGCCTGTTGGTCGAAACGTACGACCATCTTCTGTTGTGTAGAGCCAAGTTTGGCTGCGTTCGATTGCGTCACCAACTCCTCAGCCGTGGAGAAGTTAGTCCCGAGCAGAGTCGCTATCGTGTTTGCCATTGATTGTAAAAGTATAGAACAATTATCGGAGGACTGAACTTAGACTCACAATACAAACTCGTTCGTACAAAGAAAGCCTAGGAATAAAAACCTAGGTACAGCAGTCTAAGTACGATTGTTTATTTTAGATTCTGGGGGTGACGATAGAGGCTCGGAAAAGCGACGGCCGCTCTGCCTTACTCCTTGGACGATCGGTACGCAGCCTTGACTCGGGGAAGATCTGCTTGGTCGTTGACGAAGAAATGCCTTCTTGCTCTCTCTCTGATTGCTCTCCTGGCTTCTCTCTCTCTGTGTATATTCTTTCTCTGACTATGGGGGAAGTCTCTCTGTGTATACGTATTCTTCTCTGGTTTCTTTTTTTTTTGTATATCTCTCTATATGCTACAAGGGAATGGCACCTTGCTATTTATAATAGTGGGATATGATCACTAGGGTTGCCAATAATTAGCTCTTGGAGATGGCGACGGCCTGGGGATTGATCAATCCAGGCCGTTCGTTTCTGATTGTGACGAATCAGAATCATTAAGGATAGATTACACCAAATCTCCATTAGCAATTAATGCTGATTGGCATAAATCTTCCTTATAATGATTCTCTAATATCTGCGAATAAATTAAATTTATTCTCCTGCTACGTGCCCCAGATCATTGGGATTTGACCCGATCTTGGATTGCCATAAATCTGGGAGATTGATCGGCTGAGGATACGTGTCCTGAGAGCCAATGGTGAGACTGGTGCCGCATGCAGATTGGGCCGCATGAGATTTGGGCCGCATGAATTTTGGGCCGCATAAGACTTAGGACACGTGTCAGGACTGTCTGGGCAGTGGCCCCCCTCCTTCAGACTTCTGAACCATATGATGAGCCGCATGAACCGCATAAGGGTGAGTCTGCTTGAGCCGCATGGGCATGATCTTCTTGAGCCGCATAGGGATGATTCCACTCGAGCCGCATGGGACAGCTTCACTCTTAACCGCATGGGAAGTCTTCACTTCGAGCCGCATAAGCACACCCACGTGGCAGGGCCACGTGGCATTTTGTTGCTCTCGGGGGATCGTGTCAGAGATTTCTTTCTCTTCCCTAGAGATTCATCATCATGACAGAGTCATAATTACCTGCTTTGGTGTCAGGTCTGTCAACTTTTCAGAGGGGTCAGCCGTCAAAGCAATTAATGCAGCATGGATCGAAGGGGAGCACTGTCACACCTCATGTCTTCTGAGTCACATGGAATACCTCCAGCCGCATAGCCCCTTATGCCGCATGACTCCCTGAGCCGCATGCGTTTTCTGAGCCGCATGGGTCTTTCTTGGCCGCATGAGTCAATTTCTTTAGTATTTTCCATGCTTCTACAAATCTGACGATGAGTTGAACTTGCTCTGACTTTCTGATGCTTGTGAGTGGAACTCTGGGTTGCCAATCAAGAGGATTTCGTAGTTGTCGAAACTTTCTTGATTGAAGGAAAACTCCTTCTATTTATAGGTGAGCACATATACGATGTGCATAAAGGTTTTTCTAGTGTGCAGGAGCACTGCGCATGGAGATATGAGAGAATATGTTGTAATTGCATGGTAAGGGCTATTGTTGAGCTGACACGTGGCAGATGTTGAGATTCTCTTCTATTAAGATCTCGGGTAGTTATCAACTTAATTGAATAAACGACACATGGCATACGTTTATTGCTCGATAATCTTGATTGGATGAAGTCGGATTTTGTTCTTATCTTAGGGGCCACAGTTTAAACAAACCGATTGGATATTTCCCTTATCCACAGGAACAAACTTCGTTCTTATCTTTGGGAACAGTGGTTTAAACAAACTGATAGGATATTCAAAAGAACCAAACTCTGTTCTTATCTTAGGAGCGACGGTTTAAACAAATCGGTCGGATCGTATCTGAAAAGAAATAGATGCCAGACTAGCCACGTGGAACAATGCTACCTCATAGAATTGTGCGTCTATACGAGTTGCACTTCTAGCGAGGCTTTGATGTTACTGCGCTTCTGGGCAACAAGGAGACTGTGCTTCAAAGATAACAGAATCACTGTGCTTTAGGGCGTCGAGGAGACTATATTTCAAAGACAACAGAGTCACTACGCTTTTGGGCGACTAGGGAACTGTGTTTTGTAGACAATAGAGTCACTACGCTTTTGGGCGACGAGAAGACTGTGTTTCGAAGACAACAGAGTCACTGCGCTTTTGGGTGACGAGGAGACTGTTTGTGGGGATTTGTAAGGCCACTGTACTTTTACGAGGCGATGAAGGACTTTCTGAGAGCTCTTGTGAAGCCACTGCATTTTTACAAAGCAATGAGGGATTTTTGAGAGCTTTTGTGAAGCCACTGCACTTTTACGAAGCAACGAAGGACTTTCTGGGAGCTTTTGTGAAGCCACTATGCTTTTACGAAGCGAAAGGACTTTCTAAGAGCTTTTGTGATTTAATGACTCCCTTTGAGTCAATGCATTTTTAATTGCCGTCGTCTTTTGGGGAATTCCGAAGAGTCGTAGCGTAGGATTTAGTCAAATGAATATATTAAATTAAATTCATTGTGCTGAATCCTAGGTTCATTCCATTAATTCGGGGGCCATTGACCGATTGACACATGGCGTGTGGGTTGGACCGCATACAACCTATATAAAGGGAAGCTTTTCTGAGAAGCCATGTCCATTGTCTCTTAGCATTCCCGCCGTCATGCTCAACCCCGACTTAGCTTCAAATGGCCATTGGCCTTGCATAAGTCGATTGTTGGTTGTAGATCTCTTCGTTTAAAGAAGCTATAGCTTTGTAGAAGAACCACAGCTGAGTTTCGAGATGCACTTGGGATTTGGCATAAGGAGTTCGAACCTGAACAACATCTTGGAGGTCTTCGAGATCCAAGCTATAGGGTTTGGATTGATTGCCAACCCGAAGTGCCATAGGTTATTATTTTCCCCGTTCAATAATGGATTCATTAGCCATATTAGAGTGGGGCTACGCGCCCTATTAAGATAGAAGAGCCGCGAGCGGTGTTACGCGCAGGAGCTACGTTCTTGTTCGGCCAATGGCTGCTTCATTAGCCATATTGGAGTTCCTTCGCGTCTGACTAGGAAGTGGCTCGCTCTGACGAGGAAGTGATTTGCTCTGACACTGCTGCACTTTTGAGGGGCTGCACGCTTTCTGAAGATTGCACATTTATAGACTTTTAGGTATTTAGTCTTTATGTGTAATCATGAACAATCTGTAATACATCTTTGTAGACATGATTTTGATAAAGAACTTCTTTTTATGCACTATCTTTGTATGTCTCCTGCGACTTGTTATTGTCTGCACTTTCAAACAACTATTTTCTTCTGCACTTTTGAACTATATGCAGCAACTATTGTCATATGCGCTTCTGTTACTGTTGTACTTATTTTTATCCTTCTACATGATCCCCTTTAATGTTTTCGAACTTGACCAAGTTTGGAACACTTTGAACAGCAGCATGAAATGACACGTGGCCTTGAGAAGTATACAACATGCTTTCTGACAGGCTGTCGTCACACCTTTCCATCCATATTAAATACCTTGAGCCATCGTTTCATTTAAAGTTAATGATAACTCCTTATTTTTAGGGAGCGGTCATCATGATCTTGATTTTAATTCCCATGATGTTCAAAGAGTCTCTTCGAATACGAAAGGTTTTGTTTTTATCTGCTGACGTGGCCCCTTCCGGTATGTAAGGGGTTGTACAGAGAGAGAAAATTTTCTTGCCTTCTGTCTTCTCTTCCAACCGAAGCTTCTGTCAGAGTTTTCTTCTTCCTCAAAACCCTTAACTTTACCGCTATGGCACCCAAGAAGTCGAGAGTCCCGAAAGCTCCCCGAGTGGCTGCGGCAAGCAAGAAGAAGGCCAGAGGAAAGCGGCCAGCCTCAGAAGCCGTCGACGCTGATGATCCTCCGGCTGTCGGTGTCGTAGTGCACGGCGACGTGCGGTCGTCTGTCGCGAGTAATAAAATTTGAATCTCTGCTTTGCTGATGTACATGAGTGTTTACTCCTCGGAGTATCGTCTCATAGATGTGCTAAAGCTCTTCTCCCTGATGTGTATGGGCACTGCTTTTTGGAGAAGTGTCTATGGATGCGCTAAAGCTTTATCAACCGATGCGCTTGATTATTTATTTTACAAAGTAATGACTGTAAGATGTGTTGAAGTTTCCGCTGACGCGTAGGATCACTATATAGTGCCTGCACGGATGCTCTCCCGCTGATACGCAAGGTTACAAAGTAATGTCTGTGCGGATGTTTTGAAGCATAGTATTATAAAATAGTACTTGCGCGGATGTTGTCTTACTGAAACACAGTGCTACTAGGTAGTACCTGCACGGATGCTTATTTCTCAGAGAATATTCAAAAATATCTTTGACTTCTGTTCTTGTTCTGTGTAGTTTCCGTGGCCACATCCCTCTTTAATGAGGTTCTCTTCGACTCCTCCGTCTGTGTGCTTGGAACAAATGTCAAAAAAGAGCTCGTCGAGCTGGCCAGGAGGTTGATCGCCAAAGATCAACCATCGGGGTGACTGGATCAGATACAGGAACAGCGTCAGGGCTACTTTTATCGTATGTTGGATCAGGGTAGGTTAACTCCTTCCCTCCACGTCAGTACGGGGATGCTAAAGCCTCAATTTCTTTTTGGTAAACAGCTGGCTTTGAAGGAGATGAACCTCTTACAACTCAGGACGGACTAGTATTTTGATAATGATGGCCTTCCTTTATATGTTTCGGTGACCAATCGACACT
The DNA here is from genome assembly GCA_029216955.1 of Iris pallida. Lineage (NCBI taxonomy): Eukaryota > Viridiplantae > Streptophyta > Magnoliopsida > Asparagales > Iridaceae > Iris > Iris pallida. The sequence goes on along the minus strand of JANAVB010034018.1, from coordinate 2,463,226 downwards.
TATCGTTGTTGGAGTTTTTCTGTTTTGTCGAAAGACAGCATATGGAGTGGAATCTGACCCCGAGCCATGGGGTTTAGTTGCAGGATGCTTTAGAGTCAACAAGTATTCCAAGAGAAAGGACACTTTTATATATGCTCGGTACGGTATATCGTTTTCTTTGTGGGTGCTGCCCCCAGGCCATATGCTCAATAATCTTACTGCGTATGTCTATCCATTTGGGGCTTCTATCTTTGCCAATGGGCTTCTGGCAGCTGGATATACGTACCCGACAAGATACAATCGGGTCGAAGGCTGGGTTCATCATGACAAAAAGTGGAGTGACTTGACCCAATAGATACTGGGTACTTTCAAAAAAGACCTGAGTGGCACTGGCTTACGTCGTTCCATAAAGGCTACTGAATACGGCATCCCCATCACCGAGCCTTTGTTTTTGGCCTTGCTAGAGTTGTACAATCACCATATTGGTACCTTCTTCATGCCGTACAGAGAGATGCGATTGGCCCGCCATGAGATGTTTTCCATCTCGAAGTTGCCCTAAGGTGAGCAACTGTATGAGGAGTACACCCTAGCCAAGATGAGCTCATGGGGCTAAAAAATAAGTACCCCGAGATGATAGCAGTATACAAAGAACTGCTCTACCATCATCCGGTGTGCGCGCCAGGACTCTACAAAGGGTCAGCCTCACCTTAATGCCTAAAAAAAGTACTTCTTGAAGCAGAAACCGTCGGAGCCTGGAATGGTTTGTTTTACAACTCGTAGGGCATATACCACTGACGAGGTGGAAGATATGATGGCGAAGGCGAAGGTGTCATCCCCTTCATTGGACGTTGAGGGAAAACCCACCTCTATATTCTCAAAACTTGACCGCCCTGAGTCAGAAAGCGGCGCTGGCTGCCTTTTTGATGATGTGGCTAAAGAAGGTCGTGGTGCCTGGAGGTTCGGGCTCCGTGGGATGGCTCAATCGGGAGCTTATCATGTCGGCTGTGTGGATGGCGTTCGGGCATTCTCTGGCTGTGCTTCCTGCCATGGTATGTAATATACTTTGAGGCCTACGGAAGCTCTCGAAGAAAATAATATAATATTATGGGTGCGACAGCAAATTCCCTCGAGCAAAGCTTCCCTACCATTATCTGATGGCTTGGTTAGTGCTACATCACACTGGTTTAATCGTCTCTGCCACCATCGATGGCTACGAAAAGGGAGACACAACCCTGCACAATTATCACCAGGCAAAATGGTTCCATGACGACGTTCTTGTCAGCAGACGGCCACGCTAAACCGCTTGGACGGCTATAGTTACAACAAGATTTCACCCGCCTACGGCGGCTACCTTGCAGGTGATGCGCTGGTCGATCGGGCGGGAAAAAGGGATAAGCTAACCATCAGTGCCTTTCGGTGGTTACTATCCATTCGCCCTTCGCCCTTCGCACCTAGTGCACCGGAACCAGAACTGGGTATATATGGAATCTTATTTCCCAAGTCAGTTCGTGCGACAGTTCGGCTACAGCCAGATTATGATGAACAATCCCAGTCCTTGCCTTGGTTATGAGGGAAGTTTGTTGGATGGCGCCCGTGCCTAGTGTTACTATAATGCTAGATATCCTGGGACAGCATTTACAATTCCTGAGATGCACGGGGAGATCCGTATCTTGTATTCCGCTGTAAAGTTTCACTGCTTGGTGAACAACTTTTCTTCAGGTTATGATCGAGAGCGGAGTTTCATTGTGGGCACGAAGTTCGAAAGGCTCCAGTCGGCTCCTCAAAAGTTCGCAGTCGCAGATGGTAGGTCTTCGAATGGCTCTAGTGCCTCTCGGAAGAGAAGGGAGGATGCAGCGCCAATATATTCCCCGCCGAAGCGTCGAGCTTCTTCGGCGGCGAGCCCTCCTCCTGCCAAAAGAATTAAACGGGTGGCACCTAGATGACACAATCTATCACAGTAGAGTGTTCCGCCTATTGCCTCACCTCCACAGGTATATTTCAACCATTTTTATTCAAATTTTTACCAACGACTTTCCACTTATTACTATTTTACTAGTTCAGGCAAGAAAAATATTGGGATGGTAAAAAACACTCAGGAAACATCCTGAGGAGTCTATTCTTGAGGTGTGCCTTAGGGGGCCATTGCGTCCGACGGTCAGGGATGCCATCCCTTTGCCTGCTGAAGGACCTTCTTCGTAAAGGGAAGAGAGAACTGCCTTTGTCGCGAGGTCCGAAGATGCTAATGTTCTTGAGGAAGGACCAACCACTGCAGTAGCTGAGACTATTGAGTCAGAAGAGGTTTTTTTGCCTACCTCTTTTGATGATGAGACTGGTTATTTTTTGGAGCTTCTGGCTTCGCACCAAGATGTGGCTTCCGCGGGTGGACCTGTAGTGATACCCCCGGTTGGTCCTACGGTGCATGAAGGCGCGGCCCGGGAGCCTGTACTCGACATGGGTCATCTAGTCGAGAGTGCTAAAGGCATTGTTGGTGGTTCCCCAGTGGAGCCTCCTCCTCGGGGAGGTGAGGAGGGACCGGCGACTGAAGAATTATCCCTGGCATACATCAGAGACTTGCCCCAGGGGTCGGTTGCAGAGAATGCAGGATAGTTAACAATAGAAGCTGTTAAAGAGCTAGCTGGCCAGTGAGGAGCCGGTCAAGATGACTATCGAGCAGTTGGTCGATGAGGCCATTATGAAAGCGGCCTAGGAGGCTATTAAAGAGTTGGCCGATATGGTCCTTGGAGAGATGACCAAGGAGACCATGGAAGATCATGTCGAAGAGGTTGCCAACGAGCTAATCATTGAGGCTCCAGTCGAGGTGGCCACTGAGATGGCGACCAATGAGGTTGCTGATGAGGTTGTTAAGGAAACTATTAAAAGCCCGGTCAAGGAGACTATGGAAGAATCGATCGAGAAGACCGCTGAGGAACTGGTTGTTGAAGAGCCCTTCAATGCAGTTACTACAGTGTTAGCCTAATGATTTTGTCATATTTTTGAATATGGCTAATCAATTAAGTTTAAGATAATGACTTCACTAATATTCATGCAATCACTATCATATTGCTACTTGAACTTAGCATTGTCCTATTGTTCACTAAATGTTATCTTATTTGCTATTGTATACTGCTTTATTTGTCTAACATATACTTGCAGACAAGCAGTAAGCATGATCAAACATGAACAAACCAGGACATGCAATAGAGAATTATTAATGGGCCAAAGACGGCATTATACAAGGAGATTTCTCTGAACCGTCCAACGACCTATCCGGGGCCTCGCATCGGAGGTTCCGCTGTCATGGAAAAAGGCATCTTCAAGTCTGCTCAAATATCAGAAGAAATGCGTCATCAAAGGGCTATTGGTTTTCCTATTTTATCAATGTATTTTTCATATTTATTGAGTATAGAAATATGATTTATACTGCGTTGTACTAGCAAATAGGCTACTCAAGAAACGTTTTCAAAATACCCTTTCATTTTGAAAAGAAGCCCACTTACAAAATCCCAAACTACTTCCTAAACTGCTTGACTTTATAAAAATCCAAAAACTAATTTGCAAAAACCCTAAAAGAACTCCACAGAATTCGGCCCGAGTTCGGTTAGTGCCCATTAGATTTTGAACTTGGTCATCCTACAGTTACAGATACAACGACTATCTGCAGAGATTCTCTCAAAGAATTCTGCCCGAATTTTGCCTTTGGAAAAACTATAAATAGAGAAAAAATTTCCTCATTTTAACACATCGATCTTCTCTTCTCTCTAAGCCTAATACGTTCTTCTAAAGTATTCTGAGCTATTCATTTTCAAATCTCAAACCAGTTACAATCCTCTAGTCGATTTGCCAGTATGGTAGGTCTAGAAGTATCAGAGTGATTGTAATCAGAGGCTTGATTGAAGAAAGACACTTCACAATTGAAGTTGGTCGAGTACTTCAGATCAAAGCTCGCGTTATAGAAGTTGTAAGGACTTCGGATGAAAACTTGTAATATTTTTCCATGGTGGATTCAACTGGAAGCTAGAGTTCTTCCGACTGGAATAGTCCTCATAAGGGAGAAACCAGTATACATCGTCGTATTTGCGTTTGCTTTCTGATCTCTGCTTTTCATTTACTTACTTGTGATATATTATCTGTGATCTTGCTGCTAATATTTTTTTGCTAATTTTCGCTGCCTACTCTATTCACCCCACTCTAGAGTATTACGCTTTACAATTCGTTCCTACAATTGGTATCAGAGCATGTGCTCTTTATATATGATTGCTCATACTAATTATTCCTACAATTGGTATCAGAGCAGGTTATACATGTAAAGCAAGGTAACACTGCTATTATATTCTTTATTATATAACTGCTGTTACATAAATTACTACAAGTATGTACGTCACAATTGAAGAGCAATCCACAAATAGACTTCTGCTATTTGATGGAACAAACTATAGTTATTGGAAGACACAAATGAGCTTCTACATGAAGTCTCTAGATTTTGACTTATGGTCAATTGTTGTCAATGGCTATAAAAAGCCTACTATAACTTCTATTTTTACATCCTCTATAATCAACAAGCCTTACTATAGTTACCCGGAGGAAGCGAAGAAGTTAGCTAGCCTTAATGCGAAAGCTACACATACCTTCTATTATGCTGTGACATAAATGTATTCAATCTAGCTTATTACTACTTGCACAATATCTCATAAAATTTGAAAAGTTCTTGAAGCTACTTATGAGTGCAGGTATGAAAGCAAAGCTAGCAACTCCGTAGAGGAGGATAGTCTTCATTATGATGCAAATATGTGCATGATGGAATTGGGATTTAAGGTACAACACAATCCCTTATACGAAGAAGAGCTTGTATGTGACAACTGTAAGAAGATAGGTCACATCCAAGAAAATTATACTACTGCTAGAAAGGAGATTCACTACAAGTGATCAAATGAAGGAAGATCATCATCTCACAAGTACACTAGCACGAGCATATGGTGTGAAAGCGAAGCAAGCAATTCAGAAGAAGAAAAAGAGAGACCTCATCAAGCTGCAAATTTTTGCTCAATGGCATTATCTAACGAGGTACAAAGTAATTTTTTATATGAAGAGAGTGAATTTTCTTATGATGAGTTATTTGATGCTTTCGGTGATCTATTAGAAGAACACAAGAAAGTATTAAATAAGTATAAGTAAGCTAGAAAGGATATTCTATTATATAAGCGTGAGAATGAAAAACTTACTTGCTTATTAAATGACGCTAGAAATACTTCTCCTTCTAATAATTCTATTGAGATTTCCACAATTGAGTTTAGATTGAATGAGGCACTTGATTGCATTGAGAAAAGCACTCAAGAAAATGCTAAACTTAAGGAGGAATTAGAATCAAAAAAGGAGAAATATTCTATTGCTTCATGTAGAACTGATGCTCTTAATGCTGAATATGATGAGATTTGGCCTAACTCTAAAAAGTTAAAAATTAGACCGGGAAAGCAGATAGTACAACCAATGACTCAGTCTGTCACAAGACACGTAACACCTCACAAAGTCACTCACGGCAGATATTTTACAAAGGAAGGAAGCAAAGCTAAAGCTTCACGCAACCATGCTTTCTATTACAAGTATCCACGCACATCATATCACACCACTGCACGTTCTTATACTGCTGCACATAACACTAATATTAATACTTTCTTTCATTATTGTGGTATGAATGTACACGTTTCTAATTGTTGTCAGATTAGAAAACTAGTTGATATGTTGTGCAAATGAGTTCCCAAAGCTAACAAATGTGGATCCAAGTATTAGATACCAAAGTCTTCACCCAATATTTCAGGTGGAGCTACTTATGCTGAATCATAGAACCACGAAACGTGTTGGTGGTTGCACAATTACAAAGGTCATCTTCCATGCAATTACACCAACATAAGTGTGGTCACTTGAACCACTTTGGTAACATGCTAAATGATTTATTTTATAGTTTTATTTATAGAATCTAGCACGTTCTTATTAATGTCTTGCGATTTGATATTTTCTAGTTGTTTATTTTTTGAATCAATGTGAGATATAATCCTAGTATGACTAGCTATTTAGCTTAAATGATTAGTTCACACTATATAGTATTTTATTTTCTATTAGTGTGACACATTTGTCTATGTATTCTCTTTACTCTTAATCTTTATTCTTGAAGCATGCATACCACTGTAGTCCATAGAAGCTTTTTTTTTGTTAATACGTTTTTGACTCTCCGTCTTTAATATTTTTTTAATGGTCACTTCTTACTGATTTATCTTTAACATGTCATATTTACTATGATCGTTATTTTGTAAGTATGTATGTTTAGCACGAGTCTTCTATTTACTTGAAAAGTATATACATATACTTTTATGTTAACTTTGTGCTTGCATAATATATTTATTATTGATTCTTAAATTTTATTGTGATTATCTTCTTATGAATCAATTACATCTTTGTCTGATAAAGCAAAATTATGCATGTTTTTGATCTTGTGATAATTTTTTTAATGCTTATTAAGGATACATGAATAATTCATTTTCATTCATATATTGCTCATATGTTTATAATATTAATATATATTTTTTTTATAAATATCTTTATGGGGATATATGAGTTAAATTCAAGTTCTATATTATTTTAAAACGTAGTTTTCAAACTTATGCTCATCTCATACTTTAGCTATTGATTACTTTGAACAAATTTATGTTCTTCTCTTTATTAGCTTCTTCCTCGAAGCCTCTTTTAATGATATTTTTCTTGTCTCTTTGGTTGACATTTTGAATGCATGACTCTTATTTAAATCTTGATCTTGATAAACCATTCTTTGGGTATTTACTTCTTTTATATTTAGCGATTCTGGATTTCGATGTTGTTTGATGATATTGCATATATTCCTTTAAATCTAAGTTCTTAAAAGTAGAGATCATTTTGGGTACACGCTGAAAGGGTCCTTCTGTCATACAGGTTTAAATAGCCTGAAGCGACAAGGTGTACTAGTCTTCGGACTACCACTAGCTGGAAACCGGCCCCTACAGCTAACCCGAAGTGATCAATAGTACTTTATAGACTTAAAATTTATTAAGATGTACTTGCAACTGGTATCTAGTTCTGGATCCAAGGTACTGAACCCAGTCCCCTAGGTTCCAGAATACATCAGCGTATCTAGGTCCTACATTTTGATTTACAAATATTTTATATTTTATTGTTACCCAATGATATTGTAGCATATACGAATAAATGTAATTGATACATCTTATACCGTATGCTACATTGTTCTAAGATTTTTTAAGTCCATAGAATATAGTTGATTTCATATTGCACAAATTCTTCTTAAATCCTTGGTTATTAAAGAAGATATTTGTTTTGGATACAAGCTTACAAAGGGTCTGTCTGTCACCATGGCTACGGTTAAAGTGAAGCGGTACTTAAGTGTTCCTCGACGAACCTCCGTTAACTGGGACAGTACCCCTACAGCTAACCCAAGATTGATCAACGCTTTATAAACTAAAAATTTATTGAGCTTTAGTTGCAATTGTTATCTAATAGATTTTGGATTTTAGCTTTGATGGATAATATTATTTAATGATAATTTTACAAAAGCTAATATACATTGATCTTCATAGGTTAATGTTTGTCATCTTTTGATATATTCATTTTTCAGTTACACTATTCGATATTTAGACCTGATGATCTTGTGACTACTCATTGATTATTATGGTCTTATGATTTCGTCTTTAGTTTGTGTAATATTCATTATTTTATGCTTTATTATTCTCATCTTATTCAAGTTACTAACTACCTATAGTAGTAATTCTTTACGGGAGAGAAGTCAGGCAAATTGAATCTCCCTCTCTCAAAGCGTTTCTTTTCATTAACCTTACGGTTGTCAGGTGGACATCGTGCTAAGGCTTTAATAGGGAAGAAATGAACTTTGATAAAAAGACCTAATATTTTTGAATTAGTTTCCTACTTCTAGAAGTATGTCTCTGAAATTTTTAAAATTTTGTCAATACTATTATTTTTTTGGATATAACCATGTAAAGGTGGTGCAGTTAATTATTTCAAATCAATTATCCCCTTGACATGCCTTATATCTAGAATACCTTTTCTTTCTTACTTTGGACATTTATCTAGTTATGTTTATTTGTTCAAAATATGATATTTATGATTTATGGATTCTTTTAGAAACACTGTTTTCGTGATATAAGAATTCGAATCGTCAGCTGTCAGTCTGAAGACTAAACAGACGCATTCGAACATTTATTAAGACTATTTTTCATAATAAATTCTACATTTTAAATGTCTTTTTTATTTCTCTATGATTTATTAAATCTGTCCGTTATTCGCATTAAGACAGTTTTCAAAAATCCTTTACTGTATTGAAATAATTTCTTTTTGTTATTTATTTTTATTGGAGACAAATTTTGTTTGTTTATCTTTAAGTGTTTATTTATTGGATACTCTTTTACTTTCCTAAAGATGATATTTGTTTTAAGTTTGGAACTTTATATGCATTTGATCAAAGGAAAGAAAGATGCATATCTTGGATATTTCTTAGATCTTGTGATTATTTATTTTATCTATTTTTGTATATAAATTACTTCAGAACTAGATACACACATTTTATGGGGGAGCAAGTTAATTGTTTCAATTCTTTTATGTCCTTAATGTGTGGTATACCTAGTTTATCATGGACAAATATTCTTCTACTTAAAATACCTTGTTGATTCGTTCATTATTTTTAATTTTAGTAAGTTTATGAGAGAATATATGATTATTATTATTGATTTATTTTTAATTCCCTCATTTTATTTGAGTTTCTAAATGTTATCTTGCTAAATTTATTTAATCATCCTTATTTGATTATTTCTTGAGTTTATATTGATTTGGCTTTTCTTATTGAGGTTTACCTCAAAGTGCATGATTATCTATATTTAGATTGATAATACTTTGCGGTGGAGCATTCAAGTAGACTGAATTTCTCCTTCTCAAGTTTCATTACCTTCATGTTTATCTAATAGATATACATATATCATGCTAAGGTAACTGAATTCAAATGCATGAACTTTGGTATAAATTGTGTATAGATTCTAGTATATTTATTTGATTTTTTTTCGATGATTATACTCTTTATCGATGTGATTCACTAATTTGTATGGGCAAATTATGAATCATTTTTTTGTGATCATTGTTAAAAGTCTCATTATATTTTTTGGTATATACTAGATCTGCGAATTTTTTTTGATGAATTATTTATGACCAATGATTGATTTCTACAATATTGATATCTACTTTTTATTAAAATCCTTTGTTGGTCTATTTTAAAACTACAATTATCAACATATTGTGTTTTGAATGTCATTTTTGGATTTCTAGTTGGTAAACTATGTATTGCTTGATTCCAGTTTTCTTTGTTAACGTTCAACCAACTATATTGTGTTTTGACATATTTTTCTATTTTATGTAATTTTCTAAAACCTGTCATTATACTGTCCTCCTAACCTTGATCATGCTTATTTTTGCCTTCCTCCTTTACTTATGCTTGAGTTCATTTTATCTCTTATAACAGGGGAGCTTATTTTTTGATCATGACAAAGGGGGAGAAATAAGTTTAGGTTAGCACATAATATTCTAGTATTATGTGTTTATTAGTGGTACATGCATCTATTGTATATATCTTAAACTTAACCGATTTGCCATAATAAAAAAGAGAGGAGATTGTTAGCCTAATGATTATATCATGTTTTTGAATATGGCTAATCAATTAAGTTTAAGATAATAAAGTCACTAATATTCATGTAATCACAATCATGTTGCAAATTAAATTTAGCATTGCCCTAATGTGAAAGAGTTTATGACTGTTAAAAACTACTAAATAAAGAGTCCAACTGTGGAAGTTTGGACTGCTACAATGTGCAACTACATAGACCATCACTAGCAAAATAAAATCTCAAAAACTGTAAACTGAATGCTTGTATCACATCTGAGCATCATCATCATCGGATGGAGCAGGTGGCTGAGGATCGAAGTAGGCATTGGTCGGATCAAAGTATCCATAGGTAGTCGGATCATCAAACCTCGGTCCATCGAAGCCATGATGATGGATCATCGAAACAGGAGCAGTAGGGTGGAGGTAGAGGCAAAGGATATTTCTTTGATCTAGTCAGCTCACAAGATGACGAAGAAATAGGACACAATGAAAGGTCGATCTGAAATCTCCTAATGAAAGCTACGAGATGCATGGGGTACAAAAAGTTACGCCCCACCCGCTTGCAACCGATCATCTAAGCCATAAAAGTCTTGGGGAGAGAAAAAGAACGCCAAAATGAAGGTGGTACATATCGGACATCTCATAAAACGTGATCTCGTCAGAAGATCCCATCTTGGGATGCAAAGTAGAGAAAATAAAACGATGTAACTCATAAAAGTTCTGGTTAAGGTGCTTTGAGAAAATCCTACCACAACGAGGAACAGGGTTAGGATCACCCATAGCAACCTTAGGAAAGTCAAGGGTAATGTCTTTGGAAAATTGGACATGGTGAATGTCAACTAACACCTCGCCGAGATCCGACATATGCAAATGTTGGCCCATTGGTCATGGTCAAACCTAATTTTAATAATTGATCTAACCATGTCTCGATATAAGGGCTACTTGGACAACTACTAAAGAAATGCTACTATTCTATTCAAGGCTGAAGCTGTTTTTGTCGTATGAGTCTGTATTTTATATTCAATGTAATATTCATGTTTATTGAGTCTAGGAATGCATTTTACACTAAGTCGTACTGGCAAATAAGCTACCCCAAAACGTTTTCAAAAATATCTTATATTTTAAAAATATCCTATTTTTCGAAAGCTCCTAACTGCTTAAACTTTTTCAAAAACCAGTTTTACAAAATGTCCCAAAAATCAGAATTGGCCCTAGGAGAATTCGGCCAGAGTTCTGCCCGAATTCAGCCAAAATTTGTTTAGTGTCGTTTGGTTTTTGAACTTGGTCCTCCTGCAGTTATGGATGCAACGACTATTTGTTGAGATTTTTTCAAAGAATTCTGCCCAAATTCTGACAGAATTCTGTCTTTGGAAAACCTATAAATATAGAAGGATTTTAATCATTTCAACTAACTCATTCGCTGTCTTATCTCTTCTCTCTAAGCTTAAACGTCTTCTAAGGTGCTCTAAAAGCTTTTATTTTCAAATCCCAAGCCAGTTACAATTCTCTAGTCGTTTTGCCAGTGCGGTACGGTCTAGAAGTTTTTCAGAGAGATTGCAATCAGAGACTTGATTGAAAAAGATACTTCACGATTGAAGTTGGTCGAGTACTTCGTATCAAAGCTCGCGTTATAGAAGTTGCAAGGACTTCGTATGAAAACTTGCGGTATTTTCTAATAGTAGATTCAACTGGAAGCTAGAATTCTTCCGACTAGAATAGTCCTCACAACAGGAAAACCAGTATACATCACCGTCTTTGCGTTTGCTTTCTGATCTCTGCCTTTACATTTACATACTTGTGATATATTATTTGTGATCTTGTTGCTAACTTTTAAAATTAGCTAAATTCTGCTGCTTACTCTATTCAACCCCTAGAGTATTGCGCATTACGATTTATTCCTACAATTGTTATCAGAGCGGGTTATACAGGTAAAGCGAGGTAACACTGCTATTATATTCGCATGGTATGTGCATTTGCATGTTTCATAATTTTAAATTATTTTAAATGGATGCTAAGAGTGCATTTTTGAACGATTTTATAAAAGAAGAAGTTTATGTAGCTCAACCTCTAGGTTTTACTGATTTGAAAAATCCTGATTATATTTTCAAGTTGAAGAAAGCCTTATATGGTTTGAAATAAGCCCCTCATGCTTGGTATGATCGTTTAAGTTCTTTTCTACTTGATAACGGTTTTACAAAAGACAAGGTTGATACTACACTGTTTATAAAATCTTTTAATCAAAATCTTCTTTGAATTTAAATTTATTTAAATGATAGTATCTTTGGATCTACTGATAAATCTCTCTGTCAAGAAATTTCAAAGTGTATGCAGAACGAGTTTGAGATGAGCATGATGGGAGAATTGAAATTCTTCCTCGGACTGCAAATCAAACAAACCAACATGGGATGTTCATTAATCAAGCTAAATACACAAAAGACTTATTAAAGAAGTTCGACCTGGAAACCGTCAAACCACTTGGCACTCCAATGGGGACTTCAACCAAGCTTGATATTGATGAACAAGACAAACTGGTCGACATACGTAAGTATCGAGGTATGATTGATAGTTTACTTTATTTTACTGCTAGTCGCCCAGATATAATGCTTAGCGTTTGCTTGTATGCACGTTTTCAAGCTAACCCTAAGGAATCACATTTGTGCGCAGTTAAGTGTATCTTTCGATACCTTAAAGGCACTTCTTCTGTCGGCTTATGGTATCCCAAAACTACGTCCTTTGACCTAACAGGTTACTCGAATGCTGATTTTGCTGGATGTAAAGTAGATAGAAAAAGTTCCAGCAGCACATGTCATTTACTAGGTAAGGCTCTAGTATCTTGGTTTAGCAGGAAACAAAATTATGTCGTATTATCAACTACTGAGGTTGAGTATATCGCTGCAGGACGTTGTTGTGCATAAATTTTACGGATGAAGCAAACCCTAGAAGACTTTGTTTACTTTACACACACATACCTATTTTCTGTAACAACACTAGTACTATTAATTTGACTAAGAGTCTTGTATGTCACTCTCGCACTAAGTATATTGAGATTCGACATCATTTTCTTAGAGATCATCAAATAAATGGAGATATGAACCTTGTATATGTAGACACAGAGAACCAACTGGCTAATATCTTTATAAAACCATTAGCGGAAGATCGTTTCAATTATTTACGTCGAGAATTAGGAATTTTAGATGTCAATAATATCAATTAATGTTGTTTTATTGATTATCTTTCAAATGCAAACATTGTTTTCGAGACAAGCATACAAATGGTCTGTTTGTCACCACGACCAAGGTCAAAGCAAAACGGTATCTAAGTGTTCCCCGGTAAACCCCCGTTAGTTGGGACAGTACCCCTACAGCTAATCTGAGTCGGTCGTTGTGTAATAAAACTTAATTCATAAAATAATATTAATTATATTAATTAAAATTTTAAAATAACTAAACTTGGAATTAAATAATTGAAAAGTGATTGATGAAAAGAAAGTGGATTGCATTTATTTCTGTTTGAAAAACACCTCAACAGAATCCGAAGCGAACTCTGACCGAATTCGGCCCGAGTTCTTTTGGTGGTATATGTTTTAAGTCAGAACCGAGTGGCCCCCTTCCTTTCATCCTCTCTAAATCCTCATATCATAGCAGCAGTCGCGCCCCGACCCTCCAAACCTTAGAAATTCTCCAAGCCTTTTTCTTCCAATCCCCTTGGAAAAATTAATCCAAACTTTGGATTCATGCAGAGTTTCTCGTCCTCTACAACATACTCCAATCTTGGAAGGTATAACCTCCTCCTTCCCTCTCTTTCAAGTTCGTAGATTTTATTCTTTTTCGACACAATGCCTTTGAACTTCAATCTCTCCAAGAGGAAGAAGACCGCGGCCAGTGAAGAGGCCTCGTCTTCGAATCCTCAGGTGGATTCCCTCTTTACCCTGGTCCAATCGGACGACGGAGCATATAATAAGTTTTTCTTTAAAACTCATTATAAATCCTTACTATTATATGCAGATTTCTTTGTTCGCAAAATATGCACCGACGTCCCGATTAAATAGACTATTTCCTGAACACCGTCCATTCTTTGAGGCATTAGGATTGTACCAACTTGTCACCCACCAATATCTTATCGTCACTAATGCCATTCATCTTTTTAATGCAATTTCACTTTGAACACATTTGATGTAAGAAGTCGTGTCAGTAGAATTACTATCAAGTTCAATGATATCCTCTTAGCGAATATCCTTAATGTCCCTAATGAAGGTGCTCCGCTAGATGATATCACGGAATTTGATTCTCCCACAAGTAGAACATTAAATAATTTCAAGAACGAACTCTGTTCTCCTGCCCGTGTTCGTTTTGGTTAGTTCAAAGCTGCTAACTTGCACTTATTTATCTATGAATTGCATCACATCGTCTACTCCACTCTCTTACCCAAATCTATTTCGAAAGACGATGTTACCACCCTTGAATTGTCTGCCCTTTATCACATTCTTAAGGGTATTCATTTTTTTGTCCCCAAGACTATTATCTAGATGATGGGACGTTGTCGTAAAAGGCATAGAAACCTTGCTTACGCAATGATTCTCCCAATCATCTTTCAGTATTTTGATATTGACCTATCCACTTGCGCTCTTGAGTCTGAGCCCAAGTATCTTCAGCTGTCTCATCGCAGCGCAGTTGTCCCTCCTACTCCTCCTACTACTCCTCCTCCTCAGGACTACCCTATGTCTTAAGAGGGTGTCTATCAGCATCTCTCAGATTTGTGAGCGATTATTACTGACACATCTAGGAAACGTGAGTTCCGTGATGCTAGTCAGTTTTAGGCTCTCGCCAATTCCTTTACCGATCTCCGTTTTGCTCAGACTTGTCATTCTGCCAGTTCTCTTACCAGAGATCCAGCTGTATCTGGCTACCTCTACGAGGATAAGGCAGTGCATCATCTCTTTCAGCCCGATAACGCATATGATTGGTACCATGGTTCTCGTGCTACTCTACACCCTTCTAGAGCTGGCACTTCTGGAGCTGGTCCATCTGGATATGGTGGCACTACTGGCACTGATGATGATGATGACTCAGAGTACTTTTGATCTAGACATGATGTATTTTGTCTAGATATTATCTAGTTAGACTTTTATTTGTCTATGTATGCTTGGAAATGTTCCGACATTCCAAGATAGCACTTTATTTTTGCACTGAGACTTTATTGCTGAGATGATGTATTCTGAACATCTTTTATGCATTTTATAATACTGTTCTCTACTTTTCATCATATTCTGTTTATGTATAGCATTATCGCTTTTAGCTTTTGCTTCAATATATAAACTGCCTGTGACATATATGTTTATTCCTTTATATTTTTTATTATTATTTCTTCAACGCTTTTTCTTACGCATAATTTAAGGGGGAGCTTCTCTCTTTGCAATTATTTTGCTAAGTGACAACAGGAGAGAAAATGGATCTAACATATATTACAGGATACATAATTTTTTTCCAAGATACAATACAATACCAATACATGAACAAGCACACTACATATTTTGATTCTTTTCAAATCAAACGATCGAGATGTTATATCGGTCAAGGTTTGTCAATTATCAAAATGGGAGAGATTATTGGCCCATTGGTCATGGTCGAACCTGATTTTAATAATTGATCTAACCTTGTTTCGATATAATGGCTACTTGGACGACTACTAAAGAACTGCTACCTTTTTGTTCAAGACTGAAGCTGTTTTTCAAGTATGAGTCTGTATTTCATATTCAATATAATTTTCATATTTATTGAGTCTAGGAATACTTTGTACACCAAGTCCTACTGGCAAATTGGCTACCCCAAAATGTTTTCAAAAATATCCTATGTTTTGAAAATAGCCCATTTTACAAAAGCTTCTAACTGCTTAAACTTTTTCAAAAACTAGTTTTACAAAATGTTCCAAAAATCAGAATTGGCCCTAGATGAAATCGGCCAGAGTTCGGCCATAATTAGGCCATAATTCATTTAGTACCATTTGGTTTTTGAACTTGGTTCTCCTGCAGTTACGGATGCAATGGCTATTTGCCGAGATTCTCTCAAAGAGTTATGCCATAATTCTGCCATAATTCTGTCTTTGGAAAACCTATAAATAGAGAAAGATTTCAATCGTTTCAACTCACTCATTCACTTTCTTATTGCTTCTCTCTAAGCTTAAACATCTTCCAAAGTGTTCTAAAACTTTCATTTTCAAATCCCAAGCCAGTTACAATTCACTAGTCGATTTGCCAATGCGGTATGGTCAAGAAGTTTTTCAGAGAGATTATAATCAGAGGCTTGATTGAAGAAAGACACTTCATAATTAAAGTTGGTCGAGTACTTCGTATCAAAGCTCGCATTGTAGAAGTTGCAAGGACTTCGTATGAAAACTTGCGGTATTTTCGAATAGTGGATTCAACTGGAAGTTAGAGTTCTTCCGACTGGAATAGTCTTCACAAGAGGGAAACCAGTATACATCACTGTCTTTGCCTTTGCTTTCTCAACTCTGCCTTTATATTTACATATTTATGATATATTATTTGTGATTTTGTTGCTAACATTTAAAATTAGTTAAATTTTGCTGCTTACTCTATTCATCCCCCCTCTAGAATATTGCGCTTTACGATTCGTTCCTACAAAAAATACTCACTGAGGTCAGTTGAGTCGAATTCAATTTCATGTCCGGCGACACAAGAATATACACTACTGTCGGGTTTTACTTGCATATTGCAATAAAACATTCGAACGACATTATCATAAATATTGTCAGCAGTTGCAAAGAAATCGTGAAGGCTAAGTCTATCGAAAGTGGAGGCATACTCCGAAAAAATAGTAAAATTAATAGATCATCGAGGACAAATTTTTCGAGACGAGAAAGAGTTAAACCACGAATCCGAAAATTCCAAAGATGGAAAAAATCTAGAGTCATAATCATCTTCGTCGGAAGGACGAGCGGGACTAAATGCGTTCGCCGGTTCATATTCAAAGGTCGAAGATGAACCTGCCATGGAAGCTACTTTCTTTCTCTTATAGAGTTCGGGAGCCATAGATGAAAAGGAGAAAGGGAAAGAAATACCTTAAGAGAATGGAGAAAGGATGGAGAAAGTCACTTTCTTGTGCTTCGTAGATCTAAGGAGGATGGAGGCAGGAGGAAGGGAGCTTGAAGTAGTTGAAAACTAGGGTTTTAGAGGATGTTCATTCGGGTGTGAAGAAAAACGAAGGGGAAGATAGAGATATATAGGAAGCTAGGGCCGACTGTGCTATTCTGGAAAAATGGACCAACGTCAACCGAACTCAGTCCGAGTTCTCCCAGAGTTCAGCCACTTGTATTTCCAATTCATTTTATGCATAATGAATAATAAATAAACTTAACAAACTTTAATTCTTCAATTTAATAATATTCATTACTTTGGGTTAGCTGTAAGGGCCGAATCCTAGCTAACGGTAGTCCGAAGACACTTGGCACCATGTCGCTTAGACTTTTACGTCTTTTTATCAGAAGGGCCCTTTCTGCTTGTACCAAAAATAATTTCAATTAATAAATGTCAAAATCGTAAGTTATAAGAATTTTAATAAATATAATGCATTATGAATCTGAAAATTTAAGTACGCCTAGTTCACGTTGCAGATAATTGAAACGGTCTTCAGCCAGCGGTTTTGTGAAAATATCTTCTAGCTGATGATATGTGTTAATAGATTCTAAGAAAATATCCCTGTGTTATTGGTGGTCATATAAAAAGTGATGACGTATCTCTATGTGCTTTGTGCGTGAGTGACAAACAGGGTTCTTAGTCAAATTAATCGTGCTAGTATTATCACAAAATATGGGAATCTTCGTGTAGTGCAGATTGTAGTATTCTAGGGTTTGCTTCATGCATAAACTTGAGCACAACAATGTTCTGCGGCGATATACTCAGCCTCAGTCGTTGATAGCGCTACATAATTTTGCTTCTTAATAAACCATGAGACTAAAGCTTTTCCTAGGAAATGACACGTACCGCTGGCACTTTTACGGTCTACTTTGCATCCTGCAAAATCAGCATCTGAATAATCGATTAGGTCAAAAGATGTGGTTTTGGGATACCACAAGCCGACTATAGAAGTTCGCTTAAGGTATCGAACGATACGCTTAACGGCACATAAGTGTGATTCCTTAGGATTAGCTTGATATCTAGCACAGATGCAAACACTAAACATGATATCAGGGCGACTAGCAATTAAATATAATAAACTACCAATGATACCTCGATACTTACGCTGGTCAACTGGTTTGCCACTTTCATCAATGTCAAGCCGGATTGATGTAGCCTTTGGAGTTCCGATAGGATTTACATTGTCGAAGTCATACTTTTTCAATTAATCCTTCATATACTTAGCTTGGTTGATTAATGTTCCCTATACGTGCTGTTTGATCTGGAGTCCTAGGAAGTAGTTCAGTTCTCCTATCATACTCATCTCAAACTCACTCTGCATACACATAGCAAATTCTTGACAAAGTTTTTCATTAGTAGAACCGAATATTATGTCATCTAAATAAATTTTTACAAGAAGAATAGCATCTTCTGCAGACTTGATAAATAAGGTCGTATCAACTCTTACTTTTGAAAATCCATTTTCAAGTAGAAAAACACTTAGGCGTTCATACCAAGCATGAGGTTGTTTGAGTTCATAGAGTACTTTCCTAAGTTTGAAGACGTGATCGAGTTTTTGAAAATCGTCAAAACCAGGACGTTGTTTCACAAAAAATCTTTCAAAAATCCATTTAAAAATGGACTCTTTACGTCCATTTGAAATAGTTTGAAATCATGAAAACATGCAAATACACAAAATATGCGGATAGCTTCAAGTCGAGAAACAGGAGCATATGACTCGTCATAATCCATACCTTCCTCTTGATTATAACCTTGTGCCACTAGACGTGCTTTGTTGCGTAGAACTTGCCCATCCTCAATTTATTTCGGAACACCCATTTGGTACCAAGTATCGATTGACCAATAGGTTTAGGAATAAGTTCCCAAACTTGGTTTCTCTCAAAATGATTAAGTTCCTCTTGCATGGCATCAATCCAAAATTTATCATTAAAAGCATCTGCTACTGTCTTAGGTTCTACTTGAGATATAAAGGCTACATTAGCTGCTATATCAGTGTCTTTACTAGAAGAATGTGTACTTACACCTTTTGATACATCACCAATGATGAGCATCTCTGGATGATCTGGCAAGAATTTCTAAAATTTGAACATATTTGTTAGATCTTCCACATGGCTCTCTTTGGTACCAGTATCTTTAGATGACTTGGATTTAACATGTGCATCTTTATCATCACTGTCGCTAGATCTGTGACAATTGAGCTCATCAAAAGTAACATTAATAGATTCTTCAACAATCATAAATCGTTTATTAAGTACTCTATATCCCTTACTCTTAGCATCATATCCGAGAAATATTCCTTCATTTGCTTTAGAGTCGAACTTTCCCAAGTTGTCCTTAGTGTTCGGGATAAAACAGCGACATCCAAAAACTTTAAAATAGGAAATGTTTGGAATCCTGCCAAACCATAGCTCATATGGTGTTTTCTACGAGATAGGTCAAATTAACACCCTATTTAAAACATTATAGGTTGCACCAACAGCTTCTGCCAAAAAATATTTAGGAAGATTACGCTGATTCAGCATGACTCTAGCCATCTCGCTTAAAGTACGATTCTTCTGCTCCACAACACCATTTTGTTGGAGAGTTCTAGGACAAAAAAACTCGTGGTAATATCTACTATCATCACAAAACTTTTTGAAATCAACATTTACAAATTCGCCACCATGATTACTTCAGATATGAGTAATCATAAAGCCCTTTTAATTTTGTACCTTTTTACAAAATATCTGAAATTTAAAAATAGCATCACTTTTATTTGATAAAAGTAAACCCATGTAAAATGAGAGAAATCATCAATAATCACAATGGCGTAGAGCTTACTGCCAAGACTAGCGACTCTTCTAGGACCAAATAAATCCATATAAATTAACTGCAATGGTCTAGAAGTACTTACAGCGTTGATGGATTTAAAAGTTGACCTTGTTGCCTTACTTTTTTCACAGTCAACACATACCATGTCTCTCTTGAATGTGATTTCAGGGAGTCCTTTTACCAACTTTTTGGTACATAGCCGTGAGATAGTATTCATATTTGCATGTCCTAGCCTCATGTGCTATAGCCAGCTTTTATCTTGATTTGCTACTAGGCATCTTCCTGCATTGTTAGTACTCTCTAAAAAGAAAACATAAACGTTGCCTTCCCTAATCCCTTCATATATGGGATTACCAGATGGCATTTCATATATAGTACATCTGTCTTTTACAAAGTTGATGCCATAACTATTGTCTGCCAAATGACTTATGCTCAGTAGGTTATGTTTCAACTCTGTAACCAGGCAAACGTCTTTTATTACTAGGTAAGGGGACATACCAATAGTGCCATTTCCAATTGTATCACCTCTCAGGTTATTTCTGAAGGAAATGTATCATTCTTTCTTCGTCAACAGCGTAGCGAACAAAGATGCATCACTAGTCATGTGCCATGAGCCTCCGCTATCGAGGATCCACTTGCTTCTAGCATGAGAGGGTTGAGGGTCCACCTATAAACAAGTAGATGAATCCTTTGGTACTCATTTCTTGAAGGTTCCATTTTGATTAGTCTTAGGTCTCCAAACAAGTGTTTGATTGTCAACAAGCTTTCATGCTAAACAATACTATGATATGTGCCCGCGAGTACCAAAGTACATGTAAGTAAGTTTTGAAAAAGTGCTCTTTGTTTTCGTGTTGACATGCATTTGTGTCTTCTTTGAAATCCTATAAGTGAAAGCATAATTATGATTAATGTGTTGCTTGTGTGCTTTATGTGGTTTAGTCCTCTTAGATGTATGTTTAGAATAAGGACCAACCTTAGGCTGTGTCACAGAGATGCCCTACTGACTGACTTGATCTCTAAATTTTTAGAGACAACACAAGACTCCTCATATTTCGCAGGCATATCAACGAGTCTTTGCTCTTTGACTAAGTGCCTCTTCTTCTCTATGTCAGAAAGCTCTTGTCTTTTGACATAGTCTCTTTCCTTCTTTTTGATGGTGAGGATAGCTTCATGATAGTCTACTTTATTCTTGGCTATCTCATCCATGTTACACGTAGTAGATGTCTCTTTAATATCTTTGAGAAGATTAGACAATCTTGCTACTTCGGTTGTGCATGCCTCAACCTCTTTGCGAGATTGCTTATACTTGTCTAACACATTTCTGTGTTCTTCAAGTAGTTCACTAAAGGTATTTTCTAACTCATCAAAAGTAAAGTCATCATATAGAGGGTCAGATGATACCTTATCGAATGCCATAAGATAGACATTAGTAGTACTGCCGGGGTTGTCCTCTTCCTCTGATTCACTGGCATCACTTTCATGCCAGATGCTTGTGTTTGCATACTTTCGACCAGTTGTAGCTTTTCTGCTTGATCTTGATCTGTCATATGGACTACTTTTCTTTGACAGTGGACAGTCCTTCTTCATATGTCCTGACTTCTTGCATCCAAAACATATTATTTCTTCTTTATTAATTTCGTGGACGTCTTTCTTCTTTCGGATTGATCTCTCAAACTTTAAGAATTTGTTGAAGTTCCTTACTAGCAGGGCTTGCTCATCACTACTTGATGATTCTTCATCAGAATCATTGTTTACAACTCTTTTGGCTTATACTTTTAAGGCGATTGATTTTTCCTTGGGGGTTGCTTCTTCAAATTCTTGTAGGTCCAACTCATGGGTCATCAGCTTGCCCATAAGTGTCTCCAGAGTCATTGTGGTAAAATCGTTTCCTTCAATGACTGCAGTTACCATTGGGTTCCAATTCTTGGTTAGAGCACATTGCACCTTTCTAATCTTCTCATGATTACTATAATCCTTATCAAGAGATTGCAAAGGATTAGTAATAGCTAGGAAATGAGTAAACATCTGTGTAATTGACTCGCTAAATTTCATCTTAAATGATTCATATTCCTGTGTTAGTATGCTGATTTTGGATTCCTTTACTTGGGAAGTACCTTCATGAGTTACCTCAAGAAGTCTCCAAATATCATGAGATGTAGTACAGGTAGAAACACGATTAAACTCTGTCTTGTCAATTGCACAAAATAGTGCATTGATGGCACGTACATCTAGACTACCTTTTATCTTTTCTTCGTCTACGTATTTGTCGTATGGCTTGTCTACAAGTATACCTTCAATATTGGTACCGGTTTCTTATAACCGTCAATAACTATAGACCAAAGATAAAAGTCAAGATACTTTAGAAATAAACTCATTCGTATTTTCCAATAAGTGTAGTTTGTTCTATCAAATAGTGGGAGTTTACTTGTGGATTGCCCTTTACCGTTGAATATTGATTTCACGGCTGTCATACATACTTTATAGAGTAATATATAAGAATATAACCTGCTCTAATGCCAATTGTAGGACCGTTGAGCACCTCTATGGGGTGAATAGTATGTACGAGTGTAGCAGAAATAATCACAAAGTAGAATTAAATAGTTATAATCTATGCCAGAAAAAAGAGAATAATTTAAATTACAGTAAAAGATAAAAGATAAAAGATCAAACTCAGTGAACACCGTAATATATACTGGTTTCCCTCTGAGAGGACTAATCCAGTCACGAGTACTCTTACCCATTGTTAATCCACTATTTGTAAGCGCTAAATGAGAGGTTGCTGTCTTTTTACAACACCATGCTTGGCGACAAGTGCACGATCGACTTCATACTACCGTGCTTGGAGACGAGCACACGATTGACTCTGAAAACTGAGATGTTTTCTGACTAGCAACATCTTCACAACTCTATAAACCAAAGACTCTAAATCGAACAAGACGTTACTGATGGAACGGAGGATTCCCAAGACCATAGTTTGGTGTGCGTATTGATCGATAGAAAGATAAACAGATATAAACGTGTTTTAACCCTTCATAGGTGGACTCTAGGGTTCACAAATTATACCTACGGCGGGAAGAAGACAATAGTTTCTAGTAATCTCGAACAGTCACGACCCCAAGATCTTCTGCCCGTATTCCTTCTTCAGGTTGGACGTCGTGTGGGCAACGATCTCCTAACCTTTTTTTTCTTGGCAGCCCTCCCTTTCTCTCCTTACGTAAATCACGAATTTAGAGAAAGCTTCTTATTTCTGATTAAATTATGGCTGCCGAAGAATAGAGGATATATATAAAAGTCTACGATAGGGACCATGAGGAAAAATTAGGGTTAGATCTCCTAATGGATCTGGGTATCCCGTGTTCAGCCCGAACTCACAACCCAGGCCCATTAACAATAGCTTGATCCACTAAAGATCTATTATTGTACTGCCTTCCTAATCCAAAATTATGATTATGGGCTCCTTTTATTATATGCTCGTTTGGCTCCCATGTTAAGATATCAAATGTCCGTCGATCAAATTAAGTTACTGACAACTATATTGATTGACATCTTTTATCCTTAAGTAGTAGCACTCAACTTTATTTGTCATGTCGGATATAATCCACCAGCAGGGTTTTCATGACAATCCTTATGAGCTCCTTAAGGGAACATCATCAACCCGACGTATCGGGACATGGATTCTATTTATAATCAACAGCCCATCATACATACAATGTTATTACCCAATTCATAGAGGTTGTTGACCTATAATGAATCTCACTCTTTTATGGGCCAAAGTAATACAAACTTAATATACATGTCTGTTATTATATCAGGATTAAGAGCACAAGCATCCATAATAACAGAGGTGTTTGTTCTCTTATGTAGTCAGTACAAAGAGAACAACCTCAAGTGGTCATGTTCAATACACACAAAGTGTACTAGTGTAAACCTGTAGTCAAGATAGACTAATACCATATTACGCTACAACTTTTCCAATAGATTGTCCAAGTCCATCTAGGTTGTGAACTATTTATATATTGCATAGGGAACTGATAATATGATCTTCTGTGTGACACCGCACACCATATTATCTACAATATAGAATATCAGACACTTGCGTTTATACTTGCAACAAATACAATATGCAAACATTTTTCTATATGATTCTCATTCAAAATTTAAGGAAATAAAGTTACTACAAAACTGATACTTTTAGTATATAACCCTAACAGTTACTGGCTTTGGCTAAGAGTAGTATAGGTGAAATGTGAAAACTTTAGATCACTGGAAAAACACTTTAGGAATAGACAGATTGAAGAGTGAATGAGTGATTAGAAATGTGAAAATCCTTCTCTATTTATAGTATTTTTTTTGACTGAATTCGTGCAGAGTTTAGGCAGAGTTCGGATGCTAAAATCTCATATACGAATGTTGGATATAGATTTGGAGGGAACTGTTTTTCAAAATCTCGGACCAAACTCGGTCTGAGTTCTATCTGAATTCTGTCAAACCAGAATAGGATTTTTGGGGTCCAAATTGCATATGGTTTGTGGGCTGTTTGGATATGTAGATTTGAGATGTAGGTAGGCTTTTTGGATAGGTGGACTGGAAGATAACCTATGCCAGTAATATCCTGATCGATTTTACATTTATATTTCCTAGACTCAAATAAAAGTAAAATACAAAAGAAATGTAAAAATGAATCGATTTGGATTTTAATACAA
Source organism: Iris pallida (assembly GCA_029216955.1). Taxonomy (NCBI): domain Eukaryota; kingdom Viridiplantae; phylum Streptophyta; class Magnoliopsida; order Asparagales; family Iridaceae; genus Iris; species Iris pallida. The sequence continues at coordinate 2,438,877 of JANAVB010034018.1, read as the reverse complement.
TTGCTTTTGGATGATGACTCGAAAGCTCCTTGAAGATGCAATACGTTCTTTGATATTGATTTTAGTGACCTGCAACATTAGTAGTAGTTTATATATTTTGTGGATCGACATAAGTCATCGTTGATTATCAAAATCAGATGTGACCATTTAGGCAATGGACCAACTGATGGGTCCGCATTAAGTCGAACACTGTCCTCAAGTGGTCCAGATGGCTGGATTTTTTCTGGCACTTAACGACAATGTCATCAATATAACATTCCACCATTTTCTGAAGGTGTTTGTGGAATATGGTACTCATAGCCTGCTGGTATGTTGCTCCTGTATTTTTCAAACCGAAATGCATCACTATATAACAGTAGATTCCTTTTGGAGTTCGAAACGATATATGTTTTTCATCTTCAGGGAATATCTTGATCTGGTTCTAGCATGAGAACTCGTCCATGAAGGACATGCGCGTGAAGCCACAAGTATTGTCAATCATTACGTCGGTAATCGGGAGGGGAAACTCGTCTTTTGGATAGGCTGAGTTAAGGTCCCTGAAGTCTATGCAGACTCGAATCTTCCCGTTCTTCTTAGTGACAGGAACAATATTGGCTACCCAGTCTGGATGTTGCTTTTCACGAATGAAACCACTCTCTATGAGTTTGTCTACTTCTTTCTCGATAGCATCCATAAGGTTGGGACGGAAGGACACTATTAATGTTTGACAGGTTTAGCGTTGGGCAGGATATTGAGTCGGTACATTGCGACTTGCGGCACAAGATTGTGATATGCTCACACCATCTCCATTCCCACGGCGCAGTCGTCTGCTCCTGATCAGAAGCTTAAGTCACTTCTCTACAAGAGACTTGGGAACTCCTATCGCAACCAATGCAAGTCAACCTATCGCTCCAGAAGCACAGTAACCCTACCAACCTAAAGCACAAGCCTACTCATTGCCTACAGCACAGTGACTCCAGTAGCCCGAAACACAGCTTCATAAGTTGCTCTATATGCACAGAAGTCTTGTCGTCATTCGAAGCCAAGTCCACTCGTCGCCTGGAAGCACATAGGTTCCGTCGTCTCCAGAAGCACGGTCTACTCGTCGCCCCAGAAGCACTGCAACACCTAGTCCTCACCAGAGGCACAGAAAGCATGGGTCTACCCCAATTGGTTTGTTTAAACCGCCTCTTACAGAGAAGATTGGAATTAAATTATGATTGATATCATATCAGATAGATTTAAATCTTAGACGAGGATCAGTTAGACTCCAAATCTAGGATGAAATCCCAAGATTTACTCTGCTGTATCCGAGAAAGCAAATTGGCACACGCCATATGTCACCTCCTTCGGTTATGTTTATAACCACAAGAGATCTCGTTTGAGGGGAATCTCGATGTCCGCCACGTGTCAACACCGCAGAAGCCCGTATCCTATAATGACAGCAGATTCTTTCATATCTCAGAAATCCTAATGCACATCGCATATGTGCTCGGTTCTCTATAAATAGAAGGAGTTCTTCTTCCACAAAAAAGAGAGGAAAAAAGAGAGAGGGAAGATTGACAATCGACAATCTTCAAAGGATTAGCAATCTCTATCCACGAAGAGTCGACCACCCTCATCCACTTATCAACCAAAAAATCAACCAACCAGCCATCTTCAAGGGATCTTCTCATCCAGACAGCCTCTTGATCGGTGACCCCAGAGTCCCGTCAAAAGTGCCAGAGAGCCATAGCAAGGTTGATTCGTCGTCAGACCGTCAACGGAGTAAAGGAGCCACTGCAGTGATCGACCTCCACCGTCATGCTTTTCCAGAAACCTCGTCTCCCTGTACTTGGAATATCCTATTTAGGACTTCCTTCTTTGTACACAGATACCTTATACGTTCAATAAAGCAACAAGTTTGTTTAACCTTTTGTTACGTCGAACAGTGCCGATGTTTATTTGTAGATATCGAGTATCGACACTAGGTATGAAGATATATTAAATTCGTGTCCATTGACATCATGGACCATAGGACACATATACGATATATGATAGTGATTTAATATGGATTCTGATAGGAGATATTCGTGTCTATGGACTGTGTGATAGCATATAGTACTAGTTTGCATGACTTGTTACGGGTGCATGATTCATACTTGACGTGACTGGATAGTTCTAGAGCATGCGGTGTGGAGGACTCTATCGAAGTATCCAGCCATCGTGACTCATAAAATTGTGGAGCTTGGTTATTTGAGTGTACCTCGGTCTCTGTAGCAGAGCCTTGGAGTTGTTTCATATTCACTCATTGGTATCATGACATGGTGCCATGAGTGATTGCATGTTTGACTGGGCCTGATATTAGGATTGTCCTCAACTTTATTTTATACTTAGAAGATTATGGTAGTTATCCTTCGTTATATGGATATTCTTTTTACTGTTACTTGGCATGTATATTATGTACCTTGTTATGTACCCTAAGGATCTGGTGATCTCTCAAGGTAGTTGGTCATGCAGAGATAGTACGCTGATCATGGAAGTATTGCTGTATCTGGCTCAAGTATTTTTGTCATGAGAATGCACCATGACCTCCAGTTCTAAACTCTCCAAAGTTATTGTAGGTGTAACGTAACCCAACCCCCGGCGAGTATGCTGGTAGTAGTTCTGAGACTTCCCTTTTGGAGCACAAAGCTGTAGAAGAAGGCGTCGGCCTTTGCCATAGTTCAGTCCTATGTCGCTGTTCAAGTCGTATCCCATCTTCTGGATAAGTTTTTTGTCTTGAGCAGTGTAACGATAGAGTTGCATCTTGTCGTTATCGGGCTCTGGCCCTACGAAAGTAAGTCTTTGAGGATGCTCTACCTGACCGACGATGATGGGTTCCTCATCTTTCTTTCTTATTGGAACCAGGAAGTAAGCATCTCGAAAAAGGGAAACTCAGCTTGCAAGATTAGCGGTTGTCACTTGTGTTTGCAACATATATAGAGCATTATATAAGAAATACATAGTGTTCCAATGTGCACAAGAGTAATTCAAAGACAACCACTACCAAAATTTCTCGATTTAGCGACGGCCAGATCCGTCGCCAGTTCGACGAGAATTCCTATTAGCGACCGATAACTGACGGATTTTGGCCAAAATAATCCGTCGGCAATCAGCTCGTCGCTAATAACTGTCCGTCGCTACGTAGTCGTCATGCGACGAAATAGCGACGTTTTGTCGACTTAACAATACGAAGCATTACCGACGACTTTTCGACCGACTAGCGTCCATTTCAAGTATTAAGTACTGAACTGTGTAGACAATAGCGACGTAAAGTTCCGTCGGTAACCCGTCGTAATAGCGTATTAGAGTGTATCATGCCGTCGCTAATCCGTCGATGCCTTCGATAACAAAGGACGGATTAGCGACGGTTTGCTGACGGAAAATCCGTCGATCAGGTTCCGAAAATTCTTGTCATTTCCAGCAACATGGCGACGAAATAGTCGTCGTAATTCCGTCGATATATGTCGACGGAATACGGACGGATTATCCGTCGAGCATGTTCTGGAAATTCTTGGTATTTCCAGAACAAGGGCGACGGATAGGTCGTCGCTATTCCGTCGAACTATATACCATGCCAACAGATATTCCGTCGACAATCCGTCGCTACCTGGAAACATTTTTAAATCTCCAGTTAGCGACGGATTTGCCGTCGAAAAGTAGTCGAAAACTGGTAATATCCGTCGCACAACGGTCACAAGTCCGTCGCTAACTGAGAATATTTTGAAAAAAAATTACAGCGCTTTCTCTGTTCGCAAAAATATGCATAAACCAAACCAATATATAATGCACACCAAATATCCAACAATCACATAGACCAAATATATAATGCACACCAATTATCCAAGAATCACATAGACCAAATATGCACATACGAATTTAATGCACACCAATTATCCAAGAATTATATAGACCAAACCAAATTAATATAAAATAGACATCAATTATCCGGAAGAGTAACCTAATATCCGTCGTTATAATCCGATCATAGCATAAATATTCCAAAATTTTCACAAATATTCCAAAACACATAGGAAAATCGACATTGGCCTCAACAAAGACCACAAGTCAGACGATGAATCCACACAGCCAGGGATCATAGTTGCGTTGAGGCATGTACCATTCTATCAGCCACTTTGCATACGAAGGCTCAATCTGGTTGAGGTCTTCTGTAGGGACAGGAGGGTCGGTCCCGATGCTACTATTCTCTGACGGTGGCTCCTCCTTAACTTCAAGCTTGGGAGCAATCTCTTCACTGATGGTCATCGGTTCTTCCTTGACCTCGACCTTTGGTAACACCTTCTCCTTAACAGTCATCGGCTCTTGTTTGACGACGGAGACTTCCTCCGTGTCGACCTCCAAGGGTTTCTTGCCTCGACCCCTTCCTCGACTAGCAGCACTACCTCGACGAGTCATAGGAGACATCTTTCTGACAACAGAAATTTTCATATAGGGTAAAGAAATTTACTCAAATTATAAAAGTTGTGACGTTGGTTTTTCGCGTTTATCATCATTAGAGGGAGCAGCACTGGAAAATTTGTGACGTTGGTAGCATGAGAGAGTAAAAATCTGTATCACAAGACTAACAGAATTACTATGTAATCATGTACTCACCAATAACCGAATGTAACTAGAGTCGTTGAGCCTATCGTGCAGTAATTGGTGGATCCGCTGGTATAGGCCGAATGTACTTAATATCTAGTGTATCAGATTAGTATCGGTCTATCGGTTTGGTATACTTTGACAAAGGAGACCACCATGCTGTCAGGAACCTCTCACTCGAGCTCTACACGAAGGATGTCCACTTGAGCTCCGGGGCAAAGTTTTGGCTCGGAGCAAGAATCTGTTGACGGAGCACATCCACCTTGCTGTCAGAAAAAAATAGTAACGGTGAGAGACCCATCTGAGTAGGACGTATACTCTGATAATATCTCCTCCAACACTCAATCCCACTACTGATATCATTCTTGTAAAGGTGATCTCTCAGAGTATACGTCCGACTCAGATGGATCTCTCAGAGTATCCTCTCTTGTTGGTTGTCGTATCATCATTGCCGAGGGATGAGGGTCGGAGGACAGTCAACTTTATCTACGGATACATAGTTTCTGCCTCGCCAGTCGAATGGCTGCAGGGACTATGTCCTGATCACCATGTCGTAGTCCAATACAATCCAAAGATTGACACAATTCTAGTTCATATATGTAGTCTAATACAAATAGTCTAATACAAAAACAACCCAATACAAATAGTCCAATACAAATAAGTACTAATAGCTAATGAGAACCACGCTGCTTACGCAAACGCTCAGTGATACGATCATGCAACCACCACGAAAAAGCGAGATTTATCTAAGTTTATAGAACCACCCTTTCGGCTTGTACCCATAGCAAATTCAGCATAAGGAATCGAGACATAGTCGATATTTACGCATGTTACTTTAATGAATAACTTCTTCGTCCAAAATTCTGAGTTCACGAAAAAGAAAGTTGAAACGCTCTTCGGATAGTAGTTTTGTAAAGAAATCTGCTAGCTGATGATTAGTGTCAATAAATTCTAAGTTTATAGTGCCATTTTGCTGATGATCACACAAAAAGTGGTGACGAATTTTAATGTGTTTCGTCCGTGGATGACATATAGGATTCTTAGTAAGGTTGATGGCACTAGTGTTATCACAGAATATAGGAATGTGCATAAAAGAAAGGTTGTAGTCTGCAAGAGTTTGCTTCATCCACATAATTTGTGCACAACAACGACCAGCTACGATATATTCAGCTTTTGTTATGGATAGTGCGACATAATTCTGCTTCTTGCTAAACCAAGAGACTAGAGCCTTGCCTAAGAAATGACACGTACCTCAGCATATCCTTTGTATATTTTGATTGTGTCACGACCTGCACCCTAGAGTAAGGGTACGAGACGTGGCAACGCCCAGTCTACGTCGCAGTGTTGGCGGTAGAACGCTGTCCTAGGTCACAACAACTAACAATTGAAGGTAATAACAGTTATACTCCCCGAATGGAGGTGACATAACAGAAATATAACTCAACCACAGCTAAGGTAGAACAGGTAAGATGGATTGATAATGAAAGATAAAATATCCAGAACAGAGAATCACAGAGATACAATCCAGAATTCTAAGTGTCCAAAATAATACATATCTCAGAATCTAAATACAGAATCCAGAAAGATAAAGACATCCTATCTAAGAAAGAATCATCAACTGCTAGTAGGTCCAAGCCACTAGTGATATCTAATGCTGCACCAAGAGGGGTAGACACCAGAGCCTCATCATTCACTGTAAAATTTTCAACAGGTCTAGTCAGGAACGGAATGAGCACATATCTCTCAAAACAGTTCATAGCAGGTTAGGAGTATAAATCATGCAATAGAGTAAAATACAGGAAGTGCTGAAAAGGAAGTACGAGTAAATAGGAGATATTTTATAACTAAAAGTAAATACATGATAGTAGAGACTGTAAGTGGCTACGTGATTTAGAGTACAATATGGTTATGTAAACGGCTTAGGGGCACATGAATACAAATAAGAGGCACATTTATACAGCTACTGGGGATAATGATCACATAACCAATTCTACTCACCCCGCCCTAATTAATACACAAGGATCCATTCAAGTTACGTTATAAGCACATGAATACAGCTAAGGATACGTGAAATCATGTAATGAGTAGTACATGAGGCAAGTGATAAAGCACATGAGAACATGTAAAAACATGAACTAGTACGAGTACATGGAGTACCTGATGCACATGATAAAGTACAAGAACATAAAATACCCGATACACCCGTAGAGGAATAACATCTCAGAAAGGGATCCATATAGTACTAATCCGTGAAGATACGTGTCAGCATCATGTAGAGTAATCTAGAGCATAAATATAATCCAGGTAAGTATAAAAAGATCAGAGAATGTACTCGCCTGCTATCTGAGTGTCCAAGAGAAATGTACTGTCCGAGGAGTGGTGTCTGGCTCCTATTAGAATAGCACAAGTGACAACGAGTCCAGAATGGTAAATAATATGCACTACAATGCGTTCTACATGAATCTAGGTCAATTTAGACCAAAGCCAACTCTTGGTCAACTCTGGTCAACCCTAGAAGTCAAACTAGGTCAACCAAGTCTAATCTAGGTCAAACTAGTCTAATCTAGGTCTAGCAAGTTATTCTAGGTTTACTAGGCTATTCTAGGCAATACCATGTTAAGACTACCAATACACATCTACACATGCCATATATCTAGCCTATAGCCTACTGGACACATCTACCAAGATATCCTCTATAGCTAATCAATACACATATTGGCTATCTATACATTACATACACCATATAGCATAACATTCCACATAATATCATATATATACAATATATATTATGTCATATGGTATCCCATGCTCTATATGTATCTAACACAAAATCCTATATATCATAACATGAATCCCACATATCATGACACCATATATATAATATATATATCAAAACACATATACACATATATAGCAAACTGGTATATATATATAACAATGCCTATATATATACACACATAGGGAGTGAGGGGAAAACATATGAGTACATGTGTATGTGTCATGTTCAATGAAAACTGGAATAACAGGGAATACAATCCTGGAACAGTGTGTCATGTGGGTGTGAGTGAAATGAGGCAATGCACTAGGGTGTGTGAGGCATGAAGTGAGGTGAGAGAGGGAAAAACAGTGAGCAATTTACATAAGTGTGTGTGTGTGGAGAGCTGTGAAACAAGGAATGGGAAAACAGTGACAAAAGATAACAGTGAGTGACTTGTGTGTAGTGTAACATGTGAAGTGAGGCAGGAGGGATGTATTGTATGACAGGTATATGAAAACAATGTAGGGGAAAATTAGTGTACTTTATAGGTGGAAAGAAAACTGAATTTAACAAACTCATTCAATCCAACACAACCCTAACAGTTCAAACAATACCCAAAGCTCAGAAATCAGTTCCAATAAAGCCCAGGTCAGTTCATTAAGGAACACCAATAATTCAGTTCAAAGAACACAAGAATTTCAGTTAAAACAGTACTCTAATTCCCAGTTTCAGCCCATTACTTAAATCTCAGATTTTAAGACCAAAACCACATCAATTCAAACCCTAAATCATCATACCATAAGAATTAATGTAGGGGTACAAGTTAGAAGTTAACATCATGTAATTAACAGTGCCTAATAGGTTAAAATGATGTCCAAAGTTCAGTTTCAAAATCTGGGAAAAAAAACTGTAAACAGGGACAGTTTACAGTTAGCAAGGGGGTTCTCAAGTTTCAGTCACAGGAAACATCCCCTCTCAGGGATAAATCCCAGGTTACACATTCAAGTGGAGGGAATAAAACTCAGGTTTTATGTAGAATACAACTCAGTTAATACAATCTCAGGTATTTCACAATTCATGCATCAAACAGTTAACAGAGAACAACCTATACAAACACATATTCTCAGTTATCCCATTTAATCTCAGGTTCCAGTGATCAAGAACAGTGAGCAAATTCATATCATATTAAAACAAAGAAAATATTGAATTAATTATAGAGTAAACTCAGATTTTCGAATTATAAGAGAATCAATGTAACAGTTATAAATTTGAAATCAACTACTCTACATACCAATTCCCATATCACCCATACAAACCCAAAACTTTGAATGAAAAGACTTAGCTAACATGGAATAAAACATGTGGGGATCAATACAGTTGCACAACAATAACAAAATAGGGAATTAAGGGTTTTGAATCAAACTGGAAATACAGTGTCTGTGTGTATCAGAAAAACACAAAAGAAAACCCATGTTCGAACCCAATATTCTAACAAAACCGAAACTAACAAGGAACTGAATCTAACACACAATATACATAATATTTAGGATCTATTTAATAAATAAAAACACATATTAGAACCTATTAAATCCATTAAAACACATAACAACACACTGTACACTGAACAGTCCAGTGTACCACATGTGCACAGCCCATAACGTGTCCGACACGACACGAGGACTCGTGAAACTTTACGAGCCTCATGTCAGTCATTGACACAATGTGTGTGTTGAGTTTCGTGGGTCGAGACGTTGTATGCAACGAGCAGTTCCGCCCGAGTAGTAGGGGATGCTCCTGCCCGCGCGCGCGTGCCCGCACCCGCGTGTTCCCGTGTCCTCCACGACTTGACGCGACACGCAAATCACCACACGACACTGGAAACCCCTAAGCAACACCTAGGACTAATTTCCTATTCAAATAGATTCCAAAAACTCGAACGAAGTGTCCTCTGAGATATTTCGTCGAACACCTTAACTATCCACTGATACGTGTCCGATACGGACACGTAATGGGTCCAAAACCTAGGATTAGCCTATCCTACTGTTAGGTTAGGGCAAGGGCATTCCTAAAATGATTTTTAACAGAATTTATGAGCAAAGGAAAGGATTATACCTATAGGTGAACAAGCTCTCAAAAAGCCCCAATGAAATGATTCCTCAAACCACCAAAAGTTCTCCAAATTGTGTTCTTCCTGCAAATACTCATTAATAACAGCAAGAAAACTAACATTAGGTCCTAATGCAATTTGTTTGAAGGAATTTGGAGAAGAAATGGATTTTCTAAGGATTTACAAAGATGGGGACTCACCTCTTCCAAATGGCAAAGTTTCCTAAGGAGGCAACCCTAATTTTAGGAGCATATAAATGGGGGGGGGCTGACCATAGTGGCTGGTCAGATTTTCTAGGGTTATGGCTTGGTTCAATGGGTGTGGGCTATCGGCCATTAAGCCTATTAGTCATAAAATGACTTGTGACTTCACAAGCCATTCCTTAATCAACTAGCTCCTATTTTTCCCAAATTAATTCCAATGAGTCAAACCTTACTAACTTAAGTCAACCTAGGTTTTCAAATCCTAAACACTTAGTCAAGTCCTAGGTTTTCCACTAGGTTAGTCTACAAGGTCAACATAAGTCTCAGTCTCTAAAACACCAAAAATCAATTATTCTAAAAATCACTTAAAAATCACATTAATTATAAATATAATAATAATTCAAATTAAATTCTAAAATTTTGAAAATGACCAAAATACCCTCATTTGGAAAATTGGGTGTTACAATCCTACCCACCTTAGAAAAATTTTGTCCTCGAAATTAAGATGATCGTACCCCTTCTAGGTCAAACCCCCACAATCAAAGTCTCAGAAACCTATTTAAATCATTCAGTTGGAAAATGTAACCTATGGGGTCATGGCATGTAATATCAGTCTGGGGTCTCATCTAGTTACTCCAACATGCTACCGTACTAGGCAATCACAAGGTATCAAAACATACAACAATATGGTAGGGTGCATCAATTTTCAAAGACTGGCTAAGATATAGGTCAAGGACTCACCTCCAACTAGGTCTGGTGGCTGGAACTCCCTCCCGAAGGCAGAGTCTTGGCTGGGATAAGTGCAGCAGGACAGTCTCACAGCCTGTGTGCAGCTGACCCACACAACAGGCACACCCCTCTTCTCTTCCTATAGATGTCCCATACATGTCCAGGCTTCTTACAGAAGGTACCGGTAGGCACTTTCTCAGCTGGCCTCTGCTAAACAGGAGTCTGGACTGGGTAGGCTGGTCTCGGCTGATAGTCTGGGTGCCCACGGGGCTATGGGTATACACTGCTCCTCGGCCTCTTAGAGCTAGGCTCTCCCACTGAATGTACCAAATCCCACAGTAGTTGGATCCCGCGGCCCTGCTTCTTCAGGATCTCAGCCTGAACTCTCTGTGTCTCCAACACATCCTGGAGAAGTCTGGATATCTGAGCTCCGTCAGAAAACAAATATGCCGAGGGTATGGTATGGGGTACCGCTCCTAGAGGCAGAGGAGGAGACGGGGAAGGAATCTTGGTCTCAGATGAGACTGCCACTCTCTCCTGAGTAACAGGTGGTGGAGGAAAACTCTCTGGTAAGGATGCTGACACCTCCTCGATGGCGGAAGGTGCCACTACCCTTGGGTCAGCCTGAGGGGTCACTACCTCCTGAGCAATAGGAGGTGGAAGCACACTATCAGTAGCTACAGCTGCTCTCAGGCGACAGGCTCGGGTCATGGATGCCATACTGGAAAGGATAAAAACACAACAATCATTAAGGCTGTAGAGCAGTCTACCATCCTATCTGAAAACCGATAATTATCAAAAATAAAATAAGCCAACTACTAATCATCTATAAAGAGGTATTATTTTAAGAAAACCAGAACCACAAGTTTAAGGAACGAAAGTCAATAGCATTGAATCCAATCACAATATAATATATATAGGAGAGAGAGTGTTAGAGAGGGAAAAAATAACATTATGAAAATGTTATGTGGTTTGTTGACATATACATGAAGGTGTTATAGGAGGATTTGGGTCTCAACTATAGCTGTCAAGTTACACTATTCATGGCATATTAGTTAAGCAATCTACAAGTATTTATTCATAACATGTATGGCTAACCGTATAGGTAAGTATCTATATGGCTACATGAACATAACATAGAGATGAAGGATTAGGTTTACATGGCAGTCGTAAACATTAGTGTAGAGTGTCAAGTATACATGGGTTAAACTTGAAATAAAGGGTTCAATCATTCAGTTTTAGTTCAACATTACATATTAATCCAAAATTGAACTGCACATTGAAAGCAATGAAAAAAAAATGTTAACATATATTCAGTCTTCAAAATTTGGAAAAAATTCGAACATCAAAACCAACTCAATGTTTACCACAACCACAACCTAACATGTAAGAGTATGAACCTAACATTATATACCTGCACACAACCATGTATACGGCTCAAAACATTACAATTCAAAACTGCAATTTAAACTAAACACTTAGAATCCAAGGTTAAGGGTTTACTATGTACACCGTCTCAGATTTGACAATTCAACAAAAAACTCAACCAATTTTTTTTTTTGAAATAAAGCCCTGTATATAACATACGTGTGTAGTGATGTAAGCAAGACTAATAACATGAAATTTAAATTTAAATTACGAATTTAATATGGGGAAACATAGAACTAGTCACTGATACTGCACTATATTAGAATATTAGGATTTTGAGAACTTAACATTAATCATATTAACATGTATTTAGATAGGTTTGTAAACAAGTATAGTATGCATACATGTCAGGCAAGTATCTGTGTCCACTATATATATATTTAAGGTAATACAAGATATAATTGCAAGAAGGAAACAATGATAAAATCCATTCTGCTTATCTGTTTAAAGGAAGGAACCATTTTGAAACCAGAGTTACAATATCAAATCTAAGTCAAGGTCTAGCAAAATTACCAATTCATTGTATTAGGAAGAATTTATTGCAAGAAGTTACACAAGGTTCATAATAACAGCTAAGCTACTCCTACTCATACTCCTACTCCTAAGTTAAATGATGATGGAAACAATTTATAATAACTGGAATGAAGATAGAGACGATATATTTAAGAACCTTCCCAAGATAAAATCTGATAATCATATGCGTCTGTCCAAAATCATGTTACTCAGAGTCCTCGCCATGCTAGTAAGCAAGGCTGCGAATAACGATAGATTCCATAACTAGGGTATGCACCTCTACAATCATGTCGTCTGGAAATCTCGCTATGCCGACTAGTATAGCTGCGAGAAATTCCAAATCTCATAACAAAGATACGTACATCCGAAGCCAGGTCTCCATGTTTCCGCCACGTCAGCTAATATGGCTGCAATAAACTACAGGTTCCATAATCATGTAGACGTTTTACCATTCCTGTATTCCCGTCAATACATGTTATCAGAAAATATCGTTACTCAGGCTATAAAATTCATCTCGATAGGAAAAATCAAAATCAACAACGATCCAACAAAATCAAATTCAATAATCAAGGAGTGAGAGCGAACAAAACAAGGGAAAGGATTTCAAATTGAAGTTTAAATAAGATTCTCAAGGGTCATCCCAGGAATCTTTCAAGGAATCCTAACTGTGATTGAGTACCCTAAAAAAATATATCCTAATCCTACTGCAGGCTGTAGTGATTCTCTAGTTCGAATACCACTACATAAACTCGACCTGCATGGGCCACCACTAAAAACGTGTCACGACCCGCACCCTAGAGTAAGGGCACGAGACGTGGCAACGCCCAGCCTACGCCGTAGTGTCGACGGTAGAACGCTGTCCTAGGTCACAACAACTAACAATTGAAGGTAATAACAGTTATACTCCCCGAATGGGGGTGACATAACAGAAATATAACTCAACCACAGCTAAGGTAGAACAGGTAAGATGGATTGATAACGAAAGATAAAATATCCAGAATAGAGAATCACAGAGATACAATCCAGAATTCTAAGTGTCTAAAATAATACATATCTCAGAATCTAAATACAGAATCCAGAAAGATAAAGACATCCTATCTAGGGAAGAATCATCAACTGCTAGCAGGTCCAAGCCACTAGTGATATCTAATGCTGCACCAAGAGGGGTAGACACCAGAGCCTCATCATTCACTATAAAATTTTCAATAGGTCCAGTCAGGACGGAAACGAGCACATATCTCTCAAAACAGTTCATAGTAGGTTAGGAGTATAAATCATGCAATAGAGTAAAATACAGGAAGTGCTGAAAAGGAAGTACGAGTAAACAAGAGATATTTTGTAACTGAAAGTAAATACATGATAGTAGAGACTGTAAGTGGCTACGTGATTTAGAGTACAATATGGTTATGTAAACGGCTTAGGGGCACATGAATACAAATAAGAGGCACATTTATACAGCTACTGGGGATAATGATCACATAACCAATTCTACTCACCCCGTCCCAATTAATACACAAGGATCCATTGAAGTTACGTTATAAGCACATGAATACAACTAAGGATACGTAAACTCATGTAATGAGTAGTACATGAGGCACGTGATAAAGCACATGAGAACATATAAAAACATGAACTAGTACGAGTACAAGGCGTACCTGATGCACATGATAAAGTACATGAATATAAAATACCCGATGCACCCGTAGAGGGATAACATCTCAGGAAGGGATCTATATAGTACTAATCCGTGAAGATACGTGTCAGCATCATGTAGAGTAATCTATAGCATAAATATAATCCAGGTAAGTATGAAAAGATCAGAGAATGTACTCGCCTGCTATCTGAGTGTCCAAGAGAAATGTACTGTCTGAGGAGTGGTGTCTGGCTCCTATTAGAACAGCACAAGTCACAACGAGTCCAGAATGGTAAATAATATGCACTACAATGCGTTCTACATGAATCTAGGTTAATTTAGACCAAAGTCAACTCTTGGTCAACTTTGGTCAACCCTAGAAGTCAAACTAGGTCAACCAAGTCTAATCTAGGTCAAACTAGTCTAATCTAGGTCTAGCAAGTTATTCTAGGTTTACTAGGCTATTCTAGGTAATACAATGTCAAGACTACCAATACATATCTACACATGCCATATATCTAGCCTGTAGCCTACTAGACACATCTACCAAGATATCCTCTATAGCTAATCAATACACATATTGGCTATCTATACATTACATACACCATATAGCATAACATTCTACATAATATTATATATATACAATATATTTTATGTCATATGGTATCCCATGCTCTATATGTATCTAACATAAAATCCTATATATCATAACATGAATCCCACATATCATGACACCATATATATAATATATATATCAAAACACATATACACATATATAGGAAACTGGTATATATATAACAATGCCTATATATACACACATAGGGAGTGAGGGGAAAACATATGAGTACATGTGTATGTGTCATGTTCAATGAAAACTGGAATAACAGGGAATACAATCCTGGAACAGTGTGCCATGTGGGTGTGAGTGAAATGAGGCAATGCACTAGGGTGTGTGAGGCATAAAGTGAGGTGAGAGAGGGAAAAACAGTGAGCAATTTACATAAGTGTGTGTGTGTGGAGAGCTGTGAAACAAGGAATGGGAAAACAGTGACAAAAGCTAACAGTGGGTGACTTGTGTGTAGTGTAACATGTGAAGTGAGGCAGGAGGGATGTATTGTATGACAGGTATATGAAAACAATGTAGGGGAAAATTAGTGTACTTTATAGGTGGAAAGAAAACTGAATTTAACAACCTCATTCAATCCAACACAACCCTAACAGTTCAAACAATAACCAAAGCTCAGAAATCAGTTCCAATAAAGCCCAGGTCAGTTCATTAAGGAACACCAATAATTCAGTTCAAAGAACACAAGAATTTCAGTTAAAACAGTACTCTAATTCCCAGTTTCAGCCCATTACTTAAATCTCAGATTTTAAGACCAAAACCACATCAATTCAAACCCCAATTCATCATACCATAAGAATTAATGTAGGGGTACAAGTTAGAAGTTAACATCATGTAATTAACAGTGCCTAATAGGTTAAAATGATGTCCAAAGTTCAGTTTCAAAATCTGGGGAAAAAAACAGTAAATAGGGACAGTTCACAGTTAGCAAGGGGGTTCTCAAGTTTCAGTCACAGGAAACATCCCCTCTCAGGGATAAATCCCTGGTCACACATTCAAGTGGACGGAATAAAACTCAGGTTTTATGTAGAATACAACTCAGTTAATACAATCTCAGGTATTTCATAATTCATGCATCAAACAGTTAACAGAGAACAACCTATACAAACACATATTCTCAGTTATCCCATTTAATCTCAGGTTCCAGTGATCAAGAACAGTGAGCAATTTCATATCATATTAAAAGAAAGAAAACATTGAATTAATTATAGAGTAAACTCAGATTTTTGAATTGTAAGAGAATTAATATAACAGTTATAAATTTGAAATCAACTACTCTACATACCAATTCCCATATCACCCTACAAACCCAAAACTTTGAATAAAAAAACTTAGCTAACATGGAATGAAACATGTGGGGATCAATATAGTTGCACAACAATAACAAAATAGGGAATTAAGGGTTTTGAATCAAACTGGAAATACAGTGTCTGTGTGTATCAGAAAAAAACAAAAGAAAACCCATGTTCGAACCCAATATTCTAACAAAACCTAAACTAACAAGGAACTGAATCTAACACACAATATACATAATATTTAGGATCTATTTAATAAATAAAAACACAGATTAGAACCTATTAAATCCATTAAAACACATAACAACACACTGTACACTGAACAGTCCAGTGTACCACATGTGCACAGCCCATAACGTGTCCGACACGACACGAGGACTCGTGAAACTTTACGAGCCTCGTGTCAGTCATTGACACAATGTGTGTGTTGAGTTTCGTGGGTCGAGATGCTATATGCAACGAGCAGTTCCGCCCGAGTAGCAGGGGATGCTCCTGCCCGCGCGCGCGTGCCCGTACCCGCGTGTTCCCGTGTCCCCCACGACTTGACACAACACGCAAATCACCACACGACACTGGAAACCCCTAATCAACACCTAGGACTAATTTCCTATTCAAATAGATTCCAAAAACTCGAACGAAGTGTCCTCTAAGACATTTCGTCGAACACCTTAACTATCCACTGATACGTGTCCGATACGGACACGTAATTGGTCCAAAACCTAGGGTTAGCCTATCCTACTGTTTGGTTAGGGCATTCCTAAAATGTTTTTTAACAGAATTTGTGAGCAAAGGAAAGGATTATACCTATAGGTGAACAAGCTCTCAAAAAGCCCCAATGAAATGATTCTTCAAACCACCAAAAGTTCTCCAAATTGTGTTCTTCCTGCAAATACTCATTAATAACAGCAAGAAAACTAACATTAGGTCCTAATGCAATTTGTTTGAAGGAATTTGGAGAAGAAATGGATTTTCTAAGGATTTATAAAGATGGGGACTCACCTCTTCCAAATGGCAAAGTTTCCTAAGGAGGCAACCCTAATTTTAGGAGCATATAAATAGGGGGGGCTGACCATAGTGGCTGGTCAGATTTTCTAGGGTTAGGGCTTGGTTCAATGGGTGTGGGCTATGGGTCATTAAGCCTATTAGTCATAAAATGACTTATGACTTCACAAGCCATTCCTTAATCAACTAGCTCCTATTTTCCCCAAATTAATTCCAATGAGTCAAACCTTACTAACTTAAGTCAACCTAGGTTTTCAAATCCTAAACACTTAGTCAAGTCCTAGGTTTTCTACTAGGTTAGTCTACAAGGTCAACATAAGTCAAAGTCTCTAAAACACCAAAAATCAATTATTCTAAAAATCACTTAAAAATCACATTAATTGTAAATAATAATAATAATTCAAATTAAATTCTAAAATTTTGAAAATGACCAAAATACCCTCATTTGGAAAACTGGGTGTTACAGATTGGCTGATAAAAGTTCCTTGCGAAGTTTGTCTGACTTACAATCCAAGGAAGTAGGTGAGCTCCCCCATCATGCTCATCTCAAATTCGTTCTGCATATACTTAGCAAAATCTTGGCAAAGATTTTCATTAGTAGAACCGAATATGATATCATCTACACAAATTTGCACTAAAAAAAAGTGTTTTGAAAACTTTTGATAAACAGTGTAGTGTCAATTTTTTCTTTTGAAAAGCCTTTATCTAGCAAGAAATTGCTTAGGCGTTCATACCAAGCTCTAGGGGCTAGTTTGAGGCCATATAGCACTTTCTTGAGTTTGAAAATATGGTCGAGAAATTTATGATTTTCAAAACCAGGGGGTTGTTTTACAAAAACTTCCTCATTAATAAATCCATTCAAAAAAGCACTTTTAACATCAATTTGAAATAATTTAAAATTTTGAAAGTTAGCAAATGCACAAAGCATTTGAATGGATTCCAGTCTTGCAACAGGAGCATACGTCTCATCATAGTCGATACCTTCCTCTTGGTTGTATCCTTGAGCTACTAGACGAGCTTTGTTGCGTGTAACTGAACCATCTTTATTTACTTTGTTGCGAAAAACCCATTTCGTACCAATAATCGAATGATTAGCTGGCCTAGGAACAAGTTCCCAAACTTGGCTCCTCTCGAATTGGTTGAGTTCTTCTTGCATGACAGAAATCAAAAATCCATCATTAAAAGCTTCTAAAACAGTTTTAGGCTCAATTTGTGAAATAAAGGCAGTGCTAGCAATAGAGTCTCTTAACAATGATTGAGTACTTACTCCGCGTGAAACCTCACCTATTACCAAGTTTTTTGGATGTGATGGCTTCAAAGAGAATTTCTTCGGTAAGCCATCCAGTGAATTGGTTTCAGTGGTGGTATTCATTGGCGTAGAAGTTGAAGGCTCAACATCATCGTCAGGAGTAGCTGCTGCACTATTATCTTCATCAAAAGTCACATTGGTAGACTCTTCCATAATTAATGTACGTTTGTTGAACAATCTATACCCCTTGCTCTTGGCAACATAGCCAAGGAAAATACCATCGTCAGCTTTGGTATCAAATTTACCTAAGTTGTCTTTGGTGTTAAGGATAAAACATCGACAACCGAAAAAATCTAAAATATGAAACATTTGGAGTTCTTCCAAACCAAAGCTCATAGGGTGTTTTCTTCGTAATAGGTCAAATAAGTACCCTATTTAAAATATGGCACGCTATACTGACAGCTTCAGCCGAAAATATATCGAAAGTGAAAATTTATTCAACATGAGTCTAGCCATATCGCCAAGAGTCTAATTCTTTCGCTCCACAACACCATTTTATTGAGGAGTTCTGGGACCAGAAAACTCATGATCAAAATCATTTGAATCACAAATCTTTTCAAAATCAGTATTTTCGAATTTGCCTCCATGATCACTTCGGATTCGAGTAATCATGTAGCCTTTTTCGTTTTTAACCTTTTTAGCAAAAATTTTGAAAACAGAAATCGCATCGCTTTTGTTTGAAAGAAAGAAAACCCAAGTAAATCTAGAAAAATCATCTACAATAACAAAAGCATAGAGTTTTCCACCAAGACTGGCTACTCTACTAGGACCAAATAAGTCTATATAAAATAATTATAAGGGTCTAGTAGTACTTACAGTATTTATTGAATGAAATGAAGACTTGGTTGCCTTATTCAATTCACATTCGGCACATACCGTGTCCTTTTTGAATGTGATGTCGGGCAAGCGTCTTACTAGCTTCTTTGTCGATAGCCTGGATATTGTATCCATATTGGCATGACCAAGGCGCTGGTGCCACAACAATCTCTCATCCTTGTGAGCGTAGAGGCATCTCCCTGCATGTTAGTATCTCTAGATAGATAGAAAATATAAATGTTAACCTCTCTTATCCCTTCAAAAGCGATGTCTTTCGTTGAACTATCATAAATATAGCATTTATTCTGCCTAAAGTTAATATCATATCCATGATCAGCAAGGTGACTTATGCTGAGCAGGTTATGCTTTAACTCGGTCACTAGGCAGACATCCTATATTACAAGAGAAGGAGGATTACCAATAGTACTATTACCTATGATGTATCATTTTAAGTTGTTGCCGAAGGATACATTCCCTTCCCTCTTTATCGATAGTGATACAAAAAGATTTGTGTCTTCCGTCATATGCCGCGAGCATCCACTATCGAGAATCCACTTGCTTTTAGTTGAGGAGGGAAGGTCCACCTACATCAAGAGTAGATGTGACCTTTGGTACCCAAGTTCTTGTGGGTCCTGAAATGTTAGTTTTTGGCACCCACGCATATAGATTTATATCTACTAATCTCCTAATTCTATATTGTGGTGAGATGTGTCCATGTAATCCACAATAAGTACAAATGGCATGCCTATTATTATTGGGAGCATGATGATGATGTCTATATGTAGCATGGTGAGAGTTGTGTGGAATAGCAGGATAGTTGCTATACATGGCAGCAGGTTGATAGTTATGTCTATATTTAGCATAGTGATGGTTATGTCTATGTGCAACATGGTGATGGTTATGTCTATGTGCAGCATGATGATTGTGTGTAGTAGTAGAATGATAGTTATAAGAATAATTTCTATATGCATGTGGTTTGTGTGTTGTACGGAAGTACGTGTACATGTAAGCATGTTTACGTACTGCATGTGGATGCCGTGTTTGACTATTTTGAGTAGTCTTGTGCTTTGTGTGTGTCTTATGTGATTGGGTTTGAGGTTGAGCAACCTGTTCTCCAAATCTAATCTCTAATATCTTAGAGGCAGCATGCAGTTCATTATACTTAGTATTCAATCCATCAATTTTAGAAATAGAGATCTTGTGTCTATTCTTTTCTTCAGCAAGCTCAGTGTTGAGTGCTGTGATCTCACGTGTCTGCTTTTTAATACGTGCTTCGGCATCATGTAGGCTTAACTTAAGCTTAGACACCTCATTAGTGACTTCCGTGGGTGGAGTGTCTCTAACATTATCAAGCAAAGAAGAGAGTTTTTGAATCTCGACTTCATAGCTTTTGATCTTCTCCTTGGCATGCTTATATTTACTAATGACTTTCTTGTGGTTATTTAGTAAATTATTGAACGCATCGCCAAGTTCATCAAAAGTGAAGTCATCGAGAGTATCGCTAGTTACCTTATCGGATGTTGCCATTAGGCATACATCGGCGGCGTCTTGAGGGGAGTCCTTTTCTTCTTCGGAGTCACTTGATTCACTTTTATGCCAAATGCTAGTATTGACATATTTTCTTGAGGAAGACTTCTTGTAGGGCTTCTCATCTCGATTGCTTTTCTTTACGAATGGACAGTCTTTTCGGACGTGTCCAGTCTTCTTACAGCCGTAGCACGTTGGTTCTTCCTCGTCATCTTCTTGTTGTTCCTTCTTTCTTCGATTGAAATGAAGAAACTTCTTAAAATTTTGGACTAAAGAGCTTGATCATCACCTTCCGAGTTATCGTCATCAGTCTCTTCAGGATCAGCCCTTCGACGATGAGTTTTAAGGGCAATCTTTTTTGCCTTTGGAGCAGGCTCTTCGAAGTCTTTAAGGTCAAGCTCGTGGGTCATCAGCTTTCCTATCAAAGTCCCCATAGACATTGAGGTGAGATCATTGCCTTATATGATTGCTGTTACCTTAGGGTTCCAAATCTTCGGTAGCCCCCTAAGTAACTTACGGATCTTCTCATGATTTGTATATTGTTTGCCGAGAGATGACAAGGGGTTGATGACATCGAGGAATCTTGTAAACATTTGTGTGATTATCTCATTAGGCTTCATCTTGAACGCCTCATATTCTTCAGTGAGATGACTGATTTTTGACACCTTGACTTGGGTGGTTCCTTCATGCGTCACTTCTAGAAGTCTCCATACTTCATGAGACGTGGTACATGTTAAGACCCTCTTAAACTCATTCCTATCTATTGCACAAAATACAGCATTAATAGCTATTGCGTCTAGAGTCGCCTATTTCTTTTACTCGTCAGAATATTTGTTGTTGGGTTTCTCGACGAGATCACCATTGACAACTATCCTGGCGGGCTTTTTGTAACCATCGGTAACAATGGTCTACAGGTCAAAGTCTAGAGACTTGAGATGAAAACTTATCATTGTTTTCTAATAGGTGTAGTTTGTTCCATCAAATAGAGGTAGCCTATGAGTGGACTGCCCTTCACCGTGATTGGAAAACATGGATTGTGTGGTTGCCATGGATCAGCTTTAGGATTTTAGTCCTTATTGAGAGAACAGAGCTCTGATACCAATTAAAGGTTAAATATACAACTCTAGAGGGGGGGAATAGAGTTTATAAAAATAATAACCAATTAAAAATTGAACTCTTTCACCAATAGTAAATAATTAGAGTAAATGCAGAAAATATAAAGAACGAGAAAGCATACGCAAACACAGCCGATTTTAACCTGGTTTCCCTCGTGGAGGACTAGTCCAGGCCTGAGAACTCTAGCTCAGGATTAAATCCACTATTTGTGAAATAGTAGTTACATCCCGTGTCTTTGCTTTAGAAGGGCACGTCAACTTCTTACAGAGATCGCTGTGGCGATGCTTGGAATTTTCTAAGCGACTTTTTGAACTCTTGCACAATCTCCTAACTGAAGAGCACTGAGCACTTTGAGGCTTAGGGAGCTTGTGGCTAGTAGATGAGAAGGGTAAGGCTTGTATAAGGCTTTTGAGAGAAGAGAAGAGAAGATTGGATGATTGAAAATAAGAAAATTCAAGGCCTATTTATAGGATTCTAGCTAGGCAGAATTCGGCCAGAATTTTGGGTCAAGAATTCAAATTTTTGGCCATTGGACAACTAGTATACAGCAAACCCTAAAAATTAGGGTCCTGTAATTTAGGGTACAGAATTTGGTCCGAACTCTGTGTGGAGGGAGAGTTCGGCCCGAACTCTGTGTGGAGGCAGAGTTCGGCCCGAACTCTGTGTGGAGGCAGAGTTCGGCCCGAACTCTGTCTCCAGAAGACAGAATGGTTCTAATGGGCTAAATAGGCTAGTTTGGTTTTGGTGGAGTTTTTGGTTTAAGGCTTGGAGATAGGAATAGGCCCAAACTACTCAGTGCGACTTAGTTTACATTTATCTAGACTCAATAAAAGTAAAATACAGACTTAAAAACTAAGTATGCTGCAGGATAGAGCCGACGTCCGTCTTGTACTGATTTCAGTCTTGATGTGTCATATTGAATTATGACAAGTATTATAGTGTCCATTTTGTCAATATTTGGTTGACTGTGATTTTGTGTCAACACTTGTTGTCCCCCAGCAAGGATCATACAACTTGGTTGTATATGGGTTTGACATAACTAAGAACTTTATGATTTGTTGTCTGTTGACAAGGTTACAAAGGGTCATAGAGGCCACTCGAGAATATAGTATGATATTTGCATTGACCACTCGAGAATTAAAAAATTAAAAAAACCCTAACCTGTTGTAAATAATCGAGTGGTAGAGAGGGCAGGGCACTGATGAATACCAATTTCTGTAAAAATATAGATGAATCAAGACAAAGAATGAAAAAACTCCATCAACAAAAAATGAATAAAAAATATATTTAAAACTTTTCTATTGTCGGTACTCTCCCACCAAATAAAGAAACCTAAAAATTAGGATGATTAAAACATAAGAACGACTATAATAATCGAAACCGATTTTTTATTGTAATAAAATCCCTAACTAGTAAAAGAACTTTTTTCTTCCATCGATTTGGGAGCACCAAATTTATGGAGGCCACCGATTCATTTGGGAGCACCAAATTTATAGAGTCCATGGTCGATTTAGAAGCACCAAAATTTAGGGCTTTAATTAGGGCAATTTCTTATAAAAGAAATTAGGGATTTAAACACCACCAAGCAAAGAGAGCAAAGACAAAATGAAACGAAGTTACAAAAAAATATAAACGAAAATATTGGAAACTACAAGAGTTCTAGAACTTACTTCTCCGTCCTTCACCTCTGGATATCCGTCCTTCACCTCTGGATATCCGTCCCTCTTTACCACTTTCGGGTCTCCGTCCTTCTTCACCTCTGGAGTAAGACGAAGAACCATAATCCAATGAGAACCACCACGGGATTTTTTTTAGGAGAAAGAACAAGACAAAAGGGGGGGTTTAGAGATGAACTGAGCAAAAGGGAGGGAGTATGTTGTTTTTATTTTCCACGATTTAGAGGGGTGGTTTCAGGGAGTAGCCAAAATATGGGGCGGGAGGGAGGCAAATTTTTTGCAAAAATTTGTATATCGCTGGATTTTTCTGTTGACCCCCAACTAATTCGGATCCGAATGCATTCTTTTTTTAAAAAGTTTGAACTTTCTTCAAACAAATAATATTTTTAAATGATAAATTTATAATGTTTTTTTTTCTGAATTGTTGTAAAAAAATGAGGTTCACAACAATTAAATACAAAATGTTATTATCATCAATATTTTATAACGTTCTCATTAGAACTATTGTAAAAGATCTATCTTTTTACAATATTTTTCAGAAACGTTGTAAATGAAACGTTGTAAAATAGGTTTTTTCTTGTAGTGCAAGGGAGGTGTAGTCGAAGGTTCCTGAAACTTCGAGGCTGCCTTCAGGCCTCTTCGGGGGAGATTTATTTGCATAGGCTCCTTGCTAGCAGCAGATACCGTTGGGGGCGAACAAGCAGGAGTCTTTCTTCGAAGCTCGATGACAAGAGATGCTGATGTTTGGGGAGGCTTCCCCTTTATTTGAACCCTTAGTGATTCTTCGTCCATAGCTGTGCGCTATGATGCAGTATCTGCCTCATCGTCGGCATCGTTAGCATCATCAACCCATAGGACAGACTTATATAGATCAACATCCCTATAGTATGCTTCGAGTCCTCGAAATGGATCAATGTCAGCAAATTCAGTCTTAATAGTCCCATCGCTGGCCACAAACTTCACGCATTGATGGAAAGTAGAAGCCACGATCATGTACTCATGAATCCATGGTCGACCCAACATCTACTATAGTTTATGTCTACATCAATGATATAACAAGTCACATCTGTCTGGAGGTCGCCTGTCTATTTTTTCAGATGGATCATGCCCAAGGACTCGCTCTTTCTACTATTGAAACTACTGATTGTAGTATTCGACGCGGTCAGCCGATGCATCGGAATTCCAAAGGTTTGGAGAAGACTTCGGGGGATGATACTGAGTGAGGAGCCATGGTCGATGTAGATGCGATCGACCGTGATGGCATCAATATACCCTGTATAGTACAGGGATCTATTGTGCTAGTTGTTCTTCAGCAACAAGGCCTGCTGAGTGAAGGTAATGTTAGGAATCACCTCGACCATGCTATGGCAATTTGGGCACGCAACAGGTTCCTCCTTAGGTGGTTGCACCTGGGTGAGTAAGGAATTGGCATTCTAGAGAGCCTTACTGAGGGTATCCCGAGTCTCTTCGGAGAGACAGAGGAGCTAGAAGAGCGACAAGCTGCCTGGAGTATTGGCAAGCTGTGCCAATATGTCATAGTTGTAGGGTTTGATCGACCCTACTGCCGAGTCTTTCCTTAGAGGTTTGTCAAAGCTAACCTTCTTCTGCCTCTGCTTATCTGCTACAGGGGTTTAAAATGGACTTGCTTCCGATGCATCGGGTGCAGTGGGGGCAGCAGATGGAGGTACTTCTTCCTCCAAAGCCTGGTGGTCCTCTTGCTGTTATGCCAAGCGAGTGGTTACCAGAGCGTCAGAAGTCGATGTAGAGACCGTACAACACAACTTGACTTTTTTCCCTTTAACAGAGTGTGCTGCAGGCAGCATCATGTTTGGGGCAAAATCATGATGGATGCACATAACGTTGCCTCGGGGCATCGTAAGTGGGATGAGGCCTTGAGCTTTGTCACGGGATGGTGGAAGATTGACTACTTCCATTGTCGCACCTGGGATAGAAATGACACCGTCTTGAGCCTCTGTTCTTGGAAAACTTCGGAACTGGAGGGTGACAATATTGGCAGTGACAGTATTTTCCTCGTAGTCGAGTGAGATGACCTTAGGGTTAATAAGGCGCTGGATCTGCCTCTTCGACACGTAGCAATCATGTGTTGAATGGTGAACATATTGGTGATTGTTTGCCATGACAAAAGGGTATACGAAATTGTTGTATATTAAATGTGTAAAAGAGTACAAAGGAATCCTAAACAGGAGATCAAAGTGCAAAATTTCTGGAGAGGTGTGACGATGGAGATCGAGCACTAGCGGCTTCTTTACTCCATTATCGATCTGACGACGAGTTAAACTTGCTCTGACTTTCTGATGCATGTGAGTGGAACACTGGGTTGCCAATCAAGAAGATGTCGAAGTTGCCAAAGATTCTTGATCGAAGGAAAAATCCTTCTATTTATAGGCGAGCACATATACGATATGCATAAGAGTTTTTCTGGCACACAGGAGCGCTGTGCGTGGAGATATGAGAGAATCTATTATGATAGCACGGTGAGGACTGCTGCTGAGTAACACATGACGGACACTGAGATTCTCTTCTATCAAGATCTCGGGTAGTTATCAACATAACTGAATAAATGACATATGGCGTGCGTTTATTGCTCGATAATCTTGATTGGATAAAGTCGAATTTTGTCCTTATCTTAGGGGCCATGGTTTAAACAAACTGACTAGATATTTCCCTTATCCACGGGAACAAACACAGTTCTTATCTTTAGGAGCGGTGGTTTGAACAAACTGATAGGATATTGCCCCTATAAACAGAACCAACCTCTATTCTTATCTTAGGAGCGACGGTTTAAATAAACCGGTCGGATCGTATCTGAAAAGATATAGATGTCTAACTAGACATATGGAACAATGCCACCTCATAGAACTGCACGTCTATACGAGCTGCGATTCTGGTGAGGCTTCGATGTTACTACGCTTTTGGGCGATGAGAAGACTGTGCTTCAAGGACAACAGAGTTACTGTGCTTTATGGCATCGAGGAGACTGTGTTTCGAAGACAACGGAGTCACTGCACTTTTAGACGACGAGGAGACTGTGTTTTGAAGACAACAGAGTCACTGCGCTTTTAGGCGATAAGGAGATTGTTTATGGGGATTTGTATGCCACTGCGCTTTTACGAAGCTACGGAGGACTTTCTGAGAGCTCTTGTGAAGCCACTGCGCATTTTACAAAGCAATGAGGGATTTCTGAGAGCTTTTCTAAAGCCATTGCAGTTTTACGAAGCGACAAAGGACTTTATGAGAGCTTTTGTGAAGCCACTACACTTTTACGAAGCGATAAGGGACTTTCTGAGAGCTTTTGTGATTTTTATAACTTTCTTTGAGTCAATGCGTTAATTGTCGCTGTCATTTGGGGAATTCTGAAGAGTTGTGGCCTAGGATTCAGTCAAATGAACCTATTAAATAAAATTTATTGTGCTGAGGCCTAGGTTCATCCCATTAATTCGGGGGCTTTTGACCGATTGACACGTGGCGTGTGGGTTGGACAGCACATAGCCTATATAAAGGGAAGTTTTTCTGAGGAGCCTTGTCCATTGTCTCTTAGCAATCTCGCCGTCATGTTCGACCCCGACTTAGCTTCGAACGACCATTGGCCTTGCACAAGTCGATTGTTGGTTGTAGATCTCGTTGTTCAAAGAAGCTGTGGCTTTGTAGAAGAACCAATATTGAGTTTCGAGATGCATTTGGGGATTTGGCATAAGGAGTTCGAACCTGAACACCATTTTGGAGGTCTTCGAGATCCAAGCTACCGTGTTTGGATTGATTGCCAATTCGAAGAGCCACAGGTCGTGCTCAGCCCTGCTCAATAATGGCTTCATTAGCCATATTGGAGTGGGGCTGTGCGCCCTGTTATGCTGGAAGAGCCACGAGCGGTGTTACGAACAACAGCTACGTTCTTGTTCGGGCCAATGGCTGCTTAATTAGCCATATTAGAGTTCCTTCGCGTTTGACTAGGAAGTGGCTCGCTCTTACGAGAAAGTGATTCGCTCTAACACTGATGCGCTTTTGGAGGGATACGCTCTTTCTGAAGATTACACATTTGTAGACTTTTAGGTGTTTAGTCTTTATATATAATCATGAAGAATCTGTAATAGATCTTTGTAGACATGATTTTAATAAAGAACTTCTTTTTATGCACCATTTTTGCATGTCTCCTATGACTTGTTATCGTCTGCGCTTTCAAACAACTATTTTCTTTTACACTTTTGTGAACTATATGCAGTGACAGTTGTCTTCTGTGCTTCTGTTACTGCTGCGCTTATTTTCATGCTTCTACAACACCCCTTCAAAGTGTACAGGTGGCCTTTGAAAAGTGTACACGTGGCCTTCGAAAAGTGTACTGCTGTGCTTATTTTCATGTTACTGATGCGCTTATTTTCATGCTTCTACGTTTATTTTCATGCTTATTTTCTGTGCTTCTGTTACTGCTGGGCTTATTTTTATGCTTCTACAAGTTTGGAACACTTTGAACAGAAGCATGAAATGACACAGGGCCTTGAAAAGTGTACAACATGCTTTCTGACAGGTTGTCGTTACGCCTTTCCTTCGACATTAAATGCCTTGAGACGTCATTTCATTTAAAGTTAATGATAACTCCTGGTTTTTAGGGAGCAATCATCATGATCTTGATTTTAATTCCCACGACGTTCGAAGAGACTTTTCGAATACGAAGGGTTTTGTTTTTATTTGCTGACGTGGCCCCTTTCTACAAGTAAGGGGTTGTTCAGAAAGAGAGAATTTTCTTGCCTTCAGTCTTCTTTTTCAACCGAAGCTTATGTCAGAGTTTTCTTCTTCCATAAAACCCTTAACTATCCTGCTATGGATCCCAAAATTTGAGTCCCGAAAGCACCCCGAGCGGCTGCGGCGACCAAGAAGAAGGCCAGAGGAAAGCGGCCAGCCTCATAAGCCATCGACGCTGATGATCCTCCGGCTGTCGGTGTCGTAGTGTACTGCGATGTATGGTCGTTTGTCACGAGTAATAAACTTTGACTCTCCACTTTGCTAATGCACATGAGTGTTTACTCCTTTGAGTATCGTCTCGTAGATGTGCTGAAGCTCTTCTCGCTGATGTGCATGGGCACTGCTCTTTGGAGAAGTGTCTGTAGATGCGCTAAAGCTTTATCAACCGATGCGCATGGTCGTTGCTTTTACAAAGTAATGACTGTAAGATGTGCTGAAGTTTTCGCTGACACGTAAGATCACTATATAGTGCCTGCACGGATGCTCTCTCGCAGATAACCAGGGTTACGAAGTATTGTCTAAGAGGATGCTTTGAAGCACAGTTTTACGAATTAGTAACTGCACGACTGCTATTTTGATGAAAAGCAGTGCTACTAGGTAGTACCTACACGGATGCTTGTTTCTCAAAGAATATTCAAAAATATCTCTGACTTCTGTTCTTGTTTTGTGTAGTTTTCGTGACCACATCCCTAGGTTCTCTTCGACTCCTCCGTCTACGTGCTTGGAACAAATGTCGATAAGGAGCTCGTCGAGCTGGCCAGGTGGTTGATCGCAAAAGATCAACCAGCAAGGCGATTGGATTAGATACAGGAACAGCGTCAGGGCTACTTTTGTCGTATATTGGATCAAGGTAGGTTAACTCGTTCCCTCAACGTCGGTGCGGTGATGCTAAAGCCTCAGTTTCTTTTTGGTGATCAGCTGGCTTTGAAGGAGACGAACCTCCTAGAACTCAGGACGGACTGGTATTTTGAGAACGATGGCCTTCATTTATATGTTCCAGCGACCGATCGACACTTAAAGCTGTCGACCGTTTTCTGTTTTGTTGAAAGACGGCGTATGGAGTGGAATCTGACCCCGAGCCAGGGGGTTTAGTTGTGGGATGCTTTATAGTAGACAAGTGTTCCAAGAGAAAGGACACTTTTACGTATGCTTGGTGCGGTCCGTCGTTTTCTTTGCAGGTACTGCTCCCTGGCCATATGCTCAGTAATCTTACCGCGGTTGTCCATCCATTTAGGGCTTCTATTTTTTAATAGGCTTCTAGCGGCTGGATGTATGTACCCGACAGGATCCTACCAGGTCGAGGGCTGGGTTCAACCTGACAAAAAGTGGAGTGACTTGACTCGATGGATACGAGGTACTTTCAAAAAAGTCCTGAGTGGCACTGGCTTATGCCGTGCCATAAAGGCTACTGAACATGGCATCCTCATCAACGAGCCTTTGTTTTTGGCCTTGCTGGCCGGGACCTTCTTCATGCCATACGGAGAGATGGGATTGGCCCTCTATGATATGTTTGCCATCTCGAAGCTACCTTGGGGGTGAGAACCCATATGAGGAGTACACCCCTAGCCAAGATGAGCTCATGGGGGTGGAAAATAAGTATCCCAAGATAATGGCAGTGTATAAAGAACTGCTCTGCCATCATCAGGTATATGTACGTCAAGACTCTGTGAAGGTTCAGCCTCACCCTAATGCCTTGAAAAAGTACTTCTTAAGTATGAACTGTCGGAGCCTGGAATGGTTTGTTTGATAACTCGCAGGAAACCACTGACGAGGTGGAAGATATGATGGCGAAGGCGAAGGTGTCAGCCCCTTCGTTGGACGTTGAGGGAAAACCAACCTCCATAGTCCATAATTATTTCTTCCAAAACTTGACCGCCCTAAGTCGAAAAGCGGCGATGGCTGCCTTTTTGATGATGTGGTTAAGAAAGGCAGCGGTGCCTGGAGGTTCAGGCTCCGTGGAACGGCTCAATTAGGAGCTTATCATGCCGGCTGTGAGGTTGGCCTTTGGGCATTCTCTGGCTCTATTCCTTACCATGGTATGAAATACACTTCGAGGACTGCGGGAGCTCTCGGAGGAAATAATAGAATATCGTGGGTGCGACAGCGAATTCCCTCGAGCGGAGCTTTCCTACCATTATCAGATGGCTTGGTTAGCGCTACATCACACTGGTTTAATCGTCTCTACCACCATCGATGGCTATGAAGAGGGAGACGCAACCATCGACAATTATCACCAGGTAAAATGTGTTAGTCCAATAATTATATCATATTTTTGAATATGGCCCATCAATTAAGTTTAACATAATAACGTCACTAATTACTATCATGTTGTTACTTAAACTTTGCATTGTCTCAATGTTCTACATCTTATTGCTATGTTTGTATCATAATGCGTCATAATGCTTTGTTCGCCTAATATGTACTTTCAGACATGCAGTAAGCATGATCAAATTATTTTGATTTCTTTTTGATGATTATATTCTTTATTTTGATTTTGCATAGATTCTAGTATCATTATGCATGAACTTTGGTATAGATTTTGAATAGATTCTAGTATATTTATTTTGATTTTTTTCGATGATTATATTCTTTATGGAATTGATTCACTAATTTGTATGGGCAAATGATGAATCATATTTTTTTGTGATCATTGTTAAAAGTATCATTAATTTTTTATATATATTCGTTTATACTAGATCTGTGAATTTCTATTCCTCATGATTTATTTATGACCAATGATTGACTTCTACTATATTGATATCTATTTTCTTCTTTATTGGTCTATTTTAAAACTGCAATGATCATCATATTTTATTTTGAGTGTCATTTTTTGGATTTCTAGTTGGTAAACTATGTATTGCTTGATTTCAGTTTTCTTTGTTAACATTCAACCAACTATATTGTGTTTTGACATATTTTTTAATTTTATGTAATTTTCTAAAACTTGTCACTACACTGTTCTCCTAATCCTTGATCATGATTATTTTTGTCTTCCTTCTTTACTTAAGCTTGAGTTCGTTTTAACTCTTATTACGGGGGAGCTTATTTTTTATCATGTCAAAGGGGAAGAAATAAGTTTAAGTTAGCACACAATATTCTAGTATTATGTGTTTATTAGTGACACATGCATCTATTGTATATATATTAAACTTAACCGATTTGTCATAATAAAAAAGGGGGAGATTGTTAGCCCAATGATTATATCATGTGTTTTGAATATGGCTAATCAATTAAGTTTAACATAATAACATCACTAATCACTATCATGTTGTTACTAAAACTTTGTATTGTCCTAATGTTCTATATCTTATTGCTATGTTTGTATCATAATGCATCATACTACTTTGTTCACCTAACATGTACTTTCAGACATGCAGTAAGCATGATCAAACATGATCAAATCAGGACATATGTAATGGAGAATTAATGATGGGCCAAAGACGGTATTATCAATATATTTTTCATTTGAGTCTAGGAATACGATGTATACTACATCATACTGGCAAATAGGCTACCCAAGAAACGTTTTCAAAATACCCTTTCATTTTGAAAATAAGCCCACTTACAAAAGCCTAAACTACTTCCTAACTGCTTGAGTTTTCAAAAATCCCAAACACTAATTTACAAAAACCCTAACAGAACTCCAACATAATTCAGACCAAGTTCGGCCTAAATTCGGCCAGAGTTCGATTGGTGCCCGTTGGATTTTGAACTTGGTCATCCTACAGTTACGGATGTAACGGCTATATGCCGAGATTCTTTCAAAGAATTCTACCCGAATTCTAGCTTTGGAAAAACTATAAATAGAGAAGAATTTCCCTCATTTCAACACATCTCTCTCTTCTCTTATCTCTAAGCCTAATACGTTCTTCCAAAGTGTTCTGAGCTATCCATTTTCAAATCACAAGCCAGTTACAATCCTCTAGTCGATTTGCCAGTGCGGTACGGTCTAGAAGTTTCATGGTGATTGTAATAAAATGCTTGATTGAAGAAAGACACTTCACAATTGAAGTTGGTCGAGTACTTCGGAACAAAGCTCGCATTGTTGAAATTGCAAGGACATCGGATGAAAACTTACAGTATTTTTCTATAGTGGATTCAACTGGAAGCTAGAGTTCTTCCGACTGGACTAGTCTTCACAAGAGGAAAACCAGTATACATCCTTGTGTTTACGTTTGCTTTCTGATCTCTATTTTTCATTTACTTACTTGTGATATATTATCTGTGATCTGGTTGCTAATATTTTTAATTAGCTAATTTTTGCTGCCTACTCTATTCATCACCTCTAGGGTATCGTGCTTTACAATTCGTTCCTATAAAATGGGTCCATGACCGGGTTCCTGCCTGTACACGGGCGCTAAACCGCATGGACGGCTACAGTTCCAATCGGATTTCGCCCTCCTATGGCGACTACCTTGCAGGTGATAAGCTGGTCGACCGGGCGGGAAAAAGGGACGAGCTAACCATCGGTGCCTTTCGATAGTTACTATATATTCGTCCTTCGCACCTAGTGTACCGAGACCAGAACCGGGTATATCTGGAACCTTATTTGTCGAGTCGGTACATACGACAGTTCGGCTACAGCAAGCTATGATGAACAACCCCAGTCCTTGTCTTAGTTATGAGGGAAGTTTGTCGGATGGCGCCCGTGCCTGGTGTTACTATAGCACTAGATATACTGGGGCAGCATTTATAATTCTTGAGATGCACAGGAAGACCCGTATCTTGTATTCCGCTGTAAAGTTTTACTGCTTGGTGAACAATAATTCTTCAGGTTATGATCGAGAGCATAGTTTCATTATGGGCACGAAGTTCGAGAGGCTCCAGTCGGCTCCTCAAGTATTCGTAGTCGCGTATGGTAGCTCCTCAGATAGCTCCAATGCCTCTCAGAAGAAAAGAAAGGATGCGACACCTCTAAATTTACCATCGAAGCATCAAGCTTCTTCGGTGGCGAGCCCTCCTTCTGCCAAAAGAATTAAGCGGTGGCACCTAGACGATGCAATCTATCGCAGCAGAGTGTTCCACATGTTGCCTCATCTTCATAGGTATATTTTTGCCCTTTTCTCTTCGAATTTTTACCTACGACTTTTCATTTCTTACTGTTTTACTGGTACAGGCAAGAGTGAAATCGGGGTGGTCGAAAGGGAACTTCTTGAGGTGCCCCTTAGGGGGCCACTGCATCCAGCGGTGAGGGATACCATCCCATTGCCTGCTGAAGGCCCTCCTTCGAGAAGGGAAGAGAGAACTTCCTTTGCCACGAGGTCCGAAGAGGCTAATGTTCCTCAGGAAGGGCCAGCCAATGCAACAGCTGGGACTATTAAGTCATAAGAGATTTTTTTGTGTGCCTCTTTTGATTATGAGACTCATGATTTTTTGAAGGTTATGGCTTCGCACCAAGAAGTGGCTTCCACGAGTGGACCTGTAGTGATACCTGGGGTTGGTCCTGCGGCACATAAAGGCGCGGCCCGGGAGCTTGTACTCGAGATGGGTCATCCAGTCGAGGGTACTGAAGGCATTGCTGGTGGTTCCCCTGTGGAGACTCCTCCTCGGGTAGGTGAGGAGGGGCCAACGATTGAAGAATTATCCCTGGCATACATCGGAGGTTCGCCCCAGGGGTCGGTTGTAGAGAATGCCGAAAAGTTAACAGCAAAAGCTGTTGAAGAGCTAGCTGGCCGAGCTATTGATGAACCGGTCAAGATAGCCATCGAGTAGTTGGTCGATGAGGCCATTAAGAAAGCGGCCCAGGAGGCTATTGAAGAGTTGGCCGATATGGTCCTTAGAGAGACGACCGAGAAGACTATGGAAGAGCAGGTCGAGGAGCTTGCCAACGAGCCAATCACTGAGGCTCCAGTCGAGGTGGCCACTGAGATGGCAACCAATAAGGCTGCTAATGAGCCTGTTAAAAAAACCATTAAAAGCCCAGTCAAGGAGACTGTGGAAGAATCGATCGAGAAGACCGCTGAGGAACTGGTTGTTGAAGCGCCTTTCAATGCAGTCACTACAGAACCACTCGAAGTGGATACCATCGAACCAGCTGTTATGGACTTGGTCGAACAGACCACTGATGAGCGACCTACTGAAGAATCGGTTAGGAAGACTACTGAGGAGTTTTTCGCAGAGACTGTTGAGAAGTCGGTCACTGAGATTGATCATGCTCTAGTCTACGCAGCTTCAGTTGCAGAAATTGTTAATAAACTGACATGGGAGTCGGTTGAGGAGTCGGCCATGTATTAGACAATATTGGCTTATACCGTCCCTTTTCTGCCGATGGCCTCCATTCCGGTCATAGCACCACCTGCTCCAGCTGCAATACCCAGTCATATACAAGGCGCTGCTACTGCTCCGGGACCTTCTATCGTGGCATCTCCGATGACCCTAATGGGTTTGGCTGATAATGTATACTATACCAACCTCATCCTAGCCAGCATTCGTTATGCTTTGAAGCACGACATAGAGGGTGTCTTGCGGGACAACAAATCTCTTAGACGAGCTCAGTCTGTGTGCGAATATCCAGAGTATGAAGCGAAGGCGAACGTTATAGAGGCTCTCCTGAAAGAATTGGGAGCCACCGTCTCAGAGCTTCAAGATCTTGAGTGCGGTCTTTCGTTCCTGGCGGCCGTAGAGTTAGAGAAAATGGCTACTCAACATTTCCACCACGAGCAGAGACGTCAGGCTCTAACTCACATACTTACCGAAGTTGAAGCCGAAATTGAAGAGGTGACCGATGCCGAAGAGGTTCAAGTCTTCTATCGAACAACCTTGGAAGAACAATATGAGACACTCCGAAAGTAGATTTGGCAGCTAGACAAGGTGCTGGCCTTCGTTGAGAGTGAGCTGGAAAAGTTAATGGACCAGCATGAGCTCCTTTGCCAGCGATCCGAGACTTTGAGAGAAAGTATCGGCGTCTGTCAGGCAGAGTTAGATCTTGTTTGCCAGAATTCGTCCAAGCTTGAGGATGAGGCCGTCCGACGACAAGAGGCTGAGCGCCGAGCCAAAAAGTTGGTCGGGTGCAAGGTTGCCCTTTTGAGGAGTCGATTGGAAGAATTTATGTATCGGTCGTCACAATGCTGATATCCATTGTCTTTTTGTCCCTCTTTTCGAGAGACCCTTTTGTAGGAAAGAAAGAAGTACTTTTCCATTTTGTGAATGAAAATTTTTAGTTTTGCTTCTTTTTTTGTCCATTTACTTTGAATATTCTTGTACAATAATGAGAATTCCCTCAGAGGTAATATAACATGAGGGGAAGGAGGTAACTCCGCTGGGGATATGGTGTTTACTAAGAGGTAATATGGACATGGTAAACACAAAATTTTTGTGGTAGAATTTTCTTTAATCAAGGTAATATGGACATGGTAAGAATAGATTCTGCGGGTGTATAGAACGACTCAGAGGTAATATGGCCGTAAAATGTTCTATAGATAATCATGACAACGTATGGTTTGTCATGAAAGAAATGTCTACTCAGAGATAATATGGACGTGGTAGGCATGGACTTCCTTAGGGAATAGAAAAATAACTCAGAGGTAATATGGACAAGGGGTGTTTTCTATTAGAAAAATAGGAAAGGGATGAACTCGTTAATAGAATTCATCAACATTCATAACGATTGTGGAAATATATGCTAATTTTTACTTCAGACATAGTATTTCTTTAGGAATTTACCATTGATCGGTATCATTAGCAAATCGCCGTTAGGTTTGGCCAGCCGGTAAGCACTATTGGAATAGACTGTCTCTACGACGAATGGTCCTTCCCACTTGGGCTCGAACTTCCCAGCCATCTTATGAGTCATCACCCTCGGTCTTCGAACTGATAAGATGAGGTCACCCACTTAGAATGTTCTTTTTCGAACCTCTTTGTTGAAGGCTCCAAAAATTCGAGCTTGATAGAGTTTGATATGTTGTTGAGCCAGTAGAAGTTTTTCGTCCAAGGCTGCCAGCTCATGTAGCTGACGACATTGATTGCCTTTGACTGTCAGCTGGTTGGTAACGGCTACCCGTAGAGATGGAATCTGGGTTTCCAAGGGAAGTACCGCCTCGCTCCCATACACAAGTGAGAACGGTGGATTGTCGGTAGGAGTCCGAAAGGTCGTAAGGTGAGCCATAGACTCTCGCCGAGTTTCTCGTTGCAGTCGCGCTTATTGGAAGACACAACTTTCTTGAGCAGCTTAACGATTGTCTTGTTGAATGCTTCAGCTAGTCCATTCGTTACAGGATTGTAAGCTGTTGACGCTACATTTTGTATCTAATTCTTAACACAAAACTGATGGAACGCATGGCTCACGAACTGAGGGCCATTTTCGTGGATGACCCTTGGAGGAACTCTGAAGCGGTAAATGACGTGATGCTTAACAAAGCTGATCACGTTCGAGGTTTTCACCTCTACCAGAGGCACTTCTTCCGCCCACTTGGAAAAGTAGTCGGTGATGGCGAGGATGAACCGGTACCCTTTGGATGGTGGACGGCTGATAGGTCCGATGATATCCATTCCCCATGCCTCAAAGGGCCAGGCGGCCGCAGTAGGGTGCAAGAACTCAGAAGGTTGGTGGATGAAGTCATCATGCAACTGACATACCCGACACTTCTTTGTGTAATCAACGTCATCTGCCATCATAGTGGGCCAGTTGTAGCCCATGCGACGTAGTCGATCTTATAACTTAGGCCCAGGCTGGTGGGCTCTATAGGTACCATCGTGCGCCTCCCGGAGTTCTTCTTTTGCTTCGTCATTAGAGAGACACCGCAAAAGAAGTCCGTCGTATGAACGACGATACAATATTTTAGTAGTTGTGTCATAAAAAAATCGGAGCGAACGTCTCTTGATAGAAGTGGCTTCCTTTAAGTCTTTTGGTAGGATTTGGAAAACTGCGTAGTCTATGAACGAGAATTGCCAGTCCCGAACGTCAGCATTAGTGTCTTCATGTACATAATAGCTCAGACACGTATGCAGGTTGTTCTTTGGGAAGACCAGCTCCCGACCCATTACTGTGACGGAGTATTGAGTTTCGACAGGAGCTGCCAGAGAGGCGGTGAGACCGACGAGGGCATCGGCCTCCAAGTTTTGCAATTGAGGTACATGTTCTATAAAGAACCCTATGAAGGTAGAAATGATATCGATTGCTGCATGATTGTAAGGGATCAGATCTTCGTGCCGAACCTCATATTACCTTCGAACCTGGTTGATAATCAGCTTTGAGTCGCCGTAGGCCTTAATGTAGTTGACCCCTAATTGTTTAGCGAGCTGGAGCCCGATGATGAGAGCGTTGTACTCAGCAACATTATTGGTGAATGACTTTATGAGATAATATGCACGATGGATGACTAGGCCATCGGGGGTGATGAGAATGACTCCGACCGCTACGATGATCTCGTCTTTGGGTCCTGTTCTTGAAGCGCCATTGAAGAACATTTGCCAAACAGGATTGTCTGTGATTGCATTCTACTCTAGGACTTCGTCAGGGCTGCCGTCGTAGAGCTTTGACGTCTCCGGTACAGGATATGCTTCCAGGAAGTCGGTTAATGCTTGACTTTTAACTGCCTTTGTGGGACGAATACCATGTCATAAGGCATCAAAAAGATTACCCATGTGGCTAACCGCGAGTTTAATGCCCCTGGCTTGGTCATGAGGACTATGAGGGGGTCAACCTGGGAGATGACATGAATTGTCTATCCAGCCACATAATGGCGTATCTTTGAATGGCAAAGACTAAAGCGAGGCACCCCTTCTCAACCGAATTATAGCGATGATCAGCACCTATCGTAGTTCTACTCAGATATTAGATTGCCTATTCATGGTCTTCATTACTTCTCTGGGCTAGTAAAGCACGAAAAGAATGGTCCACGGCCCTGTAATGCCCCAGTCCCAAAATACGTATGACTAGGTACATAGACATGCCAGCTGTATACATACGAAGTGTACTCCAATATATGGAAACCTCGTATGAATACATAAGCTATAAAATGCAGTAAACCAAGAGTAATCTAATCTCATCCACAAATGTAAGAATAAAGATATCATATAATCAACTGTAATAAGTCGTTGTACAATATGTTGGGTGGAGACAAATCTACTACCAACAAGTAAGAAAAAAAATATACATAAAAACTGAAATGATTTGGCGGGAGTAGCAAAGAAAGACCCAAGACACGTCATCTCCGAATGAATAGAGAAGATCGCGACCTCGGCTAGAATACCTGCGAATGACAATAGCACACACCTGGGGAGATAACTAGGTCCTTAGAGGGACGTAACAAGATACACAATATCATACCATATAAACTGAATAAATACTGCTCAATAATAATAAGTAAGATGGGATCATAACATGGTCCAATACCTCACCATTTGAATTAGCGTACCATCCCCCCAACCAAACAAGGACATGAGATTGCACACTAACCCATGATAAAGTATATTTCCAAGTCATACATCTAATATGGTATCCGGACCCGAACAAGGTTCAATACCTTCTCATCGAAGTAGTAAGCCACACCTACAACCAAACAAGGACAAGATATGACGAACTAATCCGCGACAAGTAATTATTCCAAGCCATGGTCAGATACAAGTACCCAAACCAAAAGTACTCATACCTAACGGATAATGGTGCCTAACTAATCTATGTTAATGCAGTTATAAGAACAGTTCATGGTCGCATGACTACTGGGTCAAGTTAGGAAAATACCAACGCAGTACAGTACCTCAGTAGCGAGTCACAACACCATATAAGTCTATAGCACATAGTCTACCTATCATTCCTTAGTAGCGAGCGAGTCTACGATAGATAGGGTGGTAGTCAACTTCCAATCATGTTTTCCCCGTCCATTGCCAACTCATAACTGCTATGTCTTCTAGCATGCAACTCTATTAGCAGTTATTTTCTACGCATGACTTATACGTACTGGTGGCCAGCCAATCACGCATGTCTGAGTCCTATATGTGACTCACAAAAATATGGTATAAATGTGTCAAGGCCTATGAATGCAACACACAAAGGGTGGTCCCTTAATTTTAAGTTTAATGTATAAGAAAATAGTACATAGCAGGAAATAGAACTAAACCGTAAAAATTCTATCTACTTATGCCATGTATCACAGTTTATTTTACAGAAAATAAATAATGACTAATGCATGAATATGAGCTAAAGTAAA
Organism: Iris pallida; assembly: GCA_029216955.1. Taxonomy (NCBI): domain Eukaryota; kingdom Viridiplantae; phylum Streptophyta; class Magnoliopsida; order Asparagales; family Iridaceae; genus Iris; species Iris pallida. Next base: position 2,399,636 of record JANAVB010034018.1, on the reverse strand, counting down.
ATAATCAGCTAATGGCAAGGTATCTTGTCTGAGGTTATGTGCAAAAGGGAATAATCCAACAGCTCGAACAAGCAAATAAACGAAGCAAGAAAAGCCAAATCCCGCAGATGACTCCGGATGCTACAACAAACATCACGAACGACTTTGGAATAAAAGATATGCCTAGGAAACGTCTGTCCAAAAGTTAAATTCTGGAACAGGGGCAAAATCGTAATTTCTGGTCAAAACGATATCCGCTGTTGGACCCGCTTTGTACCGAAATGCGTACCAGAATCTACAGTCTCTAAAGTCGTCACGCTACATGTATACGGATTTTTTTTGATGAGACGAACCCAACGGTATGTCCAATTTTGTATTACGGTGGGGCCGTGCACAAAATCGCCCGTTTAGTGGGATTGTAGGCTCGCAAAAATGGCGTCCCGGTCAACGATCTCAGAATCGGACCAAACTTGGCTCACAGGACCAGAAAAATATTTTGAGTCCAATGGCGCATGTTTCGTCACGATTCGATGAGTGTGTACAAAGTAATTGAAAAATTTCGAAAAAGTCCGATATGCAAAATTTCGACGGATACGGGTCAAATTCGTCGCGCACACGTGACCAATTTGAATTTTGTCAAAGCCTACACATCCACAAAGTCGATACGGACCTTTTGGTACTATCGGTTTATGACGGGGTCGTCCGGTTTGTCGGGACGGACCTCGTACAGGGGTTTTTAAGGTTTTTGAAAACTGATTTTTTGGGATTTTTAATCTGATTAAACATGGAATTTATTATAGAATGGATAAATCTATTTGAAGGGGATGATAGAGGGTCATGTGGGCTTTCTACACAAATTTACGGATCTAAAAATGGATTAGAATTGAAGGAGAAATCGTACGGTAAAGTTAGGTACCTCGATTCTGTTGATGTTGTTGTCGTTGTTGTTTCCGTTGCCGTTGTCACGGGGTGCTGCTGTGCTTGCGGAGGGGAGAGGTTGGCCGAGGGTGGAGGAGAGAGGAGGAGAAAGGTGGAGGAAGAGATTATGATTATGGTTTGGTTGGTGTTCTTAATATATATATGTATATATGTAAAGGAGAGAATGGGGTTCGGCCCTTATATAGGATGCTGCTGCTGTTTGCTTTCTAGTGGGCGGCCACAAAGCTGCTGCTTTGTTTGCTTTGTGGTGGGTGGCCCGAACTCTGTCTCCAGAAGACAGAATGGTTCTAATGGGCTAAATGGGCTAGTTTGGTTTTGGGGGAGCTTTTGGTTTAAGGCTTGGAGATAGGAATAGACCCAAACTACTCAGTGTGACTCAGTTTACATTTATCTAGACTCAATAAAAGTAAAAATACAGACTCGAAAACTGAGTATGCTGCAGGATAGAGTCGACGTCCGTCTTGTACTGATTTAAGTCTTGATGTGTCATATTGAATTATGACAAGTATCATAGTGTCAATTTTATCAATATTTGGTTGACTGTGATTTTGTGTCAACAATCTCCCCCATATTGATAATTGACAAAATAATATTTGTATATTTAATATTCATACCTGGACATATTTATAAAAGCAATAGCTACCCCGTAATCAGTGCATGAAAGTAATAGCTAGCAATAGCTCCCCCGTAAACATTGCGTCTTCTTATGTCCTGATAAATACATGCTTTCCCAAAGAATAGATAGACAATATGATATGATGATATGAATAGCAAATAATTCTCCCCCTTTTGTCATTTATCAAACACAAACAACCAGAGAATTTATAAAGGAAAATGACTGGAAAGCACACCAAAGTAATAATAAACTGCAGAGAGTGTCTCAAGAGTCACAGATAATAGAGAAGTCTAATACAATCAAAAAGCAACTACATAAACTAGAAAGCCATAGTGCATAAAAAGTAAACATAAGATCCTCAGCAGCAGCAGCAAGTAGGAGACCACATCCATCACTGAGCTCGTAAAGGTCCAGTGTCGTCAAATGGATCAGTGAATAAACGACGAGGATCCACGAAAGCCGTATCCGGATCCAGATAGCGCCAAGGGTCATCAATACGGTATCCGTCACGAGCAGGGTCCCTCCCCATAGGAATAGGCATAGAAGGATGCCGAGACATAGAGTACCGGACGTCATGCAGTGAGTTGCTAATGGCACTCATCTGCAGGGTGGTACGGTAGTCAAGCTGGGTCCAGCGATCATCCTCTAACATGAATTGATCACGAAGCATAGTCTGAATCGACTCAAGAGTAACAGGAGGAGGGGGCGCATCCTGTCCAAGAGCAGATGCGTCAGCTTAAGCATCGAAGTGCTCAGATTCAGCAGGTGAACCGACAGCTGCCTGAAGCCGCCGTTCCTTTGATAGGAAGGCAGGGGCAGGGATGAATTGGCACTCATCAAGTAGGACATAAAAAGCACAAAAAATCATAGGAAGATAGAGAGCATAGACCAAAGACCTTAGCTTCTTCCTAGCATTGATCATCCAGTCCATCATGGTACATGGAAGATTGAATGGGACATGAAAATAAAGATGATACAAAGCAGAGATCTCAAAATATGTAACCTCATCAGTCGTTCCCGCTTTGGGCAGAATCGTGTTGAAGACAATGCGATAAAGTTCATAGAAGTAAGGATTGAGAAATTTGGCAAGAAGCTTGCGTGGACATGTGTTTGGGGTACACAAATCGTCCTTGAAGCTTTCGAGGGAAGACCCATCGGAGAATTGAAACTTGCGAGCATCAACAAGTTTCTCCCATGAGTTAGGCTCCAGAATTTCAAGGTATTCAACCAATTCAAAGTCATCAAATAATATGTCAATGCCAGCAACACGTGAATATAAATGTGTATCATCATGAGTAAGAATGTAATAAAATATTTGAATGGCATTTAAATAGATAAGTGAATTTGTAGTAACAAGTTCATCAAGACACAAATCATGAAATAAAGAGTCATATTAAAAAAATATGGTGAAGTTAATAGGATGACCAACACACACGGGACGAGATCGAAAATCATTGAACCACTCGTTTGAGGCTTCCAATGATACAAATATTCGATCATCATACGTGTTGGGGTCAATGGGACGAGGTGGATTGAACAACGGGTGAATGGGTTGTTGAATAGGTTGTTAAATAGGTTGTTCAACACGAAGAGGAGGATTTGAAGAGGACGCACCCTCGGTTCGAAGCCTCTTTCCTTTATTAAACAACTTGGAAGCCATGAGTAATGAAGCAAGTAATGAAATTGAGATAGTAAATTTATACCTCAAAATGTTGATGAAGGATGGAAGAGAATGATACAAGAAACCCTCTCCTTGAATTTGGAGAAGAAATATGCACTAGAATGAGAGAACTAGGGTTAGGGTTTGAAGAGGAAGGGTTTTGAAGGTGGCAATGGAGGAGAGAGAGAGAGAACCCGGTTATAATGTTAGGGGTTCGAATGGTCGAAAGTAATCTGGACCATTGGATCAATTTCAGATCAGCGACTGAGCCCGCTCGAGGTTCTGGAATGACCAGACCGAATTTGGCCCGAACTCTGGATTAGGCAGAGTTCAGCCCGAATTCTGTATTCTACGGCCAGATAGAAATTAGGCTAAAATGTAGTTTAAACTAATATTTAGTTAAAAATAATGAATGGATAGAAATATGAGTATACAAAAGTAAGAGATCCAAGTATAAATTTGCAAAGAGTGAAAGCTGAATCAAAAGAATAATATGAAGTTCAAAAATTTGAATTGAGCAAGTTATAGATAAAAGTATACCATGTAATAAACAAGGAGTTATGCCACAATTTAGTATGATGAAGCTGCCATGGGGTAGCTGCAGGTGACGGATCCCAACTGGCGGTAGTCTTGAGGACTAGTGCACCGTGTCGCTTAGACTTTTACGCCATTTTGTCAGAAGGACCCTTTCGGCTTGTACCCATAGCAAATTCATCATAAGAAATCGAGACATAATCGATATTTATGCAGGTTACTTTAATGAATAACTGCTTCGTCCAAAATTCTGAGTTCACAAAAAAGAAAGTTGAAACGCTCTTCGGATAGTAGTTTGGTAAAGAAATCTGCTAGCTGATGATCAGTGTCAATAAATTCTAAGTTTATAGTGCCATTTTGCTGATGATCACACAAAAAGTGGTGACGAATTTAAATGTGTTTCGTGCGTGGGTGACATATAGGGTTCTTAGTAAGGTTGATGGCACTAGTGTTATCACAGAATATAGGAATGTACATAAAAAAAAGGTTATAGTATACAAGGGTTTGCTTCATCCACAGAATTTGTGCACAACAATGACCAGCTACGATATATTCAGCTTCTGTTGTGGATAGTGCGACAGAATTTTGCTTCTTGCTAAACCAAGAGACTAGAGCCTTGCCTAATAAATGACACGTGCTGCTTGTACTTTTACGATCGACCTTGAATCCTGCGAAATCAGCATCTGAATAACCAATAAGGTCAAAGGATGTGGATTTGGGATACCATAAGCCTACAGTAACAGTACCCTTAAGGTATCGAAAGATACGCTTAATGGCGGACATGTGTGATTCCTTATGACTTGCTTAATAGTGGGCACACAAACAAACACTAAACATGATATCGGGACGACTAGCAGTTAAATAGAGTAAACTACCAATCATACCTCGATACTTACGTTGGTCAACAGGTTTGCCGCTTTCATCAGGTTCCAGCTTGGTCGAAGTAGCCATAGGGGTGCTGATTGGTTTGACGTTGTCAAGATCAAACTTCTTCAGCATATCCTTTGTATATTTTGATTGGCTGATAAAAGTTCCTTGCGAAGTTTGTTTGACTTGCAATCCAAGGAAGTAGGTGAGCTCCTCCACCATGCTCATCTCAAATTTGTTCTGCATACACTTAGTAAAATCTTGGCAAAGATTTTCATTAGTAGAACCGAATATGATATCATCTACATAAATTTGCACTAAAAAATAGTGTTTTAAAAACTTTTGATAAACAGTGTAGTGTCAATTTTCCCTTTTAAAAAGCCTTTATCTAGCAAAAAATTGCTTAGGCGTTCATACCAAGCTCTTGGGGCTTGTTTGAGGCCATATAGTGCTTTCTTGAGTTTGAAAATATGGTCGAGAAATTTATGATTTTCAAAACCAGGGGGTTGTTTTACAAAAACTTTCTCCTTAATAAATTCATTCAGAAAAGCACTTTTAACATCCATTTGAAACAATTTAAAATTTTAAAAGTTAGCAAATGCACAAAGCATTCGAATGGATTCCTGTCTTACAATAGGAGCATACGTCTCATCGTAGTCGATACCTTCCTCTTAGTTGTATCCTTGAGCTACTAGACGAGCTTTGTTGCGTGTAACTGAACCATCTTTATTTACTTTGTTACGAAAAACCCATTTCGTACCAATAATCGAATGATTAGCTGGCCTAGGAACAAGTTTCCAGACTTGGCTTCTCTCGAATTGGTTGAGTTCTTCTTGCATGGCAGAAATCCAAAATCTATCATTAAAAGCTTCTAAAACAGTTTTAGGCTCAATTTGTGAAATAAAGGCAGTGCTAGCAATGGAGTCTCTTAACGATGATCGAGTACTTACTCCATGTGAAACCTCATCTATTACCAAGTTTTTTGGATGTGATGGCTTCAAAGAGAATTTCTTCGGCAAGCCTTCCAAAAAATTGGTTTCAGTGGTGGTATTCATCGGCGTAGAAGTTGAAGGCTCAACATCATCGTCAGGAGTAGCTGCTGCACTGTTATCTTCATCAAAAGTTACATTGGTAGACTCTTCCATAATTAATGTGCGTTTGTTAAACAATCTATATCCCTTGCTCTTGGCAGCATAGCCAAGGAAAATACCATCATCAGCTTTGGCATCAAATTTGCCTAATTTGTCTTTGGTGTTAAGGATAAAACATCGACAACCGAAAACTCTAAAATATGAAACATTTGGAGTTCTTCCAAACCAAAGCTCATAGGATGTTTTCTTCGTAATAGGTCGAATAAGCACCCTATTTAAAACATGGCACACTGTACTGACAGCTTCAGCCCAAAATATTTTGGAAGTGAAAATTTATTCAACATGACTCTAGCTATATCGCCAAGAGTCCTATTATTCCGCTCCATAACACCATTTTGTTGAGGAGTTCTGGGACAAGAAAACTCATGATCAAAATCATTTGAGTCACAAAACTTTTCAAAATCAGTATTTTCGAATTCGTCTCCACGATCACTTCGCATTCGAGTAATATGTAACCTTTTTCGTTTTGAACCTTTTTAGCAAAATTTTTGAAAACAGAAATCGCATCGCTTTTGTTTGAAAGAAAGAAAACCCAAGTGAATCTAGAAAAATCATCTACTATAACAAAAACATAAAGTTTTCCACCAAGACTGGCTACTCTACTAGGACCAAATAAGTCTATATAAAGTAATTACAAGGGTCTAGTAGTACTTACAGTGTTTATTGAATGAAATAAAGACTTGGTTGCCTTATTCAACTCACATTCGGCACATACCGTATCCTTTTTGAATGTGATGTCGGGCAAGCCTCTTACTAGCTTCTTTGTCGATAGCCTGGATATAGTATCCATATTGGCATGACCAAGACGCTGGTGCCACAACAATCTCTCATCCTTGTGAGCGTAGAGGCATCTCTCTGCACTGTTAGTATCTCTAGATAGATAAAAAATGTAAATGTTATCCTCTCTTATCCCTTCAAAAGCGATATCTCCCGTTGAACTATCATAAATATAGCATTTATTCTGCCCAAAGTTAATATCATATCCATGATTAGCAAGGTGACTTATGCTGAGCAGGTTATGCTTTAACTCGGTTACTAGGCAGACATCTTTTATTACAAGAGAAGGAGGATTACCAATGGTACCATTACCTATGATGTATCATTTTAAGTTGTTGTCGAAGGATACATACCCTTCCCTCTTCATCGATAGTGATGCGAAAAGATTTGTGTCTCTCGTCATATGCCACGAGCATCCACTATCGAGAATCCACTTGCTTTTAGTTGAGGAGGGAAGGTCCACCTACATCAAGAGTAAATGTGACCTTTGGTACCCAAGTTCTTGTGGGTCTTGAAATGTTAGTTTTTGGCACCCATGCATATAGATTTATATCTACTAATCTCCTAATTCTAAATTGTGGTGAGATGTGTCCATGTAATCCACAATAGGTACAAGTGGCATGCCTATTTGTATTGGAAGCATGATGATGATGTCTATATGTAGCATGGTGAGAGTTGTATGGAATAACAGGATAGTTGCTATACATGGCAGCAGGATGATAGTTATGTCTATATTTAGCATAGTGATGGTTATGCCTATGTACAACATGGTGATGGTTATGTCTATGTGCAGCATGATGATTGTGTGTAGCAGTAAAATGATAGTTATGAGAATAATTTCTATGTGCATGTGGTTTGTGTGTTGTATGGAAGTGCGTGTACATGTAAGCATGTTTACGTGCTGCATGTGGATGACGTGTTTGATTATTTTGAGTAGTCTTGTGCTTTGTGTGTCTTATGTGATTGGGTTTGAGGTTGAGCAACCTGTTCTCCCAATCTAATCTCTAATTTCTTAGAGGCAGCATGTAGTTCATTACACTTAGTATTCAAACCAGCAATTTTAGCAATAGAGATCTTGTATCTATTCTTTTCTTCAGCAAGCTCAGTGTTGAGTGCTGTGATCTCACGTGTTTGCTTTTCAATACGTGCTTCGGCATCATGTAGGCTTAACTTAAGCTTAGACACCTCATTAGTGACTTTCGTGGGTGGAGTGTCTCTAACATTATCAAGCAAAGAAGGGAGTTTTTGAATCTCGACTTCATAGCTTTTGATCTTCTCCTTGGCAGGCTTATATTTACTAATAACTTTCTTGTGGTCATTTAGTAAATCATTGAACGCATCGCCAAGTTCATCAAAAGTGAAGTCATCTAGAGTATCGCTAGTTACCTTATCGGATGTTGCCATTAGGCATACATTGGCGGCATCTTAAGGGGAGTCCTTTTCTTCTTCGGAGTCACTTGCTTCACTTTTATAGCAAATGCTAGTATTGGCATATTTTCTTGAGGAAGACTTCTTGTAGGGCTTCTCATATCGGTTGCTTTTCTTTGCGAATGGACAGTCTTTTCGGACGTGTCTAGTCTTCTTGCAGCCGTAGCACGTTGGTTCTTCCTCGTCATCTTCTTGTGGTTCCTTCTTTCTTCGATTGAAACGAAGGAACTTCTTGAAATTTCGGACTAAAGAGCTTGATCATCACCTTCCGAGTTGTTGTCATCAGTCTCTTCAAGATCAGCCCTTCGACGATGAGTTTTAAGGGCAATCTCTTTTGCCTTTGGAGCAGGCTCTTCGAAGTCTTTGAGGTCAAGCTCGTGGGTCATCAGCTTTCCCACCAAAGTCTCCATAGACATTGTGGTGAGATCATTGCCTTCTATGATAGCTGTTACCTTAGGGTTCCAAATCTTCGGTAGCCCCCTAAGTAACTTACTGATCTTCTCGTGATTTGTATATTGTTTGCCGAGAGATGACAAGGGGTTGACTACGTCAAGGAATCTTTTAAACATTTGTGTGATCGTCTCATTAGGCTTCATCTTGAATGCCTCATATTCTTGAGTGAGATAACTGATTTTTGACTCCTTGACTTGGGTGGTTCCTTCATGCGTCACTTCTAGAAGTCTCTATACTTCGTGAGACGTGGTGCATGTTGAGACCATGTTAAACTCATTCCTATCTATTGCACAAAATAAAGCATTAATAGCTCTTGCGTCTAGACTCGCCTGTTTCTTTTACTCGTCAGAATATTTGTCGTTGGGTTTTTCGACGAGATCACCATTGACAACTATCCTGGCGTGCTTTTTGTAACCATCGGTAACAATGGTCCACAGGTCGAAGTCTAGAGACTTGAGATAAAAACTCATCCTTGTTTTCCAATAGGTGTAGTTTGTTCCATCAAATAGGGGTGGCCTATGAGTGGACTGCCCTTCACCGTGATTAGAAAACATGGATTGTGTGGTTGCCATGGATCAGCTCTAGGATGTTAGTCCTTATTGAGAGAACAGAGCTCTGATACCAATTAAAGGTTAAATAGGCAACTCAAGAGGGGGGCGAATAGAGTTTATGAAAATAATATCCAATTAAAAATTGAACTCTTTCACCAACAGTAAATAATCAGAGTAAATGCAGAAAATATAAAGAGCGAGAAAGCATACGCAAACACTATCGATTTTAACCTGGTTTCCCTCATGGAGGACTAATCCAGGCCTGAGAACTCTGGCTCAGGATTAAATTCACTATTTGTGAAATAGTAGTTACACCCCATGCCTTTTCTTCAGAAGAGCACGTCAACTTCTTACAGAGATCGCAGTGGCGATGCTTGGAATTTTCTAAGCGACTTTTTGAACTCTTGCACAAACTCCTAACTGAAAAGCACTGAGCACTTTGAGGCTTAGGGAGCTTGTGGCTAGTAGATGAGAAGGGTAAGGCTTGTATAAGGCTTTTGAGAGAAGAGAAGAGAAGATTGGATGATTGAAAATAAGAAAATTTAAGGCCTATTTATAGGATTCTAGCTAGGCAGAATTCGGCCAGAATTCTGGGTCAAGAATTCAAATTTTTGGCCGTTGGACAACTAGCATACAGCAAACCCTAAATATTAGGGTCCTGTAATTTAGGGGACATAATTCGGTCCAAACTTTGTGTGGAGGCAGAGTTCGGCCCGAACTCTATCTCCAGAAGACAGAATGGTTCTAATGGGCTAGTTTGGTTTTGGTGGAGCTTTTGGTTTAAGGCTTGGAGATAGGAATAGGCCCAAACTACTCAGTGCGACTCAGTTTACATTTATCTAGACTCAATAAAAGTAAAATACAGACTCGAAAACTGAGTATGCTGTAGGATAGAGCCGACGTCCGTCTTGTACTGATTTTAGTCTTGATATGTCATATTGAATTATGACAAGTATTATAGTGTCAATTTTATCAATATTTGGTTGACTGTGATTTTGTGTCAACACTTGTTGTCCCCCAGCAAGGATTATACAACTTGGTTGTACTTGTAATAAAAATAATATGGGTTTGACATAACTAAGAACTTTATGATTTGTTGTCTGTTGACAAGGTTACAAAGGGTCATAGAGGCCACTCGAGAATATAGCATGATAATTGCATTGACCACTCGAGAATTTAAAAATTAAAAAAACCCTAACCTATTGCAAATAATCGAGTTGTAGAGAGGGCAGGGCACTGATGGATACCAATTTCTGTAAAAATATAGATGAATCAAGACAAAGAATAAAAAAACTCCATCAACAAAAAATGAATTAAAAATATATTTAAAACTTCTCTATTACCGGTACTCTTCCACCAAATAAAGAAACCTGAAAATTAGGATGATTAAAACATAAGAACGACTATAATAATCGAAACCGATTTTTTATTGTAATAAAATCCCTAACTAGTAAAAGAACTTTTTTCTTCCATCAATTTGGGAGCACCAAAATAATGGAGGCCACCGATTGATTTGGGAGCACCAAATTTATAGAGTCCACGGTCGATTTGGAAGCACCAAAATTTAGGGCTTTAATTAGGGCAATTTCTTATAAAAGAAATTAGGGATTTAAACACCACCAAGCAAAGAGAGCAAAGACAAATTGAAACGAAGTTACAAAAAATATAAACAAAAATATTGGAAACTACAAAAGTTCTAGAACTTACTTCTCCGTCCTTCACCTCTGGATATCCGTCCTTCTTCAGCACTTTCGGATCTCTGTCCTTCTTCACCTCTGGAGTAAGACGAAGAACCATGATCCAACGAGAACCACCACGGGATTTTTTTTAGGAGAAAGAACAAGACAAAAGGGGGGGGTTTAGAGATGAACTGAGCAAAAGGGAGGGAGTATGTTGTTTTTATTTTCCACGATTTAGAGGGGTGGTTTCAGGGGAGTAGCCAAAATATTGGGCGGGGGGGAGGCAAATTTTTTGGCAACAATTTGTATATCGCTGGATTTTCCTGTTGACCCCCAACAAATTTGGATCCGAATGCATTATTTTTTTAAAAAAGTTTGAACTTTCTACAAACAAATAATATTTTTAAATGATAAATTTATAATGTTTTTTTTCTGAATTGTTGTAAAAAATGAGGTTCACAACAATTAAATACAAAATGTTATTATCATCAATATTTTATAATGTTCTCATTAGAACTATTGTAAAAGATCTAACTTTTTACAATATTTTTCAGAAATGTTGTAAATGAAACGTTGTAAAATAGGTTTTTTCTTGTAGTGCAAGTGAGGTGTAGTTGGAGGTTCCTGAAACTTCGAGGCTGCCTTCGGGCCTCTTCGGCGGAGATTTATTTGCATAGGCTCCTAGCTAGCAGCAGATGCCGTCGGGGGCGAACAAGCAGGAGTCTTTCTTCGAAGCTTGATGACAAGAGATGCTGATGTTTGGGGAGGCTTCCCCTTTATTCGAACCCTTAGTGATTTTTTTTTCCATAGCTGCACGCTCTGATGCAGTATCTGCCTCATCGTCGGCATCATTAGCATCATCATCCCATAGGACAGACTTAAATAGATCAGCATCCCTATAGTATGCTTCTCGTCCTCGAAATGGATCAATGTCAGCGAACTCAGTCTTAATAGTCCCATCGCTGGCCACAAACTTTACGTATTGATGGAGAGTAAAAGCTACGTTCATGTACTCATGAATCCATAGTTGGCCCAACATCTATTATAGTTTATGTCTACATCAATGATATAACAAGTCACATCTGTCTGGAGGTCGCCTGTCTGGCTTTTCAGACGGATCATGCCCAAGGACTCGCTCTTTCTACTATTGAAACTGCTGATTGTAGTATTCGATGCGGTCAGCCGATGCATCGGAATACCAAAGGTTTAGAGAAGACTCCGAGGGATGATACTGAGTGAGGAGCCATGGTCGATGTGGATGCGATCGACCTTAATGGCATCAATATACCCTGTATAGTACAGGGATCTATTGTGCTAGTTGTTCTTCAGCAACAAGGCCTACTGAGTGAAGGTAATGTAGGAATCACCTCGACCATGCTATGGCAATTTGGGCACGCAACAGGTTCCTCATTGGGCGGTTGCACCTGGGTGAGTAAGGAATTGGCATTCTAGAGAGCCTCACTAAGGGCATCCCGAGTCTCTTTGGAGAGACAGAGGAGCTAGAAGAGCGACAAGCTGCCTGGAGTATTGGCAAGCTATGCCAATATGTCGTAGTTGTAGGGTTTGATCGACCTTACTACCGAGTCTTTCCTTAGAGGTTTGTCAAAGCTAACCTTCTTCTGCCTCTGCTTATCTGCTACAGGGGTTTAAGATAGACTTGCTTTCGATGCATCGGGTGCAATGGGGGCAGCAGGTGGAGGTACTTCTTCCTCCAAAGCCTGGTGGTCCTCTCATTGGTATGCCAAGCGAGTGGTTACCAGAGCGTCGAAAGTCGATGTAGAGACCGTACAACAGAACTTGACTTTTTTCCCTTTAACAGAGTGTGCTGCAAGAAGCATCATGTTAGGGGAAAAATCATGATGGATGCACATAACGTTGCCTCGAGGCATCGTAAGTGGGATGAGGCCTTGAGCATTGTCACGGGATGGTGGAAGATTGACTACTTCCATTGTCGCCCCTGGGATAGAAATGACACCGTCTTGAGCCTCTATTCTTGGAAAAATTTAGAACTGGAGGATGACAATATTGTCAGTGACAGTCTTTTCCTCGTAGTCGAGTGAGATGACCTTAGGGTTAATAAGGCACTGGATCTGCCTCTTCGACACGTAGCAATCATGTGTTAAATGGTGAATATACTGGTGATTGTTTGCCATGACAAAAGGGTATATGAACTTGTTGTATATTAAATGTGTAAAAGAGTACAAAGGAATCCGAAACAGGAGATCTAAGTACAAAATTTTAGGAGAAGTGTGACGGTGGAGATCGAGCACTAGCGACTTCTTTACTCCATTATCGATCTGACGACGAGTTGAACTTGCTCTGACTTTCTGATGCATGTGAGTGGAACTCTGGGTTGCCAATGAAGAAGATGCCGAAGTTGCCAAAGATTCTTGATCGAAGGAAAAATCCTTCTATTTATAGGCGAGCACATATACGATATGCATAAGGGTTTTTCTGGCACACAGGAGCGATGTGCGTGGAGATATGAGAGAATCTATTATGATAGCACGGTGAGGGCTGCTGTTGAGTAACACATGGCGGACACTAAGATTCTCTTCTATCAAGATCTCGGGTAGTTATCAACATAACTGAAAAAATGACATATGGCGTACGTTTATTGCTCGATAATCTTGATTGGATGAAGTCGGATTTTGTCCTTATCTTAGGGGCCACGGTTTAAACAAACTGACTAGATATTGCCCTTATCCACGGGAACAAACTCAGTTCTTATCTTTAGGAGCGGTGGTTTAAACAAACCGATAGGATATTGCACCTATAAACAGAACCAACCTATATTCTTATCTTAGGAGCGACGATTTAAACAAATCGGTCGGATCATATCTGAAAAGATATAGATCTATGACTAGACATATGGAACAATGCTACCTCATAGAACTGCGCGTCTATACGAGCTGCGATTCTGGTGAGGCTTCGATGTTACTACGCTTTTGGGCGATGAAAAGACTATGCTTCAAGGACAACAGAGTTACTGTGCTTTAGGGCATCGAGGAGACTGTGTTTCGAAGACAACAGAGTTACTTCACTTTTGGACGACGAGGAGACTGTGTTTAGAAGACAACGGAGTCACTGCGCTTTTAGGCGATGAGGAGATTGTTTATGGGGATTTGTATGCCACTGCACTTTTACGAAGCTACGAAGGACTTTCTGAGAGCTCTTATTAAGCCACTGCACTTTTTACAAAGCAATGATGGATTTCTGAGAGCTTTTCTGAAGCCATTGGACTTTTACGAAGCGACAAAGGACTTTATGAGAGCTTTTGTGAAGCCACTATACTTTTACGAAGCGATGAGGGACTTTCTGAGAGCTTTTGTGATTTTTATAACTTTCTTTGAGTCAATGCGTTAATTGTCGCTGTCATTTGGGGAATTCTGAAGAGTTGTGGCCTAGGATTCGGTCAAATGAACCTATTAAATAAAATTTATTGTGCTGAGGCCTAGGTTCATCCCATTAATTCGGGGGCTTTTGACCGATTGATACGTGGCGTGTGGGTTGGACAGCACATAGCCTATATAAAGGGAAGTTTTTCTGAGGAGCCTTGTCCATTGTCTCTTAACAATCTCGCCGTCATGTTCGACCCCGACTTAGCTTCGAACGACCATTGGCCTTGCACAAGTCGATTGTTGGTTGTAGATCTCGTTGTTCAAAGAAGCTGTAGCTTTGTAGAAGAACCAATATTGAGTTTCGAGATGCATTTGGGGATTTGGCATAAGGAGTTCGAACCTGAACACCATTTTGGAGGTCTTCGAGATCTAAGCTACCGTGTTTGGATTGATTGCCAATCCGAAGAGCCACAAGTTGTGTTCAGCTCTGCTCAATAATGGCTTCATTAGCCATATTGGAGTGGGGCTGTACGCCCTGTTATGCTGGAAGAGCCGCGAGCGGTGTTACGAACAAGAGCTACGTTCTTGTTCGGGCCAATGGCTGCTTAATTAGCCATATTAGAGTTCCTCCGCATTTGACTAGGAAGTGGCTCGCTCTTACGAGAAAGTGATTCGCTCTAATACTGATGCACTTTTGGGGGGCTACGCTCTTTCTGAAGATTACACATTTGTCGACTTTTAGGTGTTTAGCCTTTATATATAATCATGAAGAATCTGTAATAGATCTTTGTAGACATGATTTTAATAAAGAACTTCTTTTTATGCACTATTTTTGCATGTCTCCTATGACTTGTTATCGTCTGCACTTTCAAACAACTATTTTCTTTTACACTTTTGTGAACTATATGCAGTGACAGTTGTCATCTGTGCTTCTGTTACTGCTGCGCTTATTTTCATGCTTCTACAATACCCCTTCAAAGTGTACACGTGGCCTTTGAAAAGTGTACACGTGGCCTTCGAAAAGTATACTGATGCGCTTATTTTCATGTTACTGATGTGCTTATTTTCATGCTTCTACGCTTATTTTCATGCTTATTTTCTGTGCTTCTGTTACTGCTGGGCTTATTTTCATGCTTCTACAAGTTTGGAATACTTTGAACAGAAGCATGAAATGACACGTGGCCTTGAAAAGTGTACAACATTCTTTCTGACAGGCTGTCGTTACGCCTTTCCTTCGATATTAAATGCCTTGAGATGTCATTTCATTTAAAGTTAATGATAACTCCTAGTTTTTAGGGAGCAATCATCATGATCTTGATTTTAATTCCCACGACGTTCGAAGAGACTTTTCGAATACGAAGGGTTTTGTTTTTATTTGCTGACGTGGCCCTTTCCTACAAGTAAGGGGTTGTTCAGAGAGAGAGAATTTTCTTGCCTTTAGTCTTCTTTTCCGATCGAATCTTCTGTCAGAGTTTTCTTCTTCCATAAAAAACTTAACTTTCCTGCTATGGATCCCAAAATTTGAGAGTCCCGAAAGCACCCCGAGCGGCTGCGGCGAGCAAGAAGAAGGCCAGAGGAAAGCGACCAGCCTCAGAAGCCATCAATGCCGATGATCCTCCGGTTGTCGGTGTCGTAGTGTACTGCGATGTACGGTCGGTTGTCACAAGTAATGAACTTTGACTCTCCACTTTGCTAATGCACATGAGTGTTTACTCCTTTGAGTATCGTCTCGTAGATATGCTGAAGCTCTTCTCGCTGATGTGCATGGGCACTGCTCTTTGGAGAAGTGTCTGTAGATGCGCTAAAGCTTCATCAACCGATGCGCATGGTCGTTGCTTTTACAAAGTAATGATTGTAAGATGTGCTGAAGTTTTCGCTGACACGCAAGATCACTATACAGTGCCTGCACGAATGCTCTCTTGCAGATAACCAGGGTTACGAAGTATTGTCTAAGAGGATGCTTTGAAGCACAGTATTACGAATTAGTAACTGCACGACTGCTATCTTGCTGAATAGTAGTGCTACTAGGTAGTACCTACACGGATGCTTGTTTCTCAGAGAATATTCAAAAATATCTCTGACTTCTATTCTTGTTTTGTGTAGTTTTCGTGACCACATCCCTCTTTAATAAGGTTCTGTTCGACTCCTCCGTCTACGCGCTTGGAAAAAATGTCGATAAGGAGCTCGTCGAGCTGGCCAGGTGGTTGATCGCTAAAGATCAACCAGCAAGGCGATTGGATTAGATACATGAACAGCGTCAGGGCTACTTTTGTCGTATATTGGATCAGGGTAGGTTAACTCCTTCTCTCAACGTCGGTGCAGTGATGCTAAAGCCTCAGTTTCTTTTTGGTGATCAGCTGGCTTTGAAGGAGACGAATCTCCTAGAACTCAGGACGGACTGGTATTTTGAGAACGATAGCCTTCATTTATATGTTCCAGCGATCGATCGACACTTAAAGCTGTCGACCTTTTTCTGTTTTGTTGAAAGACGACGTATGGAGTGGAATCTGACCCCGAGCCAAGGGGTTTAGTTGTGGGATGCTTTATAGTAGACAAGTATTCCAAGAGAAAGGAAACTTTTACGTATGCTTGGTGCGGTCCGTCGTTTTCTTTGCAGGTACTGCTCGCTGGCCATATGCTCAGTGATCTTACCGCGGATGTCCATCCATTTAGGGCTTCTATTTTTTAATAGGATTCTAGCGGCTGGATGTATGTACCCGACAGGATCCTACCGGGTCGAGGGCTGGGTTCATCCTGACAAAAAGTGGAGTGACTTGACCCGATGGATACTGGGTACTTTCAAAAAAGACTTGAGTGGCACTGGCTTATGTCATGCCATAAAGGCTACTGAACATGGCATCCTCATCAACTAGCCTTTGTTTTTGGCCTTGCTGGCCGGGACCTTCTTCATGCCATGCGAAGAGATGGGATTGGCCCTCTATGATATGTTTGCCATCTCGAAGCTACCTTGGGGTGAGAACCCATATGAGGAGTACACCCCTAGCCAAGATGAGCTCATGGGGCTGGAAAATAAGTATCCCAAGATAATGGCAGTGTATAAAGAACTGCTCTGCCATCATCAGGTGTGTGTGCGTCAGGACTCTACGAAGGTTCAGCCTCACGCTAATGCCTTGAAAAAGTACTTCTTAAGTATGAACTGTCGGAGCCTGGAATGGTTTGTTTGACAACTCGCAGGGCATATACCACTGACGAGGTAGAAGATATGATTGCGAAGGCGAACGTGTCAGCCCCTTCGTTGGACGTTGAGGGAAAACCCACTTCCATGGTCCATAATTATTTCTGCCAAAACTTGACCGCCCTAAGTCGAAAAGCGGCGATGGCTGCCTTTTTTATGATGTGGTTAAGGAAGGCAGCGGTGCCTGGAGGTTCGAGCTCCGTAGGATGGCTCAATTAGGAGCTTGTCATGCCGGCTGTGAGGTTGGCCTTTGGGCATTCTCTGGCTCTGTTCCTTGCCATGGAATGTGATACACTTCGAGGACTGCGGGAGCTCTCGGAGGGAATAATAGAATATCGTGGGTGCGACAGTGAATTCCCTCGAGCGGAGCTTTCCTACCATTATCAGATGGCTTGGTTAGCGCTACATCATACTGGTTTAATCGTCTCTACCACCATCGATGGCTATGAAGAGTGAGACGCAACCATCGACAATTATCACCAGGCAAAATGTGTTAGTCCAATGATTATATCATATTTTTGAATATGGCCAATCAATTAAGTTTAACATAATGACGTCACTAATTACTATCATGTTGTTACTTAAACTTTGCATTGTCTCAATGTTCTACATCTTATTGCTATGTTTGTATCATAATGCATCATAATGCTTTGTTCGCCTAATATGTACTTTCAGACATGTAGTAAGCATGATCAAATTATTTTAATTTCTTTTCGATGATTATATTCTTTATTTTGATTTTGCATAGATTCTAGTATCATTATGCATGAACTTTGGTATAGATTTTGAATAGATTCTAGTATATTTATTTCGATTTCTTTTCGATGATTATATTCCTTATGGAATTGATTCACTAATTTGTATGGGCAAATGATGAATCGTATTTTTTTGTGATCATTGTCAAAAGTATCATTAATTTTTTTTATATATTTATTTATACTAGATTTATGAATTTCTATTCCTCATGATTTATTTATGACCAATGATTGACTTCTACTATTTGATATCTATTTTCTTCTTTATTGGTCTATTTCAAAAATCCCAAACACTAATTTACAAAAACCCTAACAGAACTCCAACAGAATTCAGACCAAGTTTGGCCTAAATTCGGCTAGAGTTTGGTTGGTGCCCGTTGGATTTTGAACTTGGTTCATCCTACAGTTACGGATGTAACGGCTATCTGCCGAGATTCTTTCAAAGAATTCTGTCCAAATTCTGCCTTTGGAAAAACTATAAAGAGAAGAATTTTCCTCATTTCAACACATCTCTCTCTTCTTTTCTCTCTAAGCCTAATACGTTCTTCCAAAGTGTTCTGAGCTATCTATTTTCAAATCACAAGCCAGTTACAATCCTCTAGTCGATTTGCCAGTGCGGTACGGTTTAAAAGTTTCACGGTGATTGTAATAAAATGCTTGATTGAAGAAAGACACTTCACA
The DNA here is from genome assembly GCA_029216955.1 of Iris pallida. Taxonomy (NCBI): domain Eukaryota; kingdom Viridiplantae; phylum Streptophyta; class Magnoliopsida; order Asparagales; family Iridaceae; genus Iris; species Iris pallida. The sequence continues at coordinate 2,381,029 of JANAVB010034018.1, read as the reverse complement.
ATTGATGTTGGTCGAGTACTTCGGAACAAAGCTCGCATTGTAGAAGTTGCAAGGACATCGGATGAAAACTTGTAGTATTTTTCCATAGTGGATTCAACTGGAAGCTAGAGTTCTTCCGACTGGACTGGTCTTCACAAGAGAAAAACCAGTATACATCCTTGTGTTTGCGTTTGCTTTCTGATCTCTATTTTTCATTTACTTACTTGTGATATATTATCTGTGATCTGGTTGCTAATATTTTTAATTAGCTAATTTTTGCTGCCTACTCTATTCACCCCCTCTAGGGTATCGTGCTTTATAATTCGTTCCTATAAAATAGGTCCATGACGGGGTTCCTGTCTGTACACGGGCGCTAAACCGCATGGACGGCTACAGTTCCAATCGGATTTTGCCCTCCTACGGCGGCTACCTTACTGGTGATAAGCTGGTCGACCGGGCGGGAAAAAGGACGAGCTAACCATCGGTGCCTTTCGATGGTTACTATATATTCGTCCTTTGCACCTAGTGTACCGGAACCAGAATCGGGTATATCTGGGACCTTATTTATCGAGTCGGTTCATACGACAGTTCGGCTACAGCCAGACTATGATGAACAACCCCAGTCCTTACCTTGGTTACAAGGGAAGTTTGTCGGATGGCTCCCGTGCCTGGTATTACTATAGCGCTAGATATATTGGGGCAGCATTTATAATTCTTGAGATGCACAGGAAGACCCGTATCTTGTATTCCGCTGTAAAGTTTTACTGCTTGGTGAACAATAATGCTTCAGGTTACGATCGAGAGCGTAGTTTCATTATGGGCACGAAGTTCGAGAGGCTCCAGTCGGCTCCTCAAGTGTTCGCAGTCGCGTATGGTAGGTCCTCAGATAGCTCCAATGCCTCTCAGAAGAAAAGGAAGGATGCGACACCTCTAAATTCCCCATCGAAGCATCAAGCTTCTTCGGTGGCGAGCCCTCCTTCTGCCAAAAGAATTAAGCAGTGGCACCTAGACGATGCAATCTATCGCACCAGAGTGTTCCGTATGTTGCCTCATCTTCATAGGTATATTTTTGCCCTTTTCTCTTCGAATTTTTACCTGCGAAATTACATAGGCTATAGGACTATGTGGTTGTTGTATATATATATATATATATATATATATATATATATATATATATATGATATATATATATATATTTGTATAGATCACATATAGTGTCATTTTATATATATGTGGGTGATTGGTATTGTATATAGTTAGGCATATATAGATATATATATTACTGTTTTACTGGTGCAGGCAAGAGTGAAATCGGGGTGGTCGGAAGGGAACTTCCTCAGGTGCCCCTTAGGGGGCCACTGCATCCAGCGGTGAGGGATACCATCCCTTTGCCTGCTGAAGGCCCTTCTTCGAGAAGGGAAGGGAGAACTTCCTTTGTCACGAGATCCGAAGATGCTATTGTTCCTCAGGAAGGGCCAGCCACTGCAACAGTTGAGACTATTAAGTCATAAGAGATTTTTTTGCGTGCCTCTTTTGATTATGAGACTCGTGATTTTTTGAAGGTTATGGCTTCGTACCAAGAAGTGGCTTCCACGAGTGGACCTGTAGTGATACCCGGGGTTGGTCCTGTGGCACATGAAGGCTTGGACCGGGAGCTTGTACTCGAGATGGGTCATCCAGTCGAGGGTGCTGAAGGCATTACTGGTGGTTCTCCTGTGGAGACTCCTCCTCGGGGAGGTGAGGAGGGGCCAAAGACTGAAGAATTATCCCTGGCATATATCGGAGGTTCGCCCCAGGGGTCGGTTGCAGAGAATGCCAAAAAGGTAACAGCAAAAGCTATTGAGCTAGCTGGCCGAGCTATTGAGGAACCGGTCAAGATGACCATCGAGCAGTTGGTCAATGAGGCTATTATGTAAGCGGCCCAGGAGGCTATTAAAGAGTTGGCCGATATGGTCCTTAGAGAGACGACCGAGAAGACTATGGAAGAGCAGGCCGAGGAGCTTGCCAACGAGCCAATCACTGAGGCTCTAGTCGAGGTGGCCACTGAGATGGCAACCAATAAGGCTGCTAATGTGCCTGTTAAAAAAACCATTAAAAGCCCGGTCAAGGAGACTGTGGAAGAATCGATCGAGAACACCGCTGAGGAACTGGTTGTTGAAGCGCCTTTCAATGTAGTCACTACAGAACCACTCGAAGAGGATACCATCGAGCCAGCTGTTATGGACTTGGTCGAATAGACCACTGATGAGCAAGCTACTGATGAACCGGTTAAGAAGACTACTGAGGAGTTTTTCGCAGAGACTGTCGAAAAGTCGGTCATTGAGATTGTTCATGCTCTAGTCTACGCAGCTTCAGTTGCAAAAATTGTTAATAAACCGACATGGGAGTCGGTTGAGGAGTCGACCATGCATTAGACACTATTGGCTTATATCGTCCCTTCTCTGCCGATGGCCTCCATTTCGGTCATAGCACCACCTGCTCCAGCTGCAATACCCAGTCATATACTAGGCGCTGCTACTGCTCCGGGACCTTCTATCGTGGCATCTCTGATGACCCTAATGGGTTTGGCTGATAATGCATACTATACCAACCTCATCCTGGCCAGCATTCGTTATGCTTTGAAGCACGACATAGAGGGTGTCTTACGGGATAACAAATCTCTTAGACGGGCTCAGTCCGTGTGCGAATATCCAGAGTATGAAGCGAAGGCGAACGTTATAGAGGCTCTCCTGAAAGAATTGGGAGCCACCGTCTCAGAGCTTCAAGATCTTGAGCGCGGTCTTTCGTTCCTAGCGGCCGTAGAGTTAGAGAAAATGGCTACTAAACTTTCCTAGCACGAGCAGAGACGTCAGGCTCTAACTCGCATACTTGCCGAAGTTGAAGCCAAAATTGAAGAGGTGACCGATGCCGAAGAGGTTCAAGTCTGCCATCGAACAACCTTGGAGGAACATTATGTGACACTCCGGAAGTAGATTCGGCAGCTAGACAAGGTGCTGGACTTCGTTGAGAGTGAGCAGGAAAAGTTAATGGACCAGCATGAGCTCCTTTGCCAGCGATCGGAGACTTTAGCTCGAGAGAGGGAAAGTATCAGCGTCTGTCAGGCAGAGTTAGACCTTGTTTGCCAGAATTCGTCCAAGCTTGAGGATGAGGCCGTCCGACGACAAGAGGCTGAGCGCCGAGCCAAAAAGTTGGTCGGGTGCCAGGTTGCCCTTTTGAGGAGTCGATTGGAAGAATTCATGTATCGGTCGTCACAATGCTGATGTCCATTGTCTTTTTGTCCCTCTTTTCGAGAGACCCTTTTGTAGCAAAGAAAGAAGAACTTTTCCATTTTGTGAATGAAATTTTTTAGTTTTGTTTGTTTTTTTGTCCATTTAATTTGAATATTCTTGTACAATAATGAGAATTCCCTCAGAGGTAATATAACATGAGGGGAAGGAGGTAACTCCGCTGGGGATATGGTGTTTACTAAGAGGTAATATGGACATGGTAAACACGAAATTTTTGTGGTAGAATTTTCTTTAATCAAGGTAATATGGACATGGTAAGAATAGATTCTGCGGGTGTATAGAACGACTCAGAGGTAATATGGCCGTAAAATGTTCTATAGATAATCATGACAACGCATGGTTTGTCAGGGAAGAAATGTCTACTCAGAGGTAATATGGACGTGGTAGGCATGAACTTCCTTGGGGAATAGAAAAATAACTCAGAGGTAATATGGACATGGGGTGTTTTCTATTAGAAAAATAGGAAAGGGATGAACTCGTTAATATAATTCATCAACATTCATAAGGATTATGGAAATATATGCTAATTTTTACTTCAGACATAGTATTTCTTTAGGAATTTACCATTGATCGGTATCATTAGCAAATCGCCGTTAGGTTTGGCCAGCCGGTAAGCACTATTGGAATAGACTGTCTCTACGACGAATGGTCCTTCTCACTTGGGCTCGAACTTCCCAGCCGTCTTGTGAGTCATCACCATCGGTCTTCGAACTGATAAGTTGAGGTCACCCACTTAGAATGTTCTTTTTCGGACCTCTTTGTTGAAGGCTCCAAAATTTCGAACTTGATAGAGTTCGATATGTTGTTGAGCCAGTAGACGTTTTTCGTCCAATGCTGCCAGCTCAGGTAGCCGATGACATTGATTGCCTTTGACTGTCAGCTGGTTGGTAACGACTACCCGTAGAGATGGAATATGGATTTCCAAGGGAAGTACCGCCTCGCTCCCGTAGACAAGTTAGAATGGTGTATTGTCGGTAGGAGTCCAAAAGGTCGTAAGGTGAGCCCATAGACTCTCGCCAAGTTTCTCGTTCCAGTCGCACTTATTGGAAGACACAACTTTCTTGAGCAGCTTAACGATTGTCTTGTTGAATGCTTCAGCTAGTCTATTCGTTGCAGGATTGTAAGCTGTTGACGGTATATTTTGTATCTGATTCTTAACACAAAACTGATGGAACGCATGGCTCACGAACTGAGGTCCATTTTCGTGGGTGACCCTTCGAGGAACTCTTAAGCGGTAAATGACGTGATGCTTAACAAAGTTGATCACGTTCGCGGTTTTTACCTCTACCAGAGGCACTTCTTCCACCCACTTGGAAAAGTAGTCGGTGATGGCGAGGATGAACCGGTACCCTTTGGATGGTGGAGGGCTGATAGGCCCGATGATATCCATTCCCCATGCCTCAAAGGGCCAGGCGGCCGTAGTAAGGTGCAAGAACTCAAAAGGTTGGTGGATGAAGTCATCATGCAACTGACATACCCGACACTTCTTTGCGTAATCAACGACATCTACCATCATAGTGGGCCAGTAGTACCCATACGACGTAGTCGATCTTATAACTTAGGCCCAGGCTGGTGGGCTCTATAGGTACCATTGTGTGCCTCCCGGAGTTCTTTTTTTGCTTCATCATTAGAGAGACACCGCAAAAGAAGTCCGTCGTATGAACGATGATACAATATTTTAGTAGTTGTGCCATAAAAGAACCGGAGCGAACGTCTCTTGATAGAAGTGGCTTCCTTTAAGTCTTAGGGTAGGATTCCGAAAACTGCGTAGTCTATGAACGAGAATCGCCAGTCCCGAACGTCAACATTAGTGTCTTCCTGTACATAATAGCTCAGACACGTATGTAGGTTGTTCTTTGGGAAGACCAGCTCCCGACCCATTACTGTGACGGAGTATTGAGTTTCGACAGGAGCAGCCAGAGAGGCGGTGAGACCAACATGGGCATCGGCCTCCAAGTTTTGCAATTGAGGTACATGTTCTAAAAAGAACCCTATGAAGGTAGGAATGATATTGATTGCTGCCTGATTGTAAGGGATCAGATCTTCGTATCGAACCTCATATTGTCTTTGAACCTGGTTGATAATCAGCTTTGAGTCGCTGTAGGCCTCAATGTAGTTGACCCCCAATTGTTTAGCGAGCTGGAGCCCAATGATGAGAGCATTGTACTCAGCAACATTATTAGTGAATGTCTCCATGAGATAATATGCACGAAGGATGACTAGGCCATCGGGGGTGATGAGAACGACTCTGACCCCTACGATGATCTCGTCTTTGGGTCCTGTTCTTGAAGCGCCATTAAAGAACATATGCCAAACATGATTGTCTGTGATTGTGTTCTACTCTAGGACTTCGTCAGGGCCGCCATCGTAGAGCTTTGACGTCTCCGGTACAGGATATGCTGCCAGGAAGTCGGTCAATGCTTGACCTTTAACTGTCTTTGTGGGACAAACACCATGTCATAAGGCATCAAAAAGATTACCCATGTGGCTAACTATGAGTTTAATGCCCCTGGCTTGGTCATGAGGACTATGAGGGGGCCAACCTGGGAGAAGACATGAATTGACTATCCAGCCACATAATGGCGTGTCTTTGAATGGTGAAGACTAGAGCAAGGCACTCCTTCTCAACCAGATTATAGCGATGATCAGCACCCATCATTGTTCTACTCAGATATTAGATTGCCTATTCATGGTCTTTATTACTTCTCTGGGCTAGTAAAGCACGAAAAGAATGGTCCACGGCCCTGTAACGCCCAGTCCCAAAATACGTAGGACTAGGTACATAGACATGCCAGCTGTATACATATGAAGTATACTCCAATATATGGAAACCTCGTATGAATACATAAGCTATAAAATGCAGTAAACCAAGAGTAATCTAATCTCATCCACAAATGTAAGAATAAAAGATATCATATAATCAACTGTAATAAGTCGTTGTACAATATGTTGGGCGGAGACAAATTTACTACCAACAAGTAAGAAAAAAATATACATGAAAACTGTAATGATTTGGCGGGAGTAGCAAAGAAAGACCCAAGACACGTCATCTCTGAATAAATAGAGAAGATCGCGACCTCGGCTAGAATACCTGCGAATGACAATAGCACACACCTGGGGAGATAACTAGATCCTTAGAGGGACGTAACAAGATACACAATATCATGCCATATAAACTGAATAAATACTGCTCAATAATAATAAGTAAGATGGGATCATAACATGGTCCAATACCTCACCATTTGAATTAGCGTACCATCCCCCCAACCAAACATGGACATGAGATGGCACACTAACCCACGATGAAGTATATTTCCAAGTCACACATACAATATGGTATCCGGACCTGAACAAGGTTTAATACCTTCTCATCGAAGTAGTAAGCCACACCTACAACCAAACAAGGACAAGATGTGACGAATTAATCCGCGATAAGTAATTGTTCCAAGCCACGGTCAGATACAAGTACCCAAACCAAAAGTACTCATACCTAACGGATAAGGGGGCCTAACCAATCTATGTGAATGCAGTTATAAGAACAATTCATGGTCGTATGACTACCGGGTCAAGTCAGGAAAATACCAACGCAGTACAGTACCTCAGTAGCGAGTCACAACACCATATACTATTCTTCAGTATCGAGCGAGTCTATAACATATAGTCTACCTATCATTCCTTAGTAGCGAGCGAGTCTACGATAGATAGGGTGGTAGTCAACTTCCAATCATGTCCTCCCCGTCCATTGCCAACTCATAACTGCTATATCTTCTAGCATGCAACTCTATTAGCAGTTATTTCCTAACGTACGACTTATACGTACTGGTGGCCAGCCAATCACGAATGTCTGAGTCCTATATGTGACTCACAAAGACGTGGTATAAATGTGTCAAGGCCTATGAATGCAACACACAAAGGGTGGTCCCTTAATTTTAAGTTCAATGTATAAGAAAATAGTACATAGCAGGAAATAGAACTAAACCGTAAGAATTCTATCTACTTATGCCATGTATCACAGTTTATTTTGCAAAAAATAAATAATGAATAATGCATGAATATGAGATAAAGTAAAATAATCAGCTAATGGCAAGGTATCTTCCCTGAGGTTATGTGCAAAAGGGAATAATCCAATAGCTCAAACCGACAAATAAACGAAGCAAGAAAAGCCAAATCCCGCAGATGACTCTGGATGCTACAACAAACAGCACGAACGACTTTGGAAAAAAAGATATGCCTAGGAAACGCCTGTCCAAAAGTTAAATTCTGGAACAGGGGCAAAATTGTAATTTTTGGTCAAAACGATATCCGCCGTTGGACCCGCTTTGAACCAAAATGCGTACCAGAACCTATGGTCTCTAAAGTCATCAAACTACATGTCTACGGATTTGTTTTGATGAGATGAACCCAACGGTATGTCCAATTTTGCATTACGGTGGGCCGTGCACAAAATCGCCCGTTGAGTGGGATTGTAGGCCCGCCAAAATGGCGTCCCGATCAACGGTCTAAGAATCGGACCAAACTTGGCTCACAGGACCAGAAAAATATTTCGAATCCAATGGCGCAAGTTTCATCATGATTTGATGAGTGTGCACAAAGTAATTGAGAAATTTCGAAAAAGTCCGATACGCAAAATTTCGATGGATACGGGTCAAATTCGTCGCGCACACGTGACCAATTTGAATTTCGTCAAAGCCCGCACATCCACAAAGTCGATACGGACCTTTCGGTACGATCTGTTTGCGACGGGGTCGTCCGGTTTGTCGGAACGGACCTCGTACCGGGGTTTTTAAGGTTTTTGAAAACTGATTTTTTGGGATTTTTAATCTGATTAAACATGGAATTTATTGTAGAATAAATAAATCTATTTGAAGAGGATGATAAGGGTCATGTGGGCTTTCTACACAAATTTACGAATCTAAAAACGGATTAGAATTGAAGGAGAAATCGCACGGTAATGTTAGGTACCTCGATGTTAAATTCTGTTGATGTTGTGGTCGTTGTTGTTTCCGTTGCCGTTGTCGCGGGGTGCTGCTGTGCTCGCGGAGGGGAGAGGTTGGCCGAGGGTGGAGGAGAGAGGAGGAGGAGGGTGGAGGAAGAGATTAGGATTATGGTTTGGTTGGTGTTCTTAATATATACATGTATATATGTAAAGGAGAGAATGGGGTTCGGCCCTTATATAGGATGCTGCTGCTGTTTGCTTTGTGGTGGGCGGCCACAAAGCTGCTGCTTTGTTTGCTTGGGTGGTCGGTTCCCACTTGTGGGGCCGACCACCATATATAGTTTTTTTCCTTATCTTCTCAAATCAAATCTTTTTAATATATATATATATATATATATATATATATATATATATATATAAATCCAAATAACAATTCAAATGTTATCTAATCCAAATATTTAATTTATTTAAACATATCTATATATATATATAAATTCAATCAACTCAAAATAATAATAACATCTCAATAAACATATTTATTAAATGTTCACAAAATAACTTTATTATTAATAAAATAATAAAAATTGCTCCAATGGGTGAACTTTACCAGACACTCTTATCCGGGTCCAGAAAAATATACTATTTTTGTAACACATTATTTAATAATAAAAATATCAATAATTGTACACATAATTAAATAATTAGAAATTGTAAATAAAATTCTAAAATAATTTAGGAAATATTTCTATGTACATAAAATATGTCTACATGGCCACCTTGGTCCCATCACATGCCTACATGGGCTTAAATTGGGTTCGGGCCCAGTTCGGACTGAATTGGACAAACTGGGTCATCTAAAAATCAATATATAAAATAATATCTTATTAAAACAATTTAAATGAGTCGATTCACAACTTGGCCTAGTTTTTCTAGTTTGGACAGAACTATGGCTTGGCCTCCTACGGCATGACTAATATACTGGTCAAAGCACACTGCTACATCTTTCGTGCCAAAATTCAATGTCGTCTTGTGCTCCAAAACTCAACAATGGCTAAGGTCATTTTTAATAATTAATAAAAACCATAAATAGCATAAATTCATTGTTAAGTCTTTTAAATAATAAATTTTTTTAGGGGTTTTACATCCTACCCAACTTATAAGAATTTCGTCATCGAAATTTAGGAAGAAAAAATAAGCGGTAACGTCGGGAGATAGATGGAGTTCATCAATGTCGAAATGTGATTATATTTGGATAAGGTGAAGAAACGACGTTCAATACAAACATGCATTAGAAAAATTGTGGAGTCGATATATACAAAATATATCGTGGTTATGGAATTGAATAAGGGTTGCTAGTGAAGGTAACAAAATTTTGATAATCCAATTTAGAGAATAGTAAGAAAATGAGTAGACCAAAGAGAATAATTTAAACCTTTGGGAGATGTGGTTCCTTGAGGGAGAACCGGATACTAATAGTCTTGGTTGAGGGTTTGACTAAGTGGTGATCAGAATCATTCTCGCGTGTTCAAGAATGATTGGAAAGGGAACGATAATAATTCTAGGGTTGAGGAAAGGAAGAGTAGTTTAAAGCGTGGATATAGCCACATGACTAAAGTGATACCTTGGGTCTATCTATCAAGTACAGTGTCTTGTCTTTCTGAAATATGTGAAAGACAAAAATAGTAAAGAGTTCAAAGACGATGCTATTGAGTACCATACGTGGTTCATAGACGACGAAAATAATTCAAAAGAGAATTGCCAAGGCTGTCGTAGATGAGACTCTAGGATAAGTTTTACTACGTCTCCATCCACGTAGGATAATATAAGTACAACGAACCAAAGTGCAATAGGTTGATCAGACCATCATGCACCGGTTCTGATTAGACAATATGTTAGTGAGTGCACCCAATAACATATATGTCATGAACAAGCTCGATAAAAGAATCAGCTTGTAAAACTAAGACTAAATTAGCAGCATAAGATAGTCAAAATATACAGGAGGTAATGATGAAGGAAAGTAAATAGTCCCAGATCTTTTAAAATCGAGTCTTGTCCGAAGTGTGGGCGTATACAGTTGTCTCAGTGTTTGCTTGCTTATGGCTAGGTTGGCTAAATGGGTTAGAATCCTTCAGATTCTATAGTCTAAGTAAACTTATCAATATGGGTCACAAGGACAAAGGTTTTGATGGGTCGTGAGGTATTCTACCCAACTTACAAGAGTTAAACTAGTAGTGTGACGAGACAATGGGTCAAGCAATCAAGGTAATGCACAAGTTTAGCATTAAGGAATTTATTAGAACATATTCACATATCGGGTCAAAGGGATTGAGTCAAGGTTGGGTCTCTAATTGAAGTCAGGAAGTATTTTGGTATTATGGTAGAGGTTATAGATTAGCCATTTTGACGAGAAAGTCATATCAAGGAAATAGAGTACAAGGAGTCGTATTTTATTGGGACATGACATATCTACATGAAGGTGGGCTCATTTAGGTCTTACATATAAAATTTGTTGGAAGAAAAAGTCTAGTGTTGTGCTCCAAATATCCAAGTCACGGTAAGGGATGCCAAAAGATCTAAAATAGAAAGTGGGAGTTCATGATGTGACAATTAATGCCAAAATAAAATAAAATAAAGAATATCAAGTCAAAGCATGAAATAAGATTAATTAAGGAATCCAATAATATAATTTAGGGTCACAGTTCTAGAGAGAAAATAGTCTCCTAGATGGATACGGTTAAGGAACAATCAAATCACTATTCAAATTGCAAACGGTTAGAAGGTCACAATAAAAGTTCTAGATTTGAGGAAAGGTCGAGTAAGTCAAGGTTGAGATATAGTCACGTAGTTTGATAGATGACTAACAATGCTTGTGTATATACTACCATCATGGTCATGAATGACATGAAATTTAGCAGGGAATACTTCTAACTTATTAAGGCTATCTTGGTGGCCTACCGTTAAAATTTTAACTCAAGTTTCCTTCCGAAAGTTCTTAATAAATTTCTCAAAAAAGGACTACCTTAATTTGTATTATCTCTAAGCCGTCTAATTTAATCATGATTAAAAGTTTAATCCCTTCCATAACCCTCTAAGTGAACTTTCATCACGTTACTACCAACCTTTCCAAAATTTAACATTTTCACTCCAACTTTTAAACTCAAGAGTTCATAAACATGAATCCATAAAAATTTCAACATCACTTTATAACTTTAAAACTCTAAATTTTCTCAAATAATCCTCAAGATAAACCCTTAGCATATCACGAGCAATCTAAAATTCATAGATCTATATTTTAATGTACTCATCAACCATAGCTTCTACTTCTAAGTCATTCAAACCTAATCACAACTTTTTAAACCCAAAATCTAAATAGATTTATAAATCTTCAATCAAAGGACACGATTTTAAATTTGAAACTTTCCTTCAAAAATCGTTTTCATATCTTCCAAATATTTTAACCAAAATTTTAATATCATTAATTCCACTTAAAATTTGAATCCTATTAACATATTAAGCGCAACCTGTACGACTTAATTTAAATAATTCATACTGCCACTTTTACAATCTTAAGATCATTTCCAAACCAACTTTATATCCGCTCAAAGATGTATAACTATAATCCAATAATTCATTATATCAAACCTCAAAATCAACTCAATTTCTTAAATCAGTTGTATATAGGTTCTAACTACATTCCTGCAGTATCAAATAAGATTCTATCAATCCCCCGGTGATTACTACTTAGAAATCTCAAGGTTAAACTTTCTTTGGTAATATCCCAACTTAGAAACTGCTAACCATTAAATCACACTTTTAGAAAATGCCTTTATAACTTAGTTAAGGTCTCCGTGTATTCCAATTACCAATGTAATCCTTCTAGCCATATGGTTGACCAATAAGTATATAGTAGTGTAGTCATCTTTCTAACCATGTTTAAGCACAAGATGATAGGGTGTTGGTAATAAGAGTTCAGAAAAGATGCAAAAATCAAGGGAGGCAACGAGTGTTCGGAATGTGAAAATCAAGGAAGGTGATCAGGTATGTGGATGAGATTCCTAGACTCTAATCCAATATAGCAGGCTCACCTCGGTACAATTACGTAACCGAAGTGACAAACTTGACCTGCATGGGCCACCATAAAAATATGTAATGCTCCAGTCCCAAAATACGTAGAACTAGGTACATAGACATGCCAGCTGTATACATACGAAGTATACTCCAATATATGGAAACCTCGTACGAATACATAAGCTGTAAAATATAGTAAACCAAGAGTAATCTAATGTCATCCACAAATATAAGAATAAAAGATATCATATAATCAACTGTAATAAGTCGTTGTATAATATATTGGGCGGAGACAAATCCACTACCAACAAGTAAGAAAAAAATATACATGAAAACTGAAATAATTTGGCGGGAGTAGCAAAGAAAGACCCAAGACACGTCATCTCCGAATGAATAGAGAAGATCGCGACCTCGTCTAGAATACCGGCGAATGACAATAGCACACACCTGGGAGATAACCAGGTCCTCAGAGGGACGTAACAAGATACACAATATCATGCCATATAAACTGAATAAATACTGCTCAATAATAATAAGTAAGATCGGATCATAACATGGTCCAATACCTCTCCATTTGAATTAGCGTACCATCCCCCAACCAAACAAAGACAGGAGATGGCACACTAACCCACGATGAAGTATATTTCCAAGTCACACATCCAATATGGTATCTGGACCCCAACAAGGTTCAATACCTTCTCATCGGAGTAGGAAGCCACACCTAAAACGAAATAAGGACAAGATGTGGCGAACTAATCCGCGACAAGTTATAGTTCCAAGCCACGGTCAAGTACAAGTACCCAAACCAAAAGTACTCATACCTAACGGATATGGGCACCAAACCAATCTAAGTGAATGCAGTTTTATGAACAATTCATGGTTGCATGACTATCGGGTCAAGTCAGGAAAATACCAATACAGTATAGTACCTTAGTAGCGAGTCACAACACCACATACTATTCATCAGTATCGAGCGAGTCTATAGCATATAGTCTACCTATCGTTTCTCAGTAGCGAGCGAGTTTATGATAGATAGGGTGGTAGTCAAATTCCAATCATGTTCTTTCCGTCCAATGCCAACTCATAACTGCTAAGTCTTCTAGCATGCAACTCTATTAGCAGTTTTTTTCTAACGCACCGCTTTTACGTACTGGTGGCCAGCCAATCACGCATGTCCGAGTCCTATATGTGACTCACAAAAACATGGTATAAATGTGTCAAGACCTATGAATGCAACACACAAAGGGTGGTCCCTTAATTCTAAGTTCAATGTATAAGAAAATAGTACATAGCAGCAAATAGAACTAAACAGTAAAAATTCTATCTACTTATGCCATGTATCACAGTTTATTTTGCAGAAAATAAATAATGAATAATGCATGAATATGAGCTAAAGTAAAATAGTCCGCTAATTGTAAGGTATCTTGCCTGAGATTATGTGCAAAAGGGAATAATCCAGTAGCTCGAATCGGCAAATAAACGAAGCAAGAAAAGCCAAATCCCGCAGATGCCTCAGGATGCTGCAACAAACATCACGTACGAGTTTGAAATAAAATATATGTCTAGGAAACGTCTGTCCAAAAGTTAAATTCTAGAACAGGGGCAAAATCGTAATTTCTGGTCAAAATGATTGCCGTCGTTGGACCCGCTTTGCACCGAAATGGGCGCCAGAACCTACGGTCTCTAAAGTCGTCAAACTATATGTCTACGGATTTATTTTGATAAGACGAACCCAACGGTATGTCCAATTTTGGAGTCCGGTGGGCCGTGCACAAAATCGCCTGTTGAGTGGAATTGTGGGCCCGCCAAAATGGCGTCCCGATCAATGGTCTCAGAATCGGACCAAACTTGGCTCAGAGGACCAGAAAAATATTTCGAGTCCAATGGCACAAGTTTCGTCTCGATTTAATGAGTGTGCACAAAGTAATTGAGAAATTTTGAAAAAGTCCGATACGTAAAATTTTGGCGGATACGGGTCAAATTCGTCGCGCAAACGTGACCAATTTGAATTCCGTCAAAGCCCGCACGTCCACAAAGTCGATACGGACCTTTCGGTACTCTCGGTTTGCGACGGGGTGGTCCAGTTTGTCGGGACGAACCTCGTATCGTAGTTTTTAAGGTTTTTAAAAACTAATTTTTTGGGATTTTTAATCTGATTAAACATGGAATTTGCTGCAGAATAAAGAAATCTATTTGAAGGGGATGATAGGGGGTCATGTGGGCTTTGTACACGAATTTACGGATCTAAAAACGGATTAGAATTGAAGGAGAAATCGCACGGTATAGTTAGGTATCTCGATGTTAAATTATGTTGATGTTGTTGTCGTTGTTGTTTCCGTTGCCGTTGTCGCGGGGTGCTGCTGTGCTCGCGGAGGGGAGAGGTTGGCCCAAGGTGGAGGAGAGAGGAGGAGGAAGGTGGAGGAAGAGATTAGGGTTATGGTTTGGTTGGTGTTCTTAATATATATATGTACATATGTAAAGGAGAGAATGGGGTTCGGCCCTTATAAAGGATGCTGCTGCTGTTTGCTTTGTGGTGGGTAGTCACAAAGCTGCTGCTTTGTTTACTTGGGTGGTCGGTTACCACTTGTGGGGCCGACCACCATATATAGTTTTTTTTCCTTATCTTCTCATATCAAATCTTTTTAATATATATATATATTTTTTTTTTTTTTTTTTTTTTCATATCAAATCTTTATAATATATATATATATATATATATATATATATATATATATATATATATATATATATATATATATATATATTTTTTTTTTTTTTCTTTTTTTTTATATATATATATATATAAATATATATATATATATATATCAAATCTTTTTAATATATATATATATATATATATATATATATATATATATATATATATATATATATATATATATATATATATATATATATATATATACAAAAAAATATATATATATATATATATATATATATGTATATATATACCATAAATATATATAAAAATCCAAATAACAATTTAAATGTTATCTAATCCAAATATTTAATATATTTAAACATATATATATATATATATATATATATATATATATATATATATATATATATATATATATATATATAAAAATTCAATCAACTCAAAATAATAATAACATCTCAATAAACATATTTATTAAATGTTCACAAAATAACTTTAATATTAATAAAATAATAAAATTACTCCAATAGGTGAACTTTACAATACACTCTTATCCGGGTCCAGAAAAATGTACCATTTTTGTAACACATTATTTAATAATAAAAATACCAATAATTGTACACATAATTAAATAATTAGAAATTGTACATAAAATTCTAAAATAATTTAGGAAATATTTTTACCTACATAAAATATGTCTACATGGCCACCTTGGTCCCATCACATGCCTACATAGGCTTAAATTTGGTTTGGGCCCAGTTCAGACTGAATTGGACAAACCGGCTCATCTAAAAATTAATATATAAAATAATATCTTATTTAAATAATTTAAATGAGTCAATTCACAACTTGGCCTAATTTTCCTAGTTTGGACAGAACTATGGCTAGGCCTCCCACGGCATGGCTAATATACTAGTCAAAGCACAATGCTACATCTTCCGTGCCAAAATCCATGGTCGTCTTGTGCTCCAAAACTCAATAATGGCTAAGGTCATTTTTAATAATTAATAGAAACCATAAATTGCATAAATTCATTGTTAAGTCTTTTTAAATAATAAATTTTTTTTTAGGGGTTTTACAGGCCCGGACGTACAGTAGAAAGGGCCTTCCTATGACAGGTGGCACCAGTACTGGAGGGCTAGTGAGGTACTTCTTGATGTCATCGAATGCATACTAGTATTCTTCGATCCAGACATAAGAAACTCCTTTTTTTCATCAATTTAGTAAAGGGTTGACATCGTCCAGAGAGATTTGCTATGAATCTTCTGATGTATGCCAAGCATCCTTGCAGGCCCCGAAGCTCACAGAGATTCTTTGGGGGAGCCATGTCTAGGATGGCCTTGGTCTTCTCAGGGTCAATGTGAATACCCTTGGCCGTGACGATGAAACCCAAGAACTTACAGCTGGAAACCCCCAGGAAAGACTTAGTTGGGTTCATCTTCCGTCGATGTGTCCACATCAAGTCGAACACTGTCCTTAAGTCGTCCAGATGGCTGGATTTCTTTTGGCCTTAACGGCAATGTCATCAATATAACATTCCACCATTTTTCGAAGGTGTTTACAGAATATAGTACTTATAGTCCGCTGGTATGTTGCTCCTGCATTTTTCAAGCCGAAAGGCATTACTGTATAACATAGATTTCTTTTGGAGTCCGAAACGATGTATTTTTCATCTTTAGGGAACATCTTGATCTGGTTGTAGTCTGAGAACCCGTCCATGAAAGACATGCGCTCGAAGCCACAAGTGTTGTCAATTATCACGTCGGTGATCTGGAAGGAAAACTCGTCTTTTGGACAGGCTGAGTTAAGGACCCTGAAGTCTATACAGACTTTAATCTTCCCATTCTTCGTAGTGACAGGAATAATATTGGCCATCCAGTCTGGATATTGCTTTTTCACAAATGAAACCACTCTCTATGAGTTTGTCGACTTCTTTTTCAATAGCATCCATGACGTTGGGACGGAAGTGATGTTGTTGTTGTTTGATAGGTTTAGCGGTGGGTAGGATGTTGAGTCGGTGTATTACGACTTGCGGGTCTAAACTCGGCATGTCTTCATAGCTCCAAGCAAAGACATTAATGTACTCTCTGATCAGCTGTATCCGAGATTCTCTGTCTTCTCCAGTCAAGCTTTTGCTAATGAAGATGGGTTTAGGGGAAGCCTCATCTCCTAGCTCGACTAGGACGACCTCGTCTTTAGTGGGAGTTTCTCTCTGTTCGAAATACTAATCCTATTAAGATCCTAGGTGTTGAGCCCAGGGTTCAAATTCGAATTCGAGCATCTGGTCTTCTTCTTCTATTGGAGGATCTGTAGAGACTATATTAAAGGACAGTATCTTCTTGAAGGCTTGGCCGATACTGGTATCAGAGTCCCAGGATGAGGAATCGGAGGAATGAGAATGAACCATGACCTCTGATTCTGAACTCTCTAAAGTTGTTGTAGCTGTAACGTAACCCAACCCTCGACGAGTACGCTGGTAGTAGTTTTGAGACTTCCCCTTTGGAGCACGAAGCCGTAAAGGAAGGGATCGACCTTTGCAATAGTTCAGTCATCTGTCGATGTTCAAGTCATAACCCATCTTTTGGATAAGGTGTTTGGCTTGAGCAGTGTAACGGTAGAGCTGTATCTTGCCGTTATCGGGCTCCGATTCTGCGGGAGTAAGTCTCTGAGGATGTTCTACTCGTCCAAAGAGGATGGCCTCCTCATCTTTCTTCCTTGTTGGAACTAGAAAGTAAGCATCTCAGGAAAAGGCAATTCGACTTGCCAGATTAGCAGTTGTCACTTGGGTTTGTAACATATACAAAGCATTGTCTAAGAATTACATGGTGTTCCAATTGGCATAAGGACAACTTTTTATTAATAAAATACAAAATTTTATCCCGAGGGATTACATCATCTAAAGAATGCGCCTCAGCATTGGCGTACACATAGTCCCTAACTCCTCATCAGTGAGAACCAGAGCTGTCATGGGAAAAGGTAGAGAAGGTCTCTGCTTCAACTTAACTACCAAGGGAGCTGTAGTCGGAGGGTCCTGAAACTTCGAGGCTGCCTTCGGGCCTCTTCGGAGGCGCTTTATTTGCATAGGCTCCTGGCTAGCAGCTGATGCCGTCGCGGGCGAACGAGCAGGAGCCTTTCCTTAAAGCTTGATGACAAGAGGTGCTAATGTTTAGGGAGGCTTCCCCTTCATTCGAACCCTTAGTTGTTCTTCGGCCATAGTTGCGCTCTTTGATGTAGTATACGGCTCGTCGTCGGCATCATTAGCATTATCATCCCATAATACTGACTTATACAGATCAGCATCCGTACAGTATGCTTTGAGTCTTCAAAATAGATCAATGTCAGCAAACACAGTCTTGATAGTCCCGTCGCTGGCAACATACTTCATGCATTGATGGAAAGTAGAAGGCACGATCATTTACTCATGAACCCATGGTTGACCCAACAACATATTGTAGTTTATGTCTGCATCAATGATATAACAAGTTACTTCCATCTGGAGGTCGCCTATCTAGTATTTCAAACGGATCTTACCCAAGGGCTTGTTTTTTCTAGCATTAAAACTGCTGATTGTAGTGTTCGACGCGGTCAGCCGATGCATCAGAATCCCCAAGGTTTGGAGAAGACTCTGGGGGAAGATGCTGAGTGAGGAGCCATGGTCGATGTGGATGCGATAGACCTTGATGGAACCAATATACCTTGTATAGTACATGGATCTATTGTGTCAGTTATTCTTCAGCAACATGTCCTGCTGAGTGAAGGTAATGTTAGGAATCACCTCGACCACGCTATGGCAATATGGGCATACAGCAAGGTCCTCCTTGGGCGGTTGTACCTAGGTGAGGAAGGAATCGACGTTCTGTAGAGACTCGTTGAGGGCATCCAGAGTCTCTTTAAAGAGACAGAGGAGCTCGAAGAGCGATAACCTTGCTAGAGTATTGGCAAGCTACGCCAATATGTTGAAGTTGTAGGGCTTGATCGGCCCTATTGTTGAGTTTTTCCTTAGAGGTTTGTCATAGAGAACCTCATTCTGCCTATGCTTATCTGCTGCAAGGGTTTGAGACGGACCTGCTTCCGATGCATCGGGTGCAGTGGAGGCTGCAGGTAGAGGTACTTCTTCCTCCAATGCCTGGTGGTCCTCTCGCTGGTGAGTCGAGCGAGTGGTAACCAGAGCATCGTCAATCGATGTAGAGTTCGTACGGCATGACTTGGCTTTCTTTCCTTTAACAGAGTATGCTGCAGGCAACATCATATCAGGGACAAGATCAGGATGGATCCATATAACTTTGCCTCGAGACATCGTAAGTAGGATGAGGCCTTGAGCATTGTCACGAGCCGGTGGAAGATTGACTACTTCCATTGTCGCTCTTGGGATAGGAATGACACCGTCTTGAGCCTCTGTGCTTGGAAAACTTTTGAACTAGAGGGTAGCCATATTGGCAGTGACAGTCTTTTCCTCGTAGTCGAGTGAGATGACCTTGGCGTTAATGAGGTGCTGGATCTACCTCTTCAGCATATAGCAGTCACATGTTGAATGGTGAACGTACTGGTGACAGTAGCAGTACTTTGGATTGTCCACCTTTTCTACTTCGTCAGCGTAGTTTGGAGGCAGAAGTTGAAGCTTGCCACCCTTCACCAACATATCGAAGAGTTCTAGTGTATCTTCTTTGTTGAAGGAGTAGGTTTCCTTTGGCCTTGGCATTTCTGCCGTCATTCCTTTGGAGATGTTGACAGTCATTGCTTCCTTCCTTTTACCGTCCATGGGGACGGGGTTATTGCTTGATGAGCGCTTCCCTTTGTCTTCGATTGAGGAGAAACTCAATCCCAACAGTTGTGCGTCCCGAGCCTTTCTTTTGGCTACATCCGCTTCAATGATGAAAGGTGTCCACTGTATGTACGGAGCACAGTGCCACAACTTAATTATGGGGAGCATGTTCTTGCAGCATGAATTCATGAGCATGGGTTCAGGGACACCATGTGGTTGATGGAACCGGGGATTCCCAGGACCCTTACTTTGGTGTGCGTATTAATCGATAGGAAGTTAAATAGATTTAATACGTGTTCTAACCCTTCATAGACGAAAACTGGGGTTCACGAATTATACCTGCGGCGGAAAGAAGACAAGTAATTCCTGGCAATCTCGAGCGGACGACCTCAAGATCTTCTGCACGTATTCCTTCCTCGAGTTGGACGTCGTGTGGGCGACGATCTCCCAACCTTTTCTTCTCCTTGGCAGCCCTCTCTTTCTCTCCTTACGTGAATCACGAATTTAGAGAAAGCTTCAGATTTCTGATCCGTAATATGGCGGCCAGAGAATAGAGGATATATATAGGCTACGACAGGAACCATGAGGAGAAATTAGGGTTAGGCCTCCTAACGGATCTGGATATCCCGTCTTCAGCCCGAACACACAATCCAGGCCCATTAACAATAGCTTGGTCCACTAATGAGCTATTGTTGCACTACCTTCCTAATCCCAAATTATGTTTGTGGGCTCCTTTTATTATATGCTCGTTTGATTTCCCATGTTAAGATATCGTATGTCCGTCGATCAAATTAAGTTACTGACAACTATATTGATTCGACATCTTTTATCCTTAGGTAGTACCGCTCAACTTTATTTGTCATGTCGGATATAATCCACCTGTACGGTTTACATGACAATCCTTATGAGCTCCTTAAAGGGACATCATCAACCCGATGTATCGGGACATGGATTCCATTTATAATCAACAGGCCATCATACATACAATGTTATTACCCAATTCATAGAGGTTGTTGATCCATAATGAATCTCACTCTTTCATGAGTCAAAGTAATGCACACTGCATATATATGCCTGTTATTATATCCGGATTAAGAGCACAAACATCCATAATAACAGAGGTGTTTGTTCTCTTATGTAGTCAGTACAAAGTGAACCACCTCAAGTGGTCATGTTCAATACACATGTCACGACCCGCACCCACTGTGAGGGTACGCGTACGTAACAGTGCCCAGCCTACGCCGCACTGTCGGTGGTAGAACGTTGTTCTAAGTCTCTAACTAACCATCAACTCATGCAGTATATATGTACTCATCATGATCAACTCCGAACGGAGGACAAGTATAAGATATTGTCACTCAATCACAGTCTAAGCACGATAATATAACACAGAAGAAGTAACTAAGGAATAGAAGACAACTACTATAATAATAACAAAATCTCAACAATCTTAAATACAACACAAGTCTCAAATCAAATACAACAAGTTCTACATGAAAAACTGATGCAAGTCTACTAACTAAATCCCGATCACACCTGAGTGTCGGGGCCAAAGGTAGCTAATCCCTCGTCAGGTCCATAATGAGTAGGGAAAGTGTCCTCAGGGCAATCATCTGTAAAATTTCAAGAGGTCCAGTCAGGACAGGAACGAGCACATCTCATCTAGAAAACCCATGTAAATGACAGAGAACTATAAAGCAGTTATAGACAGTTGTATTGATGAACATGGCGATTTACATTCAGGTGATGGTATAGAGAGGCAGATAAGGTACAAGGAAAGTAAGTAACTAAAATAAGAGAAGAATCATGGCAATAAAGACTGTAAAATAAAATCTAGCTGAACTAGAGTAACATGATGAGTCCAGACAGTACAATATAAGTCGAGTGTAATCCCAATGTGAGTCTAATACAAGATGAGTCGAATGTGATTCTAATAATTGTTCTAATAAGGTGATTCGAATAAGATGGTGCGAATAATAATTCACATGATGTTCTAACAATGATTCAAATAAATTCTCCAAGTGTGTTTTAAAATACTGAGACAGACATGTAAACGGCTACGGGTAATATGGCACACCGCACACCTGGCCAAGTGTGGGATAGCTATCGTTCGAATATCATTCACAGAGGGGTGGTTCGAATAGTAGGAATGTTCACATGTCTAATCAGTATTTCCTCGCCTATTCAAATACAAGTGAATCCATAATCCGACATATCAATCGAATACAAGTCCAACCAGCATATGAAGATGCTAATAAGTGGTTCGAATAGTTCGAATGGTGATTCGAATGATAGAGGAAAGACGAGTAAAGTGTGTGTGTCGTATACATGAATTCAGAAATAACAATACGTGTTTGTAACAGAGAATCACATACAACTAACTAGAACTGAAGTACAGTAATTGACAAGTAAATGAGAGAACTACCAGAGAATGTACTCTCCTGATATCCTGAACAACTGATATGAAAAGATAGCCAACTGGAGTCACAGAGTCCTAGTTAGAGCAACACAGGTTATAAAGAGTTTAATTTATATGGTAATTGAAATTATAATGCAATCCACATGAGTCTAAGTCAATCTAGGTCAAAGTCAACTCTTGGTCAACTATAAAGTCAAACTAGGTCAACTCTAGTGAACTGAGGTCAAACTAGCTAGGGTTGGGTCAACAATGGTCAACTAGTCTAGGTTAGTCAATTCTAGGTCTAAACAAAATAAGTCTATGCAAATGAAGTATCCAAGATAGCTACTAACTCATAGCCAAAGTCACTTGCTAAACCAAGCACAAAACTAAACTATAAGCTAACAAGGCACACAAACTTAGTCATATAATGTATATATTATTCACATTCACATATTCATATACATAGATATATATAGGAAAGCTATATATAGGCACATACCTACATAGGCATATAGATAGGTTTATACATAGATGCATATCTATATACATATATATATATATATATTTATATAGATACATAGAGAGGTACATACTTACATACATATAAACAATCATCATCATCTTCTATCTACATGTATCATATTGTATCATGCATTCATATGCATATAGATGCATATTTACCTACATTACATTTGCATTCATTTAACCATTTATTCAAGCATGCATTTTCTATATTACGTACACTTGTATATATACATAGAGGCATAATATGTAAAGAGATATAGAGTGAGGGATGGACAAATTGAATGTATAAGGACTGATACTGTAACATAGAGCACTGTGGACTAAACATTCAAATATATAGGACTGCACATGATATTGTACATGAAGGAAGGGGCTCAACAAAGTTATATGGACTGGGATTTAGATAGGAATTAATCATTTAAACATGTGGATTGGGACAAGGTGAACTAATTTGATAATAACTTAACACGGATTGAAACTAAAAGTAGAGACTGAAACTATATGGATTACTCTCTCCTAAGCCTGGACAGGATATACATTTCAATATGAGTGGACATCATGATTGCACAAGATAGGATTTGGATGGAAATTAGACTGATCCAGAGCAGTGGAGGACTGAACACACTTAGATGTGCATATGGACTGATATCATACAGGTCAAACGAAGAATTTAAGGATTGGAACATCAACTTCAAACTGAGGATAGGAGCATAGGAACTGATGCAAGCCATCAGTGGCATACATATGTAGGTAATATGGGTGTATGGCGTGACATGGAATTCTCAGAAAGATGAAGGTTTAAGTTCAAACAAATCTCAGTTCTTAACAGTGTGTGTAAGAGTGTCAATTTGTGTCTCAGTGCTAGGCATGTGTGTGTGTATATAAGTGAGTGAGTATCCTTGGGTAACAGTGTGTATAAACTCTCAGTGTTGCGTGTGTGTGTCAATGTCAAGTGTCTCAGTAAAAAAAGGAAAACAATCTGCAATTTAGTACATGACTTCTCAGGAACTATCAACCAACCCTATTGATTATACAACAACCCAAAACTGAAACACAGAGTTCAAGAGTCCAATATCACATTTGAATGAGGACAGGTCATACATGAATACTGAACATATGGTAGGCAGTGGGCAGGACTCAGATTTGTGTGTGCGTGACATAAGTTAACAGTGTTTCAAGTTCCAAAATTGAGTGTGTGTGTGTAGATGAATAGGCTATGGTGTGTGAGCATGACAGTGTAGAGTGTCCTGTGATATGGGTATTCTCAGAATTTGAAATGTGTATGAGTGTGAGTGATTGTTGTGTCAGCATACGTGTGTGGGTATGTGTTTGCAATGTAGGGATGTACAGGAATATGGAAATCTCAGGAAAATATGTTTAAGTTCAATCAAATCTCAGTTTGTGTATAACAGTTCAATATCAGGAAACCATTTCGAATCCCAAAA
Organism: Iris pallida; assembly: GCA_029216955.1. Classification (NCBI taxonomy): domain Eukaryota; kingdom Viridiplantae; phylum Streptophyta; class Magnoliopsida; order Asparagales; family Iridaceae; genus Iris; species Iris pallida. The sequence continues at coordinate 2,356,946 of JANAVB010034018.1, read as the reverse complement.
TGCAAATTCGAACTCATTTCCTATGCCAATCACCAACCTTAACATGTTTAGCTAATTTCAGATGTGTACAAGTGTAATACTCATTGAATTGAACACACAATCAACAGTTAACCTACATTACATTCTCAGAAAATCAAAATCAGTTTTCTGTATCAGAACATTTTTAAAAAACCCAATTTCATATTCGAATTACAATAAAACTTCAAATAAATGGTTGATAAACAATCATGCACATGTGTGGGTGTTACACAAGTTGTATCGTGTCCAAACACTGGACACGAACGTGTCCAAAATCGAGAAGGATACACCAAGGCACATCCACACTGTGCACTGTCGTACTTTGATTATGAGGCACCGTACACGCGACACAGGACACGTGACACTTCGTGCTTGTGTCCGTGTGTTCGCCACACATAGGGCTACACATTGGACACAACACGAGGTGTCCAAGTGGCTCGTGTCAGGTGCACGAGACACGTATCAGAACGTGTCTCGCCCGTTTGCAGTGTAGTGCAGAAATCAGTACGGGTTGAAAATCTCTCAAACCACTCGATGAAATCCTCTAAAATTTTACGTGCATGGTGTCAGTCACTAGGCCCCCGTGTCCACCAATTTTTACGACCTGAGTCACCGTGTTGTATCCTGTGTCAACCCCGATCAGCAGGGCACTGAACCGAGCCTGTGCGCAGCGTGTCCAACACGGATTTGGACACGACAAGGACACTTATTCATGCTCAGTCAAGTATGAAATCAATATGTATATATAATACAACAATCTATTTAAACACTTTTCAAAAATATTAATTTTAAACCCTTTGTGGCATTTAATCAAACACACAGCAATACAACTGATACGTGTCCGATACGGACACAAAATTGACACGACTAGACACCAAACCTATGCTAGCAGCTAGGGGACTCCTAGGGCTATACACTCATGCAATGAAATCGAATTTTAATGGTGATTGTGAGGGTTTACCTATTGGTTGAACTTTCAATAAAAAAGCTTCAAAAGGGGAAAATCTCCTTGTTAGCCAAGATCTCCAAATTGATTCAAACCTGAGATTTCTCTCCATGAACATAAAGTAGGGATTGATTAGAGCCTAAAGCAAAAGATTTGAGCCAAAAAGAAATTGAAATGATAAAGTTATGGATTGGGGAAGATGGCTCTTTACCTCTTTCTTCAAAACTTGGAAAATTAATAAAAGAGGCAAGAACAAGGAAGAGATTATATATAGGGAAGGGGGAGCCCTAGTGGCTGGTTATAAAGTGAAAATTAGGATTAGGGTTTAGTCTAATGGGCCTAATTGCACTAGTCATGGAACCAATTTCTAAGTCTCAAGCCTATGGACCAAATCACCAATCCTCCTATTTCAAACTTGATCCTAAGTGACCTAACTTGAGTTGACTTAAGTTAGACTAGGATACATACCATGTTAACTTAGGTCACCAAGTCAAGGTCAAAATCTAGGACAGTCTCTTAAGTCACAGCTTAGCAAAAGTCAAAATTAACAATCACCAATGCAATAAAACATAAAATAATTCAAAGAGGCCAAATGACCAAAATACCCTCATGCTCAAAAGTAAAAATAAATTATCCTATTGACGTGGTTAGGCCCTAGGTCAGACAGTCTCTCAGGTTACACTAGCAAGGTATCAAAATCACAAGCCATGACTTAAAATAGTTTTAAATTGATTTAAAATTTACCAAAAATCATATCATGATTTAAATAGCAATAAAAATAATTATAATGCAAAATTTTAAAATTACCCTCATTTCAGAAACTAGGTGTTACAAGTCTACCCCCCTTAGAAAAATTTCATCCTCAAAATTAAGATGATCGTACTCCTTCTAGGTCAAACCCCCAACAAATCAAAGTCGATAGATAACATGCGAACATAATCCTACTGGTCGTGATATCACGGTCTTGATCAGGGTCACTATACTATCTATCACAGCACGAAACATCCTGACAGGTACTAATGGAATCATACAACAGGATGGAAGGAAGAACAGGAAAGACGGACCTGCTAACCCGTCACCCGTAGCGTCGGTCTACTCGACTCTCAGCACAAAAGCCTTGACCCCGTGGGGTATATCCCTTTGATGGTGAGGGGCACGGTGCTGCGCTACAGGTGGCATAGCTCCCTCTATCTAATCCATGACACTCAAGTAATATCCACACTGATATTCTACTCAATTACACTAGGGCACCATCTATATGGTATCTATTCTGCAATCTGATAATCATACCCGTCTATCCAGAACCATGTTACCAGAATCCTCGTAACACTAGTAAGTCTGGCTACGATAATCCATAGTGTCCACAACTAATGTACGTACCTCTAGAATCATGGTATTTAAAATTTTCGCATTGCCACTAGCTTGGCTGCAAAAACTTTAAATTCCCACACCCGAGAAATACATCCAAAATCAGACTCTATCTCATCGCCCAACCAGCTGATATGGCCGTAGAAGACTCTAGATTCTATGACTGAGGTAACCTAGCCAATAATGTTATCTTGGAAGAAAATCAAGTCAATAATGAATACCAAGAATCAAATTCAACGATGAATCAAGGAAGATAGACATATATTGTCAGAATCGAATTTCGAAATAGTTTATAATGAGATTCTCAAGGGTCATCCCAGGAATCGTCTCAAGTAGTCCTAACTGTGATTGAGTACCTCTCCGTTATAGCCTATCTCTCAATCCTATCGCAGGCTCGCAGCAGTACAACTAAGCCGCCGTACTACCGCGATATCGTACTAATACGACTCTCGACCTGCATGGGCCACCACTAAAAATATGTCATGACCCTCACCCACTGTGAGGGTACGAGTACGTAACAGCGCCCAGCCTATGCCGTAGTGTCGGCGGTAGAACGTTGTTCTAAGTCTCTAACTAACCATCAACTCATGCAGTATATATGTACTCATCATGATCAACTCCGAACGGAGGACAAGTATAAGATATTATAACTCAATCACAGTCTAAGCACGATAAGATAACACAGAGGAAGTAACTAAGGAATAGAAGACAACTACTATAATAATAACAAAATCTCAACAATCTTAAATACAACACAAGTCCCAAATCCAATACAACAAGTTCTATATGAAAAACTGATGCAAGTCTACTAACTAAATCCCGATCACTCCTGAGTGTCGGGGCCAAAGGTAGCTAATTCCTCGTCAGGTCCATAATGAGTAGGGCAAGTGTCCTCAGGGCAATCATCTGTAAAATTTTAACAGGTCCAGCTAGGACATGAACGAGCACATCTCATCTAGAAAACCAAAGTAAATGACAGAGAACTATAAAGCAGTTATAGAAAGTTGTATTGATGAACATGGCGGTTTACATTCAGGTGATGGTATAGAGAGATATATAAGGTACAAGGAAAGTAAGAAACTAAAACAAGAGAAGAATCATGGCAATAAAGACTGTAAAATAAAATCTAGCTGAACTAGAGTAACATGATGAGTCCAGACAGTACAATATAAGTCGAGTGTAATCCCAATGTGAGTCTAATACAAGATGAGTCGAATGTAATTCTAATCATTGTTCTAATAAGGTGATTCGAATAAGATGGTGCGAATAATGATTCACATGATGTTCTAACAATGATTCGAATAAATTCTCCAAGTGTGTTTTAAAATACTGAGACAGACATGTAAACGGCTAAGGCTAAAACGGCACACCGCACACCTGGCCAAGTGTGGGATGGCTATCGTTCGAATATCATTCACAGAGGAGTGGTTCGAATAGTAGGAATGTTCACATGTCTAATCAGTATTTCCCCGCCCATTTTAATACAAGTGAATCCATAATCCTATACATCAATCGATGCTAATAAGTGGTTCGAATAGTTCGAATGGTGATTCGAATGATAGAGGCAAGACGAGTAAAGTATGTGTGTCGTATACATGAATTCAGAAATAACAATACGTATTTGTAACAGAGAATCACATACAACTAACTAGAACTGAAGTACAATAATTGACAAGTAAATGAGAGAACTATCAGAGAATGTACTAGCCTGATATCCTGAACAACTGATATGAAAAGATGGCTAACTGGAGTCAAAGAGTCCAAGTTAGAGCAACACAGGTTATAAAGAGTTTAATTTATATGGTAATTGAAATTATAATACAACTCACATGTGTCTAAGTCAATCTAGGTCAAAGTCAACTCTTGGTCAACTATAAAGTCAAACTAGGTCAACTCTAGTCAACTGTGGTCAAACTAGCTTGGGTTGGGTCAACAATGGTCAACTAGTCTAGGTTAGTCAATTCTAGGTCTAAACAAAATAAGTCTATGCAAATCAAGTATCCAAGATAGCTACTAACTCATAGCCTAAGTCACTTGCTAAACCAAGCACAAAACTAAACCATAAGCTAACAAGGCACACAAACTTAGTCATATAATGTATATATTATTCACATTCATATATTCATATACATAGATATATATAGGAAAGCTATATATATAGGCGCATACCCACATAGGCATATAGATAGGTTTATACATAGATGCATATCTATATACATATATATATATATATATATATATATATATATATATACATAGAGAGGTACATACTTACATACATACATACAATCATCATCATCTTCTATCTACATGTATCACATTGTATCATGCATTCATATGCATATAGATGCATATTTACCTACATTATATTTGCATTCATTTAACCATTTATTCATGCAGGCATTTTCTATATTACATACACTTGTATATATACATAGAGGCATAATATGTAAAGAGATATAGAGTAAGGGATGGACAAATTGAATGTATAAGGACTGATATTGTAACATAGAGCACTGTGGACTAAACATTCAAATATATAGGACTGCACATGAAGGAAGGGGATCAACAAAGTTATATGGACTGGGATTTAGATAGGAATTGATCATTTAAACATGTGGATTGGGACAAGGTGAACTAATTTGATAATAACTTAACAAGGATTGAAACTAAAAGTAGAGACTGAAACTATATGGATTACTCTCTCATAAGCCTGGACAAGATATACATTTCAATAGGAGTGGACTTCATGATTGCACAAGATAGGATTTGGATGGGAATTAGACTGATCCAGAGCAGTGCAGGACTGAACACACTTAGATGTGCATATGGACTGATATCATACAGGTCAAACGAAGAATTTATGGATTGGAACATCAACTTTAAACTGAACAAACTGAGGATAGGAGCATAGGAACTGATGCAAGCCATCAGTGGCATACATATGTAGGTAATATGGGTGTATGGCGTGACAGGGAATTCTCAGGAAGATGCAGGTTTAAGTTCAAACAAATCTCAGTTCTTAACAGTGTGTACAAGAGTGTCAATTTGTGTCTCAGTGTTAGGCATGTGTGTGTGTGTATACGAGTGAGTGAGTGTCCTTGGTTAACAGTGTGTATAAACTCTCAGTGTTGCGTGTGTGTGTCAATGTCAAGTGTCTCAGTAAGAAGAGGAAAACAGTCTGCAATTTACTACATGACTTCTCAGGAAATATCAACAAACCCTATTGATTATACAATAACCCAAAACTGAAACACAGAGTTCAAGAGTCCAATATCATATTTGAATAAGGACAGGTCATACATGAACACTGAACATGTGGTAGGCAGTGGGCAGGACTCAGATTTGTGTGTGTGTGACATAAGTTAACAGTGTTTCAAGTTCCAGAATTGAGTGTGTGTGTAGATGAATAGGCTAGGGTGTGTGGGCATGACAGTGTAGAGTGTCCTGTGATATGGGTATTCTCAGAATTTGAAATATATATGAGTGTGAGTGATTGTTGTGTCAACATACGTGTGTGGGTATGTGTTTGCAATGTAGGGATGTACAGGAATATGGAAATCTCAGGAAAACAGGTTTAAGTTTAATCAAATCTCAGTTTGTGTATAACAGTTCAATATCAGGAAACCATTTCGAATTCCAAAATGCAAATTTGAACTCATTTCCTATGCCAATCACCAACCTTAACATGTTTAGCTAATTCCAGATGTGTACAAGTGTAATCCTCATTGAATTGAACACACAATCAACAGTTAACCTACATTACATTCTCAGAAAATCGAAATCAGTTTTCTGTATCAGAACATTTTCAAAAAACCCAATTTCACATTCGAATTACAATAAAACTTCAAATAAATGGTTGATAAACAATCATGCACATGTGTGGGAGTTGTATCGTGTCCAAACACTGGACACGAACGTGTCCAAAATCGAGAAGGATATACCCAGGCACATCCACACTGTATACAGTGTCGTGCTGTGAGTACGAGGCACTGTATACGCGACACAGGACACGTAACACTTCGTGCTTGTGTCCGTGTGTTTGCCAAACATAGGGCTACACATTGGACACAACATGAGGTGTCCAAGTGGCTCGTGTCCGGTGCACGAGACACGTATCAGAACGTGTCTCGCCCGCTTGCAGTGCAGTGCAGAAATCAGTGCGGGTTGAAAATCTCTCAAACCACTCGATGAAATCCTCTAAAATTTTACGTGCATGGTGTCAGTCACTAGGCCCCCATGTCCACCAATTTTTATGAACTGAGTCACCGTGTCGTATCCTGTGTCAACCCCGATCAGCAGGTCACTGAACCGAGCCAGTGCCCAGCGTGTCCAACACGGATTTGGACACGACAAGGACACATATTCATGCTCAGTCAAGTATGAAATCAATATGTATATATAATACAACAATCCATTTAAATACTTTTCAAAAATATCAATTTTAATCCCTGTGGCATTTAATCAAACATACAGCAGTACAACTGATACGTGTTCGATACGGACACAAAATTGACACGACTCAACACCAAACCTATGCTAACAGCTAGGGGACTCCTAGGGCTATGCACTCATGCAAAGAAATCGAATTTTAATGGTGATTGTGAGGGTTTACCTATTGGTTGAACTTTTAATGAAAAAGCTTCAAAAAGGGGAAATCTTCTTGCTAGCCAAGATCTCCAAATTGATTCAAACCTGAGATTTCTCTCCATGAACATAAAGTAGGGATTGATTAGAGCCTAATGCAACAGATTTAAGCCAAAAAGGAATTGAAATGATAAAGTTATGGATTGGGAAAGATGGCTATTTACCTCTTTCTTCAAAACTTGGAAAATTAATAAAAGAGGCAAGAACAAGGAAGAGATTATATATAGGGAAGGGGGACTGTAGTGGCTGGTTATAAAGTGAAAATTAGGGTTAGGGTTTAGTCTAATGGGCCTAATTGCACTAGTCATGGAACCAATTTCTAAGTCTCAAGCCTATGGACCAAATCACCAATCCTCCTATTTCAAACTTAATCCTAAGTGACCTAACTTGAGTTGACTTAAGTTAGACTAGGATACATACCATGTTAACTTAGGTCACCAAGTCAAGGTCAAAATCTAGGACAGTCTCTTAAGTCACAGCTTAGCAAAAGTCAAAATTAACAATCACCAATGCAATAAATCATAAAATAATTCAAAGAGGCCAAATGACAAAAATACCTTCATGCTCAAAAGTAAAAATAAATTATCCTAATAACATGGTTAGGCCCTAGGTCAGACAGTCTCTCAGGTTACACTAGCAAGGTATCAAAATCACAAGCCATGACTTAAAACAGTTTTAAATTGATTTGAAAATTACCAAAAATCATATCATGATTTAAATAGCAATAAAAATGATTATATTGCAAAATTTCAAAATTATCTTCATTTCAGAAACTTGGTGTTACAACACACAAAGTGTACTAGTGTAAACCAATAGTCAATATAGACTAATACCATATTACACTACAACCTTTCTTATAAATTGTCCAAGTCCATCTAGGTTGTGAACTATTTATGTACTCCATAGGGAACTGATAATATGATCTTCTGTGTGATACCACACACCATATTATCTACAATATAGAATATCAGATATTTGCATTAACACTTGCGACAAATACAATATGCAAACATTTGCCCATATGATTCTCATTCAAAATCTAAGGAAATAAGGTTACTACAAAAGTGATGCTTTTAGTATATAACCCTAACAGTGGTAACCTCAAAGGTGCCTGGAGGAAGCGCTCAATATAAGCACGTACATGCTCTTTCACCTTCTAGACAATGTTCATGAGAGTAGACATCGTCATGTCGATTCTTCCTTCGTAGAATCGAGCGAGGAAGAGATGCTTCAAATTGTCAAACGACAAGATGCAGTTGTCGAGGAGACTGCAAAACCATTGGTAGGCTACCCCCTGCAACGCTCCTACGAATATGTTTGTGAGCAGAGCATCGTCTTTTGGCAGATGTCCAGTTACCGATGCAAAGTACCTCAAGTATCGATAAGGAGACTCCTTTGCATCAAATGGCACGAGCGTCTGCGGCTTGTACTTGGGAGAATACATCACAATATCCCATTCGACATGATATGGTTGTAGAAGCATGAAAAATTTCAGCAAAGAAGGCTTATGCGCCCAAGCCTATGAAGACATATGCGCCCTTGTGAAAACTCTAGGCGCCCAAAGTCTCTCGGAGAAGCCCTATGCACCTAAGTCACCCTGTGAAGTCCTGTGCACCTAAGACAAGCTCCCCCAGAAGGAGGGCGCATAGCCCTGTTTCAGGCTATGCGCCCAAGCCTTACTCGATCAAAGCTACGATCAAAACGTGCACCGAAGCGTACGGCCACGTCAGTCTCGACAAGCAGTTGTGCACCGAAGCATGCGGCCACGTCAACACCACGACCAACCCACGATCTTCCAGCCTGCATGTGCCTATACCCTATGCGCCCAATACAGGACTATGCGCCCACATGAAAATCAGTATATTTTCTCATGTGGGCGCATAACATCATTCCATCTCAGAAACTACTATAAAAAGGGGTCTTATCCCACTTCAAAACACAGAACGGAGAGCATTTTCAAGAGCCAAATTGCTGCACTTCTTGCCAGTGAGCCGAGAGTTAGGAATTTTTTTAGGTTTTCTCCCACTTTTGTAATCGAAGTGTCAACGGAGTAAAGGAGCAACTGCCGCTCGATCTTCATCGTCCCATTCCTCGGAATTCTTTTTTGTACTCGGGGATCCTCAGTGCAGGATCTTTCAGGTGTACTCGATTTGTGGTGCCTTATGCCAATAAAGAAAAGATAGCATTTGTTCTTCTTTTTGTGTGTGTCCACAAAAATGGTGACTCTGCTGGGGACTACCTTTTCCTCTGACGAGAAGGTGGTGACGCAATCCGATACCGATAAAGTGGCGAGCACTCAGAAGATGTTGATTATGAAGTTCGATCAGTAGGCGTTCGAAGAGATGCTCTCGAGGGACGGTTCTACTCCCTCAAAGTCAGCAAAGCCAAACAAGTCTTGCAAGACTTGGCTTCCGAAGGCTCGCTGTGCGTATCCTGCTAGTGTCATAGCAGATATGCAACTAGAGGACTCTGTCACATGGGCGCATGGCTCCGCCACAGAAGCTCCATAAATGAAGAAGGCCCATACCATTTCGGGCTCTACTAGCCCAGTGACTTCTCTCTTGTGCAACCAACAACAGAGTGTTCAACGTTCGAGACTTGGCAAAGGAAAATACTACGATGCCAAGAATCGGAGCGTTCGACACTCTGGGCGAACCCAACGAGGCTCACAAACGAAGGAGGCAAAGCTGGAAGAAAACAGCCCTGCTCCACCAAGCATACGCCCAAAGCTATGCGCCCAGCATGGTGTGGGGGTGCATAACCCTAGTCAGAAGACTTCTGTCTTCGACAGATTGGGCATTCAGGGTCATGCGTTCAAGGCTATGCGCCCAGGCTCCACTGATCCATACTATGTGCCCACATCGAGGAAGGTCGAACATGCTGCCAAGAAGCATGCACCCAAAGGCAGTCTCCAGGGCCTATGTGCCCACAATAAAAAGACATGCCCCAACACGTATAGCACGGGGCTGTCTTCAAGGACATCACAGAACTTAGGTGTGGAGGTTGCCCCTACACGTGAACTAAGTTTGGATACACCGACTCTCCTTACAAACGTACATGCAAAGCCCAGCGATGCATGTAACAAGGGTTTTAAGGCAAAACTCCCTTCCGCTAACTTACGCGACATGATAAATCATAAGCGTAAAGCGGGGAAGGATATATCAATTCATAGTGCACATTTGTGCACCAATATTGTTATCAACTGTTGCTGCTTCAAAGAAACGAAAGTGCCCCGGAAGCAGTCCGTGTTCCGATGGCTGCATTTCTCTGACGATGAAAAGCCGCTGTGTGTCTCATCCAACATGGCTTCATGGGGTCCCCCTTATGGAAGCCCCAATCAAAGACGGTGGACCACGAACCCAACTTTCCCTCTTAGTTCCGCGAGAAGGAGAAGAAGAAGTCTGCCAACAGATGGCCAACATGCTATCACATCTGAAGGGGTCTATATGGGTACCCGGTCGAAGGCAAGATTCCGTATAAATGATGATGACTCCCAAGCTGGGGGTAGTATTCCCTCAGAGTCAGAAGTGGATGACCCTCACACTGGGGGTAGCCTCCTAAAGGACGATGATCTCTCCGTATCTGACGGCGACTGTCTGCCTCCTATACCTGAAGATGAGGGACTTGTCAACTCATAAATAGACAGTATCAGCACTAGTTGTACCTTTTTCTATGTTTGCCCTTGCATATTATCTACATACATGGTGGACGGAGAAAGACCTGAAGAAGCCAGTGATCAGACCAGCAAACGGCTAGAGGGTCTTCAAATGACATTTTCTAAGATCATTGATATGCTTACCAGTATCATGGCGGTCCAAGCCGCTGCGGCTATTCCTCAGCCGCAATAAAACGTCTCGGCTTACGTTAGTCTGGCTTATAGCAATAACCCTCCTTCACTATAAAAAGAGTATCATTCCGTTGTGCCTCCTCCAAATCTTACAAATGCTGGGGGTGGTCCTTCACCAACGACGCCCGACAACCGTACAACAATCGTTTCCCAATACCTGCTCAATCAACAGGATACAATTGATTCCCTGGTCGCCCGTCTTGATACCATCTCACACAAAGACGAGCTTCAGAAGATAGGGATATATCAACCTTATCCTCCTGAATGGAAGAATGCAACTTGCACTCCTAACTACAAGCCGCTGACGCTAAATTTATTTGACGGGATGACTTCTCCTCGTCAACACATGATATACTTCAACACGCAGACTCTACACCTACCCAGGAAGGATCCGTTCTTGTCGAAGATGTTTATTAGCACCTTGCAGGGGGTAGCTTTTGAATGGTTCTGCAGTCTGCTTGACGGTTGTATCAACTCTTTTAAAGACTTGGAGAGGTTGTTCCTCAACATGTTTTATGAGAGTGGCATATATGTTAGTATGTCCACCCTCATCGAGACTAAACAATGGAGGACTGAGTCTGTCATTGCTTTCATCGAACGCTTCAGGCGGTTAGCATTGAAGATGCCCTTCGGCATACCAGACTCAGAACTTATGGATATTTGTCGACATAACTTCCTTCCTACAGTGAAGTTCTATTTGGTATACATAAGTATGATATATGGCCCGCTTTTATTGGGGCCACTGATGCTGCTGAAAACGATATTCCTAATCTGGAACTACTAGGGTTGAAAACATCCAAATCTGAAGACAAGGGCAAGCATCCTCAAACTATCCTTGTCCGTGGAGGTAAAGGGAAAGAAGTCCTGAAGGTCGACACTTCCAAAGGAGCTTTCGATTCTCAGGACGCCTCCGACAAGCCTAAGGAGACCATCTTCTTTGATGAAGATGATGTCATTACCATCTTTTACACATTGACGAAGGGTACTAAACTGATATTGCCTCCACCCCGACATCCTGCAGAGGCGAACCAACTCAACGATCTTAAGTATTGTCTCTATCATCAGTACGTGCATCATTCCACCAAGGACTGCATCGTCCTGAAGAAGAAGATACAAAAGCTTATCGACAACCAAGTGATCAACCTCCAAGCTGAAGACAAGGTCGTATCTTCTAACATGATCTCTCTTCTGTTTGGTGACTTTCCTCCCACAGAAGTCCCAGACGGCGTGGTCCCGATCCCCAAGGCAATAATGGAAGTTGTCAACCTGCCGCCAGCCCACAACTCAAGCTTGGTGCCACTCACGACTGAATGTGGTGAGATCATGTGGGTCCATCCGGACCTTGTGCAAGAAGTGACCCAGGGGGTAGTACCTCCCTAAGCAAAAAAGGGCAAGAAATACAAGTCATGCCATATGGTGTCTTCTTTCATCTATAAAGTTCTATCTGGCGAGATGCGATCAGAAAAGGCTTATCCTCGGACGTACGATCCCACACAAGAAGAAGCAGTACCTTCTCAAGCTCCTGCTTCCCCTATAAGCTTAGAAGCCGGCCCGTCTAAGCCTCCAACTACGAACAAAGCCATACAGAAGGAGACGCGGTTTGACAAGTCTTTGAAGGCGCCAACTCTCGAGGGCATGGATCGGCCCTACAAATTTGACATACTGGCACAACTAGCCAATACACCTGCCAGGTTGTCTCTGTTCGATCTGTTGCGACTCTCCAAAGAAACGCAGAAGGCCTTGAGTGAGATATTACTACATGCCGACTCTAATCTCATTGAAGTCAAAGCCCCCGCTGAAGACCCTGTCTCCTGTCCTCACTGTCACAGTACTAAGTAAGTGGTGGCCAACATCACCTTTTCATAGGAGGACATGCTACTCAAAAATAATCGTCATGATAGACCCCTGTATTATACAGGGTATATCGGGGCGATCAAGGTGGACCGCATGCACATCGATCCAGGTTCCTTCCTCAGCATCATTCCTAGAAGTTTGCTTCAAATTTTAGGAATCCCTCTGTACAAGCTGTCTGCAACCAATACAACTATTATAGCTTTCAACGCTGGTCGAAGCCACCCGCTGGGCAAGATCCGTCTCAAGTGCCAGATCGGTGATCTCCGAACGGAGGTTTCCTGCTATGTGATCAATGCTAATGTATCCTACAACGTCTTATTGGGACGTCCATGGATAGACGAGAACATGATCGTTCCTTCCACACTTTACCAGTGCTTCAAGTACGTCAACAGCGATGGTGTCGTGAAGATGGAGTTTACCAACGTCGATCCTTTTGTAACATCCCAGTCCCAAAATACGTAGGACTAGGCATAGAAACATGCCAGCTGCATGCATACGGAGAATACTCTAATATGTTGAATCCTCGTACGCATACATAAGCTATAAATTATAGGCCAATCAGAAATAACTATATCTCATCCACAAAATAATAAGAGAAAATAATAGTCCAGATAGTATCAAATAAAAGAGTCAAAAGATAGATAGCCGAGTGGAAACAAATCCACTACCAAATAGCTATGAATATAATCTAGGATACTGGAGTCCAATCACCAAAAATAAAAGAAAGATACAAGTAAGGAAAGAATAAGGCATCGTCAGAGGGTAAGATATCCTCGGTAGAAAATGAAGGAGCTAAACCGAGTTCGTACTCCTGAGGCAATCCTGACCATCCATACCTAGAGATATTACCAGGTCCTCAGCGGGACATAACAAGATACAAAAAAACATGCCATATAAACTAAATATAACTGCTCACAATAATCTGCATCATAACATGGTTCAGTTCTTTATCATCGAAGCAGTGAACCACACCTACAACCAAACAAAGACATGGTGTGGCACACTAGTTCGTGACAAAATACTGTTCCAAGTCATGAACGGTGTAGTACAGAACCATATGGAAAAGTACATATACCTACGGATAAAGGTCATCTAACCATTCTAAGTGGAATACATTTTGAACAGTTCATGGTCACATGACTACCTGGTCAAGTCAGGAAAATACCAATGCAGTACAGTACCTCAGTAGCAAGTCACAACACCATATACTATTCCTCAGTATCGAGCGAGTCTATATCATATAGTCTACCTATCGTTCCTCAGTAGCGAGCGAGTCGACGATAGATAGGGTGGTAGTCAACTTCCAATCATGTTCTCCCCGCCCAATGCCAACTCATAACTGCTAAGTCTTCTAGCATGCAACTCTATTAACAGTTATTTCCTAACGCACGTCCTCACGTATCGGTGGCCAACCAACTACGCAAGTTCGAGACCTATATGAGACTCGTGTCTCATGTAGCACATGTGTCAAGGCCACTGAATGCATCACTACATAAGGTAGTCTTCTTAACTTTAAGTCGATGCATAATAATAAAGTAATAGGAATAAAACTAAACAGTAAATTGCATAAAATATATCAAGACAGAAAATGACAATAAGTATAAAAATAAAACTAAATCAGCATGCTAAATGGCAGTAAATAAGCAGAATATAATGGCAAGGTATCTTGCCTGAGGGTGGTACGAGATGTAGCAAAATCCAACAGTCAGAATCGTCAACACGAAAGTCAAAATCCACAAGGAGCTCCGGATGCTGAAACAAACATCACGAACGAGTTTGCAATAAAAGATATGCCTTGGAAACGTATGTCCAAAAGTTAAATACTGGAACAGGGGCAAAATCAAAATTTTGGATCAAAATGATGTCCGCCGTTGGACCCGCTTTGCACCGAAATGTGTGCCAGAACCTACGGTCTCTAAAGTTGTAAAACTACATGTCTATGAATTTGTTTTGATGAGACGAACCCAACGGTATGTCCAATTTTGGATTTCGGTGGGCCTTGCACAAAATCGCCCGTTGAGTAGGATTGTGGGCCCGCCAAAATAGCATCCCGGTCAATGGTCACAGAATCGTACCGAACTTGGCTCACAGGACCAAAAAAATATTTCAAGTCCAATGGCGCAAGTTTCGTCGCGATTTGACGAGTGTACAAGAAGTTGTGACTTAATTTGCAAAGGGTTGATACGGGGGTATCTCGACGGATACGCACTGATTTCATCACGCACATGCAACGAAATCGGCTCCCGTCAGTTCCCACACGTCAACAACATCTATACGCGCCTTTCGATGTGTATAGTGCGCGACCACGTCGCCCGGTTTGTCGGGGCGCACGTCGTATCGGGTGTTTTTCTTATTTTTGAAAACAGAATTTATAATTTCTCGTGAAACTTTAACAAAGTGTAACTTTTTACACACTAGATGGAAAGTAAATCCATAATGTGCGTTACAATCTCGGTTAGGTTGTCTTTGACTGTCTTTAATTAGTCTCTACAAGGTCCTATTGTACAGAAAGAAAAGTGGCCGACAAGTTGGTGTTTTAAAACAGTTTTTAATATTCCAAAAAAGTAGTTTTTCTCCAACTTCGCCTCGATTTATCGAACAAGTTGGATGGACACGGCAAAATCCACCTGGGGGATCTCGAAGAGGGTCATGTAGGCTTTCTACACGAATTTATGGAATCAAAAATGAACAAGAATTGAGAGAGAAATCGCACAGCAAAGTTAGGTAGCTTGATTTTAAATTCTGCTGCTGTTGTTGTTGTCGTTGCTGTCGTCGTGGCGACCGTGAAGCGGGGCTGTTGTTGGCCGAGGGCTCGCCAAGGGAGGTACAGGGTGAGCGAAGGAGAGAGAAGGAGGAAGGAAGGAGAGAGGAAATTAGGTTTTCTTTTTGAGTTATTATATATATATATATATATATATATATATATATATATATATATATATATATATATATGTATAATATAAGGTTAGGGGGTTCGGCCTAATCTAGCTGCTGCTACTTATTTGTGTTGTGTGGGTGGCTAGCAAATGCTAGCTGCTGCTTGTGGGAAAAAAGGTGGGCGGCCACAAAGGTTTGCTATTAATATTATTTTCTTTTCTTTTTTATTTTTCTTTTCTTTTCAATCAATCATCTTAAATACAAATCTATATATATATATATATATATATATATATATATATATATATATATATATATATATATATATATATATATATATATGTAAATATCCATACATATACGCCATAAATCTATATAAAAATCCAAATAACTATTTAAACGTCACATATCTAATATTGAATATATTTAAATATATCTACATATATATATAAATTCAATTAACAATAAAAAATAAAAAAATATATATAAATTCAATTCACAATAAATCAACTCAAAATAATAATAATATCTTAATAGAATAAACATGTTTAATAAATCTCCACAAAATAACTTTAATAATAATAAATTAATAAAATTGTCCCAATGGGTGAACTTATAACGCACACCCTTATCCGGGTCCAAAACAATTTGTACAATTATTGGGAACATTGTTTTAATAATAAAATATAAGTTTTGTACTAATAATTTATAAATATTTATCAAATTCTAAAATAATTTAAGAATATTTGCGCATACATAAAATATGCTTACACGGCCATCTTTGGTCACACCACATGCCTACATGGTCTTAAATTGGTCCGGGCTGGTTTGGACAAACCGGGTTATCTAAAAATCAATATATATTAATAATATCTTATTAAAATAATTTAAATGAGTCAATTCACAACTTGGTCTAGTTTTCCTAGTTTGGACATCACCATGACTAGGCTCCACCCGGCATAGCTAGAATACTAGTCAAGGTACACTGCTACATCTTCCGTGCCAAAATTTATGGTAGTCTTGTGCTCCAAAATTCAACAATGGGTAAGGTCATTTCTAATAAAAAATCATAAATTGCATAAATCCATTTTTAAACCTTTTTCAACAACAAAAAAATATTCCTAAAAATTTAGGGGTTTTGCATCCTACCCAACTTACAAGAATTTCGTCCTCAAAATTTAGGAATAATAGGGTAGATGGGGTTAAGGGGTAGAAGGAGTAGTTTAAGGCGAGGATATAGCCACATGACTAAAGTGATACCTTGGGTCCATTTCTCAAGTACAGTGCATTGTCTCTCTAAAATAAGTAAAGGACAAGAACAACAAAGGGTTCAAGGCGATGCTATTGAGTATGAATACGAAGTTCATTGGCGACGAAAATAATTCAAAAGAGAATTGTCAAGGCTGTCACGGATGAGACTCTAGGGGCAAGTTTAACTTTGTCTCCACCCACGTAGAATAAGATGATAAGCGAACCAAAGTGCAATAGGTTGATCAGACCATCCTGCACTGGTTCTGATTAGACAATATGTTAGTGAGTGCACCCAATAACACATATGTCATGAACAAGCTCGATAAAAGAATAAGCTTGCAAAACTAAGACTAAATTAGCAGCATAAGATAGTCAAAATCTACCGGAGGTAATGATAAAGGAAATTAAATAGTCCAAGTTCTTTTAAAATCTAAGTTCTGCCCGAAGTTTGGGCCTGTGCAGTTGGCTTGGTTGACTAGCTAAGTTAGGGTCCTCTGAATTTATAATCTTAGTAAACTTATCAACATAGGTCACAAGGACAAAGGCTTTGTCGGGCCATTTGGTATTCTATCCAACTTACAAGAGTTAAACTAATAGTGTGATGGGACAACAGGTCAAGCAATTAAGATAAAGCACAAGGTTAAGCATTTAAGGAATTAAGTAGAACACAATCACATGTTGGGTCGAAAGAATTTAGTCAAGATTGGATCTCTAATTGAGGTCAGAAAGTATTCTGGTATCATGGTAGAGGTTATAGTTTAGCCATTTTGATCAGATGGTCATATCATGAAAATAGTATACAAGGAGACGTGTTTTAGTGGGACATGATATATCTACATGAAGGTGGGCTTGTCTAGGTCTTACATATAAAATTTGTTTGAAGAAAAAGTCTAATATTGTGCTCCAAATATCAAAGTCACGATAGGGAACCCCAAGGACCAAAATAGAGGGTGGGTTTCCATGAGGCAATGATTTATCATTCTAACGGTAACCAGTTTATCCTAATCAATCGGTAAAATAAGTCTAGAGGGCATTCAATCTATAATCTCCAGAAATTCCTCTCTCAAAATTGAAACCAGGGTACGATTTTATGATTGATAAAGTTAAAAATTATTCCAAGTCGTGGTATCATACCTTGACTTGATATCAAGGAGTAACAGATAACGTAATGCGGTAGATATGAATCAAGGACAAAGTGATTTCGAATAGATGGAAGAATATTGTGTATGTCATACTTGGGTTCACATGGGAATTTTCCTGGCACGAAACACTATAATGACATACGAACCGAGGATATAGGCCATTTCACATATACAAGGTCTACAAAAAGGTATCTAACTCTAAGGCATGTCTTGGAAATCCTTTTTGACCAAATTCTTAATCGCTATTCTACGCAAGTCTGTCTATGCTAAAATTTCTAAGATTACTAAAGATGTTTGTAGGTAGTACCTTAGAGTGCAATTGCTAACTTTTAATCCTAATGTGTTTAGGAAGAACGAGATAACGATTCTATGCATGAATATGACACTAATGAAGGTGCACCAATAATATATCAACTAGAATAATACCTGTGGTATTTGTCAACTCGGGAAGGATGTCTAGCACTGTCATGGTGAATGCTCGTCTTTGCCTCAGATTATTCATCTCTTCTCTAGCAGGCCAATACTCTGGTGTCTGGCCCACCAAGGCTGGTCCCTCCTGATATTCTTCTAGAGAAAGTGGTTGTGGTGCACCTGGTCCGTGAGTTATTGGCCCTCGTAACTGTTGCTGTGATGGTGCTGGAGCTAAACTGTGTGTGGTGTGTCGGTTGGGGCAATCTCGAAGTTTATGCTCATTGGAACCACAACTGAAGCAACACTTTAGTCGCCAACGACAGTCCTTCTGCTGGTGCCCTCTCCTTCCATAAAACTGGCAGGTTATTATACTTAGAATTTGGTAGGGCACGACTTGTTGTTGATATTGCGCAGTAAGTCGTCGTTCAGGGCTTCTTAAACCAAGTTAAACTGGAAAGTCTATCGGGGCATAGTATCTTTGAGTTTGTTGTGCTTCCATGTGAAGGATCTCCTGACTTCTAGCTTCTTCTAATACTGCAGCGTACGAAATTCTGGATTGTACAGTGGTGTGTGTTTTAAGCTCGGGTCTTAATCCATTATGAAACCTTTTCGCCTTCTCTTTCTCTGTCGGCATCAATCCCTCGACAAATCTGCTCAGTCGGCTAAATTCTGCATCATACTCGTCAACTGTCTTGTCGCCTTGTTTGAGGTGAAGAAACTGATCATACAGTATATTCTGAACAACGGTTGGAAAGTACCTCTCGTTGAAGAGTTTGTAGACCTCTTAGCATGACTGATTGGTACCCAAGCGCCTCTCCTCCGCTTTCCACCAATGATGGGCATTATCCTCGAGTAATAAATCAACTGCGATCATCCAATCTTCTTTAGGCAACTGTGACACCCTTAACTTCTTCTCGGTGCTAATAAGCCATGAAGAAACTTCTAGTGGGCCTTCGGTACCTTTGAAAGTCTTCGGCTTCATTTGGGTGAAATCTGAAATACTGCCTACGTATGAATGGGGCCTTGGTGGAGCTGCTGGTACTTGGGCTGGTGGTAGAGATGTGTGTCTATTAAGTGGGACCATCACGTCTTGTCTAAATAGCTCATTTTGCTGCCACTGAGCCCGTAATAAAGTATAAAGGAACTGATTGGTATCATCTCCATTAATCGAGGTTATAGGCATATGCGGTCCAACTTGAGGTAGATTCTGATGAAGGGGTGGTGGAGTATACCTTCCCTGGGGTGCAGGGGTCTACTGAACAGGCTGAACTAACTGGGGTTCATAGGCTTGGGGATGCTGGTGAGTAGGTGGAGTCGTCTGGTCTGGCTGAGAAGGCATGTTTGAGGTTACTATAGGATGCTGTGAGTGAATTTGTTCCTCTTGGGCTGCCAAGTTACCTTGGGTGATGGCAGGTGGTGCAGTGCTAACGCTATGAGGATTCAATGTTCTGGCACGAGATATAAATTTTTTGTGAGAACAGTTTCAAGCTAGATGCAAGTCAAGCAGTCAATGAGAGTTTGAAGAGGAATCAAGGGAGGTATCAAACATGTGGATGAGATTCCTAATTTCTAATCCTATATGCAGGCTCATATCAGCACAGTTATGTAGCCGATACGATATACTCTGACCTGCACCACCACAAAAATATGTAAAGCCCCAGTCCCAAAATACGTAGGACTAGGCATACGAAACATGCCAGCTGCATGCATACGAAGAATACTCCAATATATGGAATCCTCGTACGCATACATAAGCCATAAATCACAGGCCAATTACAAATAACTATATCTCATCCACAAAATCACAGGAGAAAATAATAGTCCAGATAGTATCAAATAAAAGAGTCAAAAGATAGATAGTCGGGTGGAAACAAATCCACAACCAAACAGCTATGAATATAATCTAGGATACTGGAGTTCAATCTCCAAAAATAAATGAAAGATACAAGTAAGGAAAGAATCAGGCATCGTTAGAGGGTAAGATATCCTCGGTAGGAAACGAAGGAGCTAAACCGAGTCCGTACTCCTGAGGCAATCCTGACCATCCACACCTGGAGAGATCACCAGATCTTCAGCGGGACATAACAAGATACAGAAAAATATGCCCTATAAACTGAATATAACTGCTCACAATAATCTGCATCATAACATGGTTAAGTACTTTATCATCGAAGCAGTAAACCACACCTACAACCAAACAAGGACAAGGTGTGGCATACTAGTTCATGACAAAATACTGTTCCAAGCCTTGAACGGTATAGTACACAACCATATGGAAAAGTACATACACCTACGGATAAAGGTCATCTAACCATTCTAAGTGGAATGCATTTTAAGAACAGTTCAAGGTCGCATGACTACCGGGTCAAGTCAGGAAAATATCAATACAGTACAGTACCTCAGCAGTGAGTCACAATACCATATACTATTCCTCAGTATCGAGCGAGTCTATAGCATATAGTCTTCCTATCGTTCCTCAGTAGCGAGCGAGTCTACGATAGATAGGGTGGTAGTCAACTTCCAATCATGTTCTCCCCTCCCAATGCCAACTCATAACTGCTAAGACTTCTAGCATGCAACTCTATTAGCAGTTATTTCCTAACGCACGTCCTCACGTATCGGTGGCCAACCAACTACGCAAATCTGAGACCTATATGAGACTCGTGTCTCGTGTAGCACATGTGTCAAGGCTACTGAATGCATCACTACATAGGGTAGTCTTCTTAACTTTAAGTCGATGCATAATAATAAAGTAATAGGAATAAAACTAAACAGTAAATTGCATAAAATATATCAAGGCAGAAAATAATAATAAGTAAGAAAATAAAACTAAATCAGCATGCTAAATGTCAGTAAATAAGCAGAATATAATGGCAAGGTATCTTGCCTGAGGGTGGTGCGAGATGTAGCAAAATCCAACAGTCAGAATCGTCAACACGAACTTCAAAATCCACAAGGAGCTCCGGATGCTGAAACAAACATCACGAATGAGTTTGCAATAAAAGATATGCCTAGGAAACACCTGTCCAAAAGTTAAAGTCTGGAATAGGGGCAAAATCAAAATTTTGGGTCAAAACGATGTCCGCCATTGGACCCGCTTTGCACCGAAATGTGTGCCAGAACCTACGATCTCTAAAGTCGTCAAACTACATGTCTACGGATTTATTTTGATGAGACGAACCCAACGGTATGTCCAATTTTGGATTCCGATGGGCCGTGCACAAAATCGCCCGTTGAGTGGGATTGTGGGCCCGCCAAAATAGCGTCCCGGTCAACGGTCTCAGAATCGGAACAAACTTGGGTTACAGGACCAGAAAAATATTTCGAGTCCAATGGCGCAAGTTTCGTCGCAATTTGATGAGTGTACACGAAGTTGTGACTTAATTTGCAAAAGGTCGATACGGGGGTATCTCGACGGATACGCACTGATTTCGTTGCGCACATGCAACAAAATCGGGTCCCGTCAGTTCCCACACGTCGACAACATCCATACGTACCTTTCGATGTATATAGTGCACGACCACGTCGCCCGGTTTGTCAGGACGCACGCTGTATCGGGTGTTTTTCTTATTTTTTTGAAAACAGAATTTATAATTTCTCGTGAAACTTTAACAAAGTATAACTTTTTACACACTAGATGAAAAGTGAAACTAGAAAGTGCGTTACAATCTCGGTTATGTTGTCTTTGACGGTCTTTAATTAGTCTCTACAAGATCCTATTATACAGAAAGAAAAGTGGCCGACAAGTTGGTGTTTTAAAACAGTTTTTAATATTCCAGAAAAGTGGTTTTTCTCCAACTTTGCCTCGATTTTTCGAGCAAGTTGGATGGACATGTCAAAATAAACCTGGGGGATCTCGTAGAGGGTTATGTGGGCTTTCTACACGAATTTACGAAATCAAAAATGAACAATAATTGAGAGAGAAATCGCACAGCAAAGTTAGGTACCTTGATTTTAAATTGTACTGTTGTTGTTGTTGTCGTTGTTGTCGCCGTGGCGACCGTGAAGTGGGGTTGCTGTTGGCCGAGGGCTCGCCGAGGGAGGTACAGGGTGAGCGGAGGAGATAGGAGGAGGAAGGATGGAGAGAGGAAATTAGGTTTTCTTTTTGAGTTAATATATATGTGTATATATATATATAAGGTTAGGGGGGTTCGGCCTAATGTAGCTGCTGCTACTTATTTGTGTTGTGTGTACGGTTAGCAAATGCTAGCTGCTGATTGTGGGAAAAAAGGCTGGCGGCCACAAAGGTTTGCTATTAATATTATTTTATTTTCTTTTTTCTTTTTTTTTTCTTTTCAATCAATCTTCTTAAATATAAATCTATATATAAATGTATATGTATATATCCATACATATACACCATAAATCTATATAAAAATCCAAATAACTATTTAAACATCACATATCCAATATTAAATATATTTAAACATATTTACATATATATGTGTAAATTCAATTCACAATAAATCAACTCAAAATAATAATAATATCTTAATAGAATAAACATGTTTAATAAATCTCCACAAAATAACTTTAATAATAATAAATTAATAAAATCTTCCCAATGGGTGAACTTATACCGCACACCCTTATCCGGGTCCAAAAAAATTTGTACAATTATCGGGAACATTATTTTAATAATAAAATATAACTTTTGTACCAATAATGTATAAATATTTATCAAATTCTAGAATAATTTAAGAATATTTGCGCATACATAAAATATGCTTACATGGCCATCTTTGGTCATACCACATGCCTATATGGGCTTAAATTGGTCCGGGCCCAGTTCGGACTGGTTTGGACAAACCGGGTTATCTAAAAATTAATATATAAAATAATGTCTTATTAAAATAATTTAAATGAGTCAATTCACAACTTGGTCTGGTTTTTCTAGTTTGGACATCACTATTGCTAGGCTCCCCCCGACATGGCTAGTACACTAGTCAAGGCACACTGCTA
This sequence comes from Iris pallida, assembly GCA_029216955.1. Classification (NCBI taxonomy): domain Eukaryota; kingdom Viridiplantae; phylum Streptophyta; class Magnoliopsida; order Asparagales; family Iridaceae; genus Iris; species Iris pallida. The sequence goes on along the minus strand of JANAVB010034018.1, from coordinate 2,333,623 downwards.
CATCTTCCGTGCCAAAATTTATGGTAGTTTTGTGCTACAAAATTCAACAATGGCTATGGTCATTTCTAATAAAAATCATAAATTGCATAAATCCATTTTTAAGTCTTTTTAATAACAAAAAAATATTCCCAAAAATTTAGGGGTTTTACACCTTTTAAGGGCATCGAAGCCTACTATGGAGATTCAATACTTTACCAATCTCAGCCCCCCAAGGATGACGACAACGAAGCTGACAATGAAGCTGAAGCAAGTCCATCCTTCAATGATGGTCCCCTGATTATCCGAGTCAAAGGACGTACTACTCCAAAACGTACTCCAAAGCCTCTCACAATCTGAGTAAAAAAGAAGAACCCTGACAAGGTCAAACCATTGACCATCACTCTCCGCAAGACATCTCGGGAGGAACCTGCAGAAGTCCGTCCTCCCAACCCTAAATAATTACCCTACGTAGTGAACTTGGCCAAGACTGTGGCTCCTCTTCCAGATGATGATCCTCTCAATAAATATATCAATATTCATAACAATGTACCTTCAGCGGATGATGTTATCCCTGAAGAAGAACTTGCGCATTTTCTTAGTAAAGGTTTATCTTTGAATTACTTCGATGTCTATCAATCTGTAAACCACTACATAGATACGATATACGCTCTAGAGCATTGCATAGGACCACACCTTTGCATGCCAGTCACGATGCCTCACCTGCGGGAAAAAGATTACCCAGAAGATATCCACTACTTCATCGTTCCAGCCAGAAAGAAGGATGAAGAACTAATTATCTTCGGTCGAATAATTGGCGAAAGAAAGTTCGTTCCGGACTATACTTCTCCCAAGCACAATACAGAAGCTGATTATGACTCTAGGAAAATGTAACTTTTTCGATATAGTTGGCAGGCCAAAAATATCATCCAAAACATGGGATATGACATCAAAAGCGACCAGGGGCTAAATTACGGCCGGGGTCGACGGTTGCCAATACGACACTTTGCTCCTACCGGCAAACCCGAGAACTACTATCAACGAAACGGTATTGGTTTGGGTTATGACTCTCCTCCAACAAGTCCCGAAAGATCAGAAGATGAAGCAGATTGTTGTTCTCATTCTTCTGATTTCTGCCTCTGGGACTCAGACTCCAACATTGGCGACATGTTCAAAGCAGCTCTGTCTGTCAACATAGTTTCAGCTGACCAAATTGCAGACGATGTCCAATCGATCGAGCTTGAACAATAGGCTCAAAAAATGGATACTGGTGGGAGCTACGCTTCGAACAACGTGAACCACCTACCGAAGACGAAGTCATCCAAGTCAATTTAGGAGATAAATGATCTTTTAAACCAATCTTCATCAGTAAAAGTCTATCTGGCGATGAACGACAATCTCTTATACAGCTTATAAGAGAATACATCGACGTCTTTGCATGGAGCTATGAAGACATGCCAGGCCTGGACCCTAAAGTCGCCATGCACCGCCTAAATATTTTGTCTAAAGCTAAGCCAGTGAAGCAGCAACAACGACGATTCCGACCAGAAGTCATAGAGGCCATCAAGAATGAAGTCAAGAAGCTCATTGCCAGTGGTTTCATTCACGAAGAACAACACCCTGACTGGGTTGCCAACATTATTCCAGTCATGAAAAAGAACGGTAAAGTTTGAGTCTGTATCGATTACCGTAATTTGAACTCTGCATGCCCGAAAGACAAGTTCCCTCTACCAATCACCGACGTAATGATCGACAACACTTGTAGCTTCGAGCGGATGTCCTTCATGGATGGGTTCTCAGGCTACAACCAGATCAAGTTATTCTCCGACGATGAGAAGCATATATCTTTTCGAACATCGTTGGGGGTATAATGCTATACGGTGATGCCCTTCGGATTGAAAAATGTAGGGGTAACATACCATCGAGCCATGAACATAATTTTTTGCGATCATTTGCACAAAATAGTGGAGTGCTATGTAGACGGTATGGCAGTAAAAAGTTATCTCAATGGCAACCACCTCCAAGACTTGAGAACGATGTTCGAACTAATGTGTGCACATCAACTCAAGATGAATCCAACCAAGTCTTTTCTGGGAGTCTCCAACGGCAAATTCCTTGGTTTCGTCATTTTAGAAACATGAAAAACATGGAGTTCATGCAGATTACGAATTGTCGCATAGGTACTTCGGGCCAAACAGGTCCGTATGAAGGAAAGCCGCATGACATATACGGCCCATCGACAAACAGCTGTAAAAGGAAGACATCCGGCCAAGAGGAGCAGTTGGACTGATAAAGCTGACAAGTCCTGGCAAAACATGACAGTTCTGATACTTCGACAAGAAAGATAAGACGGGAGACGTCGCCTAAAAGCGGGGTTCGTACGCCTCCATACGGTCAAAAGAGTGTCATCCAAGCCGCAAGAATCTCATGCGGCCCCAAAGTTCCCAAACATCATGTAGCCTGTGATCTAAGCCGCATGAGTCTCATGCAACCCCACATGATCGAAGACTGAGAACACCATACACAATGGGACACGTGGCAAACAGTCCCAGTCCCTAACTACCAAGATTTGCTGCAACAAAATCCCAACAAATCGACAAATGGTAGCCCAAGAGCGGGTCTACGCGTGCTAATCAGCCACGTGGCTGCAAGCCATCCATACGGCTCAAAATATATCCTATTATAAATAGCAGGGTGCCACACCCGTGCAAAGGTTGGCAACCTTCAAGAGAGAAGCAATTTCTTCACGAGCTAGAGACTGCATCAGATAGCCCACGGAGTAAGGCAGAGTTGATAGCACTTTTCCGAGCCTCTACCGTCGCTCCCCAGAAACAAAACTAAATAATTGTACATAGATTGTTTCCTAAGATTTCTTTCCAGGCTTTCCTTTGTACAAGCGAGTTTGTAATCAAGTTCAGTGTTCTGTAATACCTGTCTTTGATTTTTTATGGCAAACACGATGGCAACTCTGCTGGGGATATCGTTCTCTTCCAATGAGAAGTTGGTGATGCAATCTGACGCGTCCAAGCTCGGCTCTATACAGCAGATGCTTGTGGTTCGCTTCGACCAACAAGCCTTTGAAGAATTGCTCTCTGAAGGGAGCGCCATCTGTCACGACCCGATACCCAAATTATTGGGCCGGGCCAAGCCATGTCCAGCCTATGCTTGTTAAAGTGTAGTAAGCTGTTCTAAGAATAGACAATAAAGGATCTAAGCTGCTAACAGTTCTAATATCACATTTAAAGGTTCATAACAACACAGCATTTATAAACGAAGGTAAACAAGTACAGACTTAATAATACACTTCCAAAGTATCTAACTGGAGACAAAGTCCAGTATGCAAATATAAGTACAGACCAAAGTATAAGTCTCAAAACACATGAAAATATCTAGGCAAGGTTCCCCGCTGGGGCCTCTTCTGGAGCTAAGGCCAGGTCCTCAAAATCAGTACCATAACACGTATCACATAGCATATCCTTCTCAAAAAGTGAACCTACAACGTTATTCTGTCAGGACGGGAGCAAGTACAACCTCTACAACTAAAGTACTGAATATATAATGAAAGAAATGTACAACAAGAAACATGGTGTAATAAGTCTATAAAACAGGAAATACTGGAAACATGGCCTCATAGTATAACTGGGATCACAGTATCATAGTAACATAGGGAACATGGCATATCTGGAATCATAGTATCTCATAATCTATCATGGCAAGAACACATATGTCATATAGACATATGTATATGTAATATTTAAAACTGTAGCAGGTACGTGTGTAGAAGCATGGAAAAGAATGAAAAAAGACCTATGCGGCTCCAACAGAAGGATCCCCATGCGGCTCAGGATCCCCATGCGGCTCAGAAGTCCATGCGGCTTAGGGGTCCATGCGGCTCGGATAGATCCATGCGGCTCAGAAAGAAGCCACGTGGCCTTCTACATTTGGCTGTATTTAATGCCCTAACAGCTACTCTGACAAATAATAGCTATGACAGCTCTGACATAAGAACGCAATAATGACTCTGATATGATGGCGTGATCCTAGGAAAGAGGAGAAAATTCCTTTACAGCTGGCAGAATCCACCAAGTCCCGAGGTCACTCCATACGGCTGCCCATCTGCATGCGGCTGCCTATCTCCATGCGGCTGCCCATCTGCATGCGGCTGCCTATCTCCATGCGTCTGCCCATCTGCATGCAGCTGCCTATCCACATGCGGCTGCCCATCCCCATGCGGCTGCCCATCCATGTGCGGCTGTCTATCCTCATGCGGCTGCCCATCCTCATGTGGCTGCATGTTTCATGCGGCTGAGAGGATCCTCCCATATGCGGCTCAGCCAGGACAGTCCAGTTGAGACACTTGGTGCTCTTCGCTACAATTGAGACACATGGCAGTCTTATCTTCCCTGGAATTATGGACGCTAACAAATCCTAACAAAATCAGATTTGTTGCGATCGTCATAATTGCCATGATCAAATCAAATCAAGCAAATTGGACACGTGGTAGGCTATCACAAATCATGAATATTCATGGCAATCAATATTTATTGCCCACAGAGATTTGATACAATCACATTAATTGCTCAAATTTATTATATTCAAGATGAATGGCCCAGATTAAGTGATCCTTAAACCGCCGACTCCTGAAGGAGGCAATCATTTACAAACCCTAATGATGACCCCACTCCTATAAATAGCAAGGTGTCATTCTCTTGCGAAAGGGGAGATTCTCTTATTAAAAAAAAGCAGCGAGAGGAAAAAAAAAATAGCATAGAGAGAGCAAAAAAAAAGAAGAGAGCACTACAGAGACAACCAGAGATCCAGCAACCGAAGGTGCAGAGGAGTCTTCCCACGCGTCCGAGAGCATTTCTTCACCAGAGTCAAGGCTACATCCGATCGTCCAAGGAGTAAGGCAGAGCTGCCATCGCTTTCCCGAGCCTCTACCGTCACCCCCCAGAAAAACTAAACAATTGTACATAGATTGCTGTACCTAGGTTTTCGTCCCTAGGCTTTCTTTGTATGAGCGAGTTTGTATTGTGAGTTTAAGTTCAGTCCTCCTATATAAATCGTTCTGTACTTTCACAATCAATGGCAAATACGATGGCGACTCTGCTAGGGACAAACTTCTCCACGGCTGAGAAGTTGGTGATACAATCGGATGCAGCCAAACTTGGCTCCACACAACAGAAAATGGTCGTCCGCTTCGACCAACAGGCATTTGAAGAAATGCTCTCCGACGGGAGCGCTGGCCCGGTCCAGAAGCGAACCCGCACAAAGAAGGCTCGTAGGAAGTGGAGGCCAAAATCATTTGCTCCTCTCCAAGATCTGGACGGAGTACTCTCTGCAGCCCAAGACGGCGAAGGCAACTCTCATGCGGCCCCACTTCAAGCCATAGAGTACTCTGCTGTCCCCAAGTCCGTCAGAGGAAAGCACTACGATGCTGGACTTGCAGGGGCAAAGAGTGATTCTATGTGCTCCAAGAAGAAGCCGAACATTCATACGGCCAAGATTGCCAGCCGCATGCATGATGTTCATACGACCGAAATCGCCAGCCGGATGCAGAATACCCATGCTTGTTTGCCATTGATTGTAAAAGTACAGAATAATTATCGGAGGACTGAACTTAGACTCACAATACAAACTCGCTCGTACAAAAAAAGCCTAGGGACGAAAACCTAGGTACAGCAGTCTAAGTACGATTGTTTATTTTAGATTCTTGGGGGTGACGATAGAGGCTCGGGAAAGCGACGGCCGCTCTGTCTTACTTCTTGGACGATCGGTACGCAGCCTTGACTCGGGGAAGATCTGCTTGGTCGTTGACGAAGAAATGCCTTCTTGCTCTCTCTCTGATTGCTCTCCTGGCTTCTCTCTCTCTGTGTATATTCTCTCTCTAACTATGGGGGAAGTCTCTCTGTGTATACGTATTCTTCTCTAGTTTTTTTTTGTATATCTCTCTCTATCTTACAAGGGAATGGCACCTTGCTATTTATAATAGTGGGATGTGATCACTAGGGTTGCCAATAATTAGCTCTTAGAGATGGCAGCGGCCTGGGGATTGATCAATCCAGGCCGTTCGTTTCTGATTGTGACGAATCAGAACCATTAAGGGTAGATTACACCAAATCCCCATTAGCAATTAATGCTGATTGGCATAAATCTTCCTTATAATGATTCTCTAATATCTGTGAATAAATCAAATTTATTCTCCTGCCACGTGCCCCAGATCATTGGGATTCAACCCGATCTTGGATTGCCATAAATCTGGAAGATTGATCGGCTGAGGACATGTGTCCTGAGAGCCAATGGTGAGACTGGAACCGCATACAGATTGGGCCACATGAGATTTGGGCCGCATGAATTTTGGGCCGCATAAGACTTGGGACACGTGTCAGGGCTGTCTGGGCAGTGGCCCCCTCCTTCAGACTTCTGAACCATATGATGAGCCGCATGAACCGCATAATGGTGTGTCTGCTTGAGCCGCATGGGCATGATCTTCTTGAGCCGCATAGAGATGATTCCACTCGAGCCGCATGGGACAGCTTCACTCTGAACCGCATGGGAAGTCTTCACTTCGAGCCGCATAAGCACACCCACGTGGCAGGGCCACGTGGCATTTTGTTGCTCTCGGGGGATCGTGTCAGAGATTTCTTTCTCTTCCCTAATGATTCATCATCATGACAGAGTCATAATTACCTACTTTGGTGTCAAGTCTGTCAACTTTTTAGAGGGGTCAGCCGTCAAAGCAATTAATACAGCATGGATCGGAGGGGAGCACTATCACGCCACATGTCTTCTGAGCCGCATAGAATGCCTCCGGCCGTATAGCTCCTTATGCCGCATGACTACCTGAGCCACATGCGTTTTCTGAGCCGCATGGGTCTTTCTTGGCCGCATGAGTCAATTTCTTTAGTATTTTCCATGCTTCTACAGGACCCCCTTTAAAGTTTCCAAATTGCAAATTTGGAACACTTTGAATAAGAAGCATGGAAAGTAGATTTATTTAGGTGTAGCAATCCAATCAGAGGTAGCATGGACGTGATAGGTTTGGGTACTTTCGCTGGGGATTTTATGTGGACTTATCATCCTTGGCGTACCTTGGTTTTAGGTACGGATAATAAGTTGAGAGAGGGAACCATCATATTTACTCATAGGTGGTATGGACGTGGTAAATATAAAGTTGATGGTAGAGCTTTCCTACTCAGAGGTGATATGGACATGGTAGGAGTGAACTCGAATGAGGATACATAGAACAAATCAGAGGTGCTATCAACGTGGAAGTTCTATGCATTGGATGAAAGAATGCTATGGAACAGCTGGGCTCCGAAAGCATATGATGATGAGGAAAGATGTGGATGTACTAAGGGACCTGGTACAGCATTTGTGGTCAGCAGAGGACATTTGAGGGCCTATTATCCTTGGCATACCTTGGTTTTAGGTACGGATAATAAGTTTGATAGGGATACCTAGGACAACTCCGCGGTAAGGCGGATATGGAGGTTCTTGGTACCGGGCGAAAGAATGCCATGGAGCAGTGAACAGTTTTCTATTTTCTTTCACTATTTTTCTTTTCTTTTTGTCAAGGGGTGTGATCCCAGATGATGTAGTACTTTGAATTTTGAATAAATGAGCATGTTTCAACTCATCTTCTCTTTCTTGTACTTGTGGTGTTTGTGGAATTGGACCTGCTGGAGGATTATTTGTGGACCTGTTACCCTGGGCGTACCTTGGTTTTAGATACAAGGAACAAGTTTTGGAGAGGAATACCTAGAACAACTTCGCAATAAGACAGCTATAGAAGTTTTTGGTATTCGAGAGAATGCCAGGAAGCAACTGGGCTCCTAGGCATGATAGGGAAGGGATGGGCGTGTACTGGAGACCCAGTACAACATCTGTGGTTGACTGAAGACATTTGTGGTCATCAGAGGACATTTATGGTCAACAGAGGACATTTGTGGTCAACAGAGGACATTTGTGGTCAACAGAGGACATTTGTGATCAACAGAGGACATTTGTGGTCAACAGAGGACATTTGTGGTCAACAGAGGACATTTGGGGCCTATTATCCTTGGCATACCCTAGCTTAGGATACGGATAATAGGATGAAAGGGAACCAACATACTTACTCAGAGGTAATGAGGACATGGCAAGTATGAGGGTTTTACCGTGGAATCTTCCTGCTCAGAGGTAATGAGGACATGGCAGGAGTGGACTCCGCGGAGGATATTTGTGGGCCTATTATCCTTGGCGTAACCTGGTTCAGGATACGGATAATAGGATGAAAAGAAAACCAACATACTTACTCAGAGGTAATGAGGACATGGCAAGTACGAAGGTTTTACCGTGGAGTCTTCCTACTCAGAGGTAAATAGGACATGGCAGGAGAGGACTCCATGGGGGATATTTGTGGTCAACAGAGGACATTTGTGGGCCTATTATCCTTATCGTACTCCGGTCGTGGGTACAGATAATAGGTTGAAAGAGAATCGACATACTTACTCAGAGGTAATGAGGACATGGCAAGTATGAAGGTTTCTTCTACGGAGCCTTCCCACTCAGAGGTAATGAGGACATGGCAGGAGTGGGCTCAATGAAGAGGGGTACATAGAATGACTCAGAGGTAATGAGGACACGGAAGTTCTTATGTAGAGGGGTGATTTGTTTTTGGCGGAATTGAGACGACTCAGAGGTAGCATCGACATGGTCGTTTTAGGAATTTGTGGATCCGTTACCCTTTTTGTGCACTGGGAGTACGGGTAGTGGATCATGAGGAAGGATCTCCTTTAGGAAGAAAGTTCAGGGGTATGTTTATACATAACGTTCTTCCTAAAAGAGTGACCGGGATGTAAGTTCAGGGGTACCAGCGGGTACATAACTCGACAATCCATAAATTTTGTGATCAAAGTGTAAGTTCAGAGGTACCAGCGGGTACATGACTTGGTAGTTTAGGATTTTTGTGGAAGGAGGAGGTGAGTTCAGCGGTACGAGAGGGTACATGACTCGAAAATCTGGAATATTGTGGATATGAGTTCAGCGGTACCAGCAGGTACATGACTCGGTGATCTGGCGAGAATGTGGATGTGAGTTCAGCGGTACCGGGGGGGTACATAACTCACCAATCTAGGAAATTTGGAGGCGGAATGTGAGTTCAGCGGTATCGGGGGGTACATAACTCAATCATCAGGGTTTTTTTTTTGGATGTCGTTTCGGACGTAATACTTCTTCAGGAAGTTGCCGTTGATGGGCAACATGAGCAAGTCTCAGTGTGAACAGCCACATACTTGGCCAGCTCCAACTCTTCTTCAGCCACCCCCTGTGTAAATGCAGACTGAGAGGATGATTTGGGCAACTTGATCATCGGGGGTTCTGTTGGTGGAGTCGAGCGGGGAGTTGTTGGCAAACTAGCGACCCCCAGTTTGGTAGTTGATGCTGGGCGAGGAGTTGTTGGCTCGCTAGAAGCCCCAAACTTTGCATCGGGGTGACGACCCTTCTTGGGAAGGCGTATCGTCAGAGGTCTATCGGAGGGATTGAGCTTCTCTGTTTGGGATTGACCGACTCTCGGCAATCTGATGGTAAGTGGCCCTGTCGTGGGTCTCGGTACCTGGCCGGATCTTGGCAGCCGGATTCTCAACTGCTCTTCCTGTGCCGAGAGGCTGATCGCGTCCTTATGCAGCGTGGCCGTAAGGGGTGCGGAATTGCCTGGTTTGCGAGCCTGGAGGTGGATTGTCAGAGGTTCTTCTGATCCCGTGGTTGCTTCAACATCAGTTTGTTTATTTTCTCCTTCAAGGTGCCTCTTCGAATTTTCGTATAGGCAGGAGTCCGAGTAATAAGATTCGACCCCTTTGAAGGGATCGATGTCAGCAAATTCTGTCCTCACGAAGCCGTACTTGTCGACATATTTGAAGCATTGGTGTAGCGTGGAAGTCACGATCATGTAATCGTGTATCCAAGGGCGCCCCAAAAGGATGTTGTACGAAGTGTCGGCATCTATGACGTAGCAAGTGACTTCTGATTGGAGATCGCCAATCTGACATTTCAGACGGATCTTCCCGATTGGGTAGCTCCTGCCCGAATTGAACCCGCTGATGGCGGTGTTTGTAGGGGTCAGGCGATGCATCGGGATGCGAAGATGATGCAGTAGTCCTTTTGGAATGATGCTTATGGAAGACCCAGGGTCAATGTGCATCCGGTCCACCTTTATGTCGCCGATGTAGCCTGTGTAGTATAATGGGCGATCGTGTAGATTAGTCTTGATGAGCATGTCTTGTGGAGTGAAGACGATATTGGGCATTGCTCCCGTACAGGCACTGTATTGGAGGTCTGCGGGCTGATTTTCTCCCGTGAGGTTGACCTGAGCCAGGTACGCATCGACATTTTGAAGTGCATCGCTCAAAGCTGTGCGGACATCCTTCGAGAGCCTCAGGAGTTCATATAAGGACAATTTGGCCGGTGTATTGGCCAATTGTGCCAAGATGTCGAAGTTGTAGGGCCTCTCCAGCCCCTGAGATGTTTCCTTTCGAAGGGATTTGTCGAAGCGAGTCTCCTTCGGCCTAGGCTTGTCGGTCGTCGAAGGCTGAGCCGGTCCCGGAGCATCCATGGTAGTGGGCGGATGATCATTAGTCGAGTTTTTAGCCACAGGTTGAGATTGTGCTACGGATCGAGTAACAACGGCCGTGACTTCCTCTTCATCTGCTGAGGTGGTACGGCAGGATCTGACTTTTCCACTTTTCTTTTTAGAAGATAGAGGGGACTGAGTTACCTCGTGGACTAGGTCCGGATGGACCCACATGATTTCCCCTTGTGATGTGGTGAGGGGTACTAGACCAGCAGCTTGAGCAGGCGGAAGATTAGCAATCTCTATCGTTGCCAGAGGGATGGGTATAACCCCGTCCTGGGTCTCTATTGGAGGAAAGCTGCTGAATTGTACGGACACCATATTGGCTGCCACGGTTACCTCCTCGAAATCGATGGCCAGAGCGTTCGAATCGATGAGGTTTTGGATATATCGTTTCAGTTGGTAGCAGTCGTGCGTAGCATGGTGGACGTAGCGGTGGTAATGGCAGAACTTTGGGTTCTCCAGATCAGCCGGCCGAGGCTTCCGTCTTGGTGGAGGAAGCTGAATCCTATCTCCTTGTATGAGCATGTCCAAGATAGGCTTGACGTGACCGTCTTCAAAAGAGTAAGTGATTTGAGGCCATTGTTTGTCCGCAGGTTGCGACTCAGGCTTCTGGGCTGTATCGGCCACCATAGCCTGCTTGCCTCTGTTGTCCCGGTTGTTGGAGGGGCTACCCCCATTGTCGTTGGTGGTGCTGGGACACTTGCCCTTGTTCTCTCCCTCTGAGATATGTAATCCCAGTTGGCAAGCCTTCTTTAATCGTTCTTCGGCACTTGTAGCACTAATGATAAAAGCCTTCCAGTCCTTGAATTGACTCTCGCCCATCCAGAGACTGATTGTTGGGAGTAGTCTCTTTTGGCAAATTTCGATCAAGGAGGAGTCCGGGTTGCCAGATGGTAACTTCATTGCGGTTTGACGAAACCGCTCAATGTAATTCCTCGTCAGCTCTTTCTTTCCTTGAATGACGTTCATGAGGGTAGACATCGTGATGTCCTGCCCTACCTCATAGAACCTCTCCAAGAACAGGCGTTTGAAGCCAGCGAAGGAATGGATGCAATTGTCCGACAGGTTGCGGTACCAATCGAAGGCGACTCCTTCCAATGCCCCAATGAATAACCGCGTGAGGATAGCGTCATCATGGGGGAGATGGTCGGTAGTGACCTCAAAGTAAGTGATGTACCGACTTGCTGAAGTCTTGCCATCATATGGGTTGATATTGAACGGCTTATATCTTGGTGGAAAGGGAACATCCCTCCATTCAGCAGGATATGGTTGCCGTATCCTGAGGTCTTGAGAGTTTTCTCGGGCATGGAACATTGCTCGAAGCTCCTGAACCTCTCTTCTTACTTCTCGGGCCTCATCTGTCGTGGTAGGGGCCGTTATCTCGGGAGGATTGTTGCCCGGGTTCGGTGCCGCTGAATTTGAATCTACGTTGATTGCGGGACCCGTGCTTGTCTGGCCAGGTGTCACCCCCTGCAGATTAGGAAGTGCCGCTTTGATCTCGTCTACAGACTTGACCAAGGCGTGCAATATGGCCTCCAAAGTGTCGATGCGCTGGCGATCACCGGAACCGCCTTGATTGCTGTCTGTCATGAACACCGTCTTCACATGAGGAGTGACAGAAGGAGTGGTGGAGGATGTACCCTCCGAGTCGTACCCGTGCATCGAGAAATCATCAGGATATGTGGGGATGTTCTCTTCAGGTTCGGACTCGGAAGGAACACTACCCCCAGCTTCGGAGCTTGCTTCGTCTAGGATGTCCTTGGGGACGTCGGTATCTGTTGTATCCGTCGAAGGATTTGCTTCCTCCAGTCCGTATTCCTGGAACGTCGAATTGTGGTGGATGTTTGGAGGAGTGCTACCCCCAGTTCCGACGACCCCCAATGTTGCAGACGACGAACTTCCTACTACAGCAGTTTTCGTCTTCGAACGGGTGTGTTGAAATACTCCAGTGGAGGATAACCCTTTAGACGACGGTTTCTTAGCTGCAGTAGTTGACACCTTTGGGCTGGAGATGCTCGTTTTCTTCCCTCTTCCCTTGGCGAGAACTTTCTGCGTGGACTTGCAGGAGACAACAGGAGGTGCCTCGTCTTCTGAGCTCGGGTGATGTAGTCTTTGGAAGACGGATGGCCGGTCTTCCGTCACCGCCGTGTTGCTACAACAGCAGTTGACGATGATCTGGGTGCATTGATGTCCGTGTGAGGGCTCTTTACACCCCGAAGCTCCTTCTCTTTCCTTGCGTTTGTGGAGGATAACCTCATGCAGGTCAGAGGAACCACTTTGTCTGTTTGCCGCCGGGGGCTGGACTTGAGTGGTTTTATACAACTTCCCATCAGAGGCCTGCGTGATAATCAGCGGGACGCCCCGATAGTCAGAGGTTGGGGCAGTCGTCTGGACTTGATGAGCCCGTGCTGCCCTAGACTTCCTTCTTTTAGCACTTATGGGTGCGTAATAGGAGGAGTCTAAGTTGAATACCACAGAGTCTGGATTATCATCCAGAGAATGATCAGAGTCAGGACCGCATGAAAGCCGGTCGAAGACTGATCGAGAGAAGCGTTGGACGGACGCTATGCGGCTAGCATTGGATACCGTGCAGGTTGTCTGCATGCGGCTGTCTTTTATTGTAGGATGAGTCTTTATGTGGCTAGGAGTCACGACCGTGCAGGCTGACCGCATGCGGTTGGCATCTGTGGCCGCATGGGTTTTCTGCAAGCGATTGACTTTAATAGCCGCATGAGTCTCATCCGTGCGGTTGACAACTGTAGCCGCATAAGTTATGCGGCTGACAGATGTGGCCGCATGAGTTTTCTTTATGCGGTCGGCGGTTGCAGCCGCATGGGCTTTCTCCCTGCGGCTAATACTCTTCTGCGGCTCGGATCGCGTAGAGTTCCTCTTTGCCCCTGCAAGTCCAGCATCATAGTATTTTCTTCTGCCGGACTTGGGGACAGCAGAGTTGTCTACGGTCTGAAGTGGGGCCGCAGGGGAGTCTTTCTCGCCCTCTTGAGCAATAGAGAGCACCCCATCAAGGGCTTGCGGAGGAGCAAATGATTTTGGCCTCCACTCTTTGCGAGCCTTTATGGTGCGGGTGCGCTTCTGGACCGGGCCAGTGCTACCTTCAGAGAGCATCTCTTCGAACGCCTGTTGGTCGAAGCGTACGACCATCTTCTGTTGTATAGAGCCAAGTTTGGCTGCGTTCGATTGCATCACCAACTCCTCAGCCGTGGAGAAGTTAGTCCCTAGCAGAGTCGCCATCGTGTTTGCCATTGATTGTAAAAGTACAGAACAATTATCGGAGGACTGAACTTAGACTCACAATACAAACTCGCTCGTACAAAGAAAGCCTAGGGACGAAAACCTAGGTACAGCAGTCTAAGTACGATTGTTTATTTTAGATTCTAGAGGGTGACGATAGAGGCTCGGGAAAGCGACGGCCGCTCTACCTTACTCCTTGGACGATCGGTACGCAGCCTTGACTCGGGGAAGATCTGCTTGGTCATTGACGAAGAAATGCCTTCTTGCTCTCTCTCCGATTCCTCTCCTGGCTTCTCTCTCTCTGTGTATATTCTCTCTCTGACTATGGGGGAAGTCTCTCTGTGTATACGTATTCTTCTCTGGTTTTTTTTTTTGTATATCTTTCTCTATCTTACAAGAGAATGGCACCTTGCTATTTATAATAGTGGGATGTGATCACTAGGGTTGCCAATGATTAGCTCTTAGAGATGGCGACGGCCTGGGGATTGATCAATCCAGGCCGTTCGTTTCTAATTGTGATGAATCAGAACCATTAAGGGTAGATTACACCAAATCCCCATTAGCAATTAATGCTGATTGGCATAAATCTTCCTTATAATGATTCTCTAATATCTGCGAATAAATCAAATTTATTCTCCTGCCACGTGCCCCAGATCATTGGGATTCGACCCGATCTTGGATTGCCATAAATTTGGGAGATTGATCGGCTGAGGACACGTGTCCTGAGAGCCAATGGTGAGACTGGAACCGCATGCAGATTGGGCCGCATGAGATTTGGGCCGCATAAATTTTGGGCCGCATAAGACTTGGAACATATGTCAGGGTTGTCTGGGCAGTGGCCCCCTCCTTCAGACTTCTGAACCATATGATGAGCCGCATGAACCGCATAATGGTGTGTCTGCTTGAGCCGCATGGGCATGATCTTCTTGAGCCGCATAGGGATGATTCCACTCGAGCCGCATGGGACAGCTTCACTCTGAACCGCATGGGAAGTCTTCACTTCGAGCCGCATAAGCACACCCACGTGGCAGGGCCACGTGGCATTTTGTTGCTCTCGGGGGATCGTGTCAGAGATTTCTTTCTCTTCCCTAGAGATTCATCATCATGACAGAGTCATAATTACCTGCTTTGGTGTCAGGTCTGTCAACTTTTTAGAGGGGTCAGCCGTCAAAGCAATTAATACAGCATGGATCGGAGGGGAGCACTGTCACGCCACATGTCTTCTGAGCCGCATGGAATGCCTCCGGCTGCATAGCTCCTTATGCCGCATGACTCCCTGAGCCGCATGCGTTTTCTGAGCCGCATGGGTCTTTCTTGGCCGCATGAGTCAATTTCTTTAGTATTTTCCATGCTTCTACAATGCTGCCAAGATCTCCAGCCGCATGGAGAAGACTTATGCGGCCGAGACTTCCAGCCGCATGAAGAAAGCCCATGCGGCTACGATTGCCAGCCGCATGAAGACTGTTGATTCCAGCCGCATGCTGTCTGCTCCACGCGGCTCAGGCTCAGTCTTCGATCGCCTCTTCTACGGTCCTGATCTCTCATGCTCTCAAGAAAATATGTCTGACTCTCTGCAACACCACTTAGACTCTTCCTACTATGTGCCCTCACGTACCAGAGTGAAGAAGTCTAGGGCAGCGCAAGCTTGGTGAGCTCAGTCCGCTGTCCCTATCTCTGACCAACCGAGCGCTCCACATACTGTTATGCGGGCCTCCGACGGGAAGTTGTACAGAACTACTCGAGTCCAGCCCCCGACGGAAAATGGACAGAATGGTTCCCAAAAGTCTTCCAAAATCAAGGGGGCAAACATGGTCGTTCCAGACCCATCTGACTTGCGTGAGGTTATCCTCCACAACCGCAAAAAAAGAGAAGAGGCCTCAGTGTGCAAAGAGTCCTCCCACGGACATCACTGTACCTAAGTCATTGTCAACTGCTGTTGCAATAACGCGACGGTACGAGAAGACCGGCAGTCCGTCTTCCAAAGATTACAACAGCCGAGCTCAGGGGATGAGATGCCTCCCGTAGTCTCTTGCAACTCTACTCGGAAAATCCCCGCCGATGGGGGAGGGAAGAAGATAAACGTTTCCAGCCCAAAGATTTCGACCACTGTGACTAAGAAACTATCGTCTAAACGGATGTCCACCACCGAAGTTTTCCAAGGTACCCGTTCAAAGATGAAATCTGCTGCAGTAGGAGATTCATCATCCACATTACTTGGGGTCGCTGGAACTGGGGGTAGCACCCCTCCGAACATCTACGACAATCCAATATTCCAAGGAGACGAGCCCGGGGAAACAACCCTCCTATCAAATACAGCAGGTGCCGACGTCCCCGAGGACGTCCACGACTCTCAAGATGAAGAAAACTCTGAAGCTGGGGGTACTATTCCTTCTGAGTCCGAACCAGAGGAGAATATCCCCACATACCCCGATGACTTCTCGGTACAGGGGTATGATTCGGAGGGCACGTCATCCACCGTCCCTTCCACTTCTACTCATGTGAGGACGGCATTCATGATAAACGACGAACAAGATGGTCCCAGTGATCGCCAACGCATCGACACTCTGGAGGCCATACTGCGCACTTTGGTCAAATCAGTGGATGAGATCAAAGCAGCTCTCCCTACTCTGCAAGGAGGGACGCTTGGCCAAACAAACTTGGGTCCCGCGGTCAATGCGAACTCGAACTCAGCGGCACCAAACCTGGGCAACCATCCACCTGAAATGACGGCTCCTACCGCTGCAGACGAGGCCAGGGAGGCAAGAAGAGAGGTCCAGGAACTCTGGGCCATGTTCCATGCCCGAGAAAACTGCCAAGACCTCAGGATACGACAACCGTGTCCCGCTGCGTGGAGAGATGTTCCCTTCCCACCAAAGTATAAACCATTCCACATCAATCCATATGATGGGAAGACATCTGCAAGCCGGTACATCACCTATTTTGAAATCACAACCGACCATCTGCCCCATGACGATGCCATCCTTACACGATTATTCATTGGGGCATTGGAAGGGGTCGCCTTCAACTGGTACCGTAACCTGCCAGACAACTGCATCCACTCCTTCGCCAGCTTCAAGCGCATGTTCTTGGAAAGTTTCTACGATATAGGACAGGACGTCACAATGTCCACCCTCATGGACGTCGTTCAAGGAAAGAAGGAGCTGACAAGGAACTATATTGA
Organism: Iris pallida; assembly: GCA_029216955.1. Classification (NCBI taxonomy): domain Eukaryota; kingdom Viridiplantae; phylum Streptophyta; class Magnoliopsida; order Asparagales; family Iridaceae; genus Iris; species Iris pallida. The sequence goes on along the minus strand of JANAVB010034018.1, from coordinate 2,316,605 downwards.
GCGGTTTTGCCAAACCGCAATGAAGTTGCCATCCGGTAATCCGGATTCCTTCTTAATTGAAATTTGCCAAAAGAGACTACTCCCAACAATCAGCCTCTGGATGGGCGAAAGTCAATTTAAGGACTGGAAGATGTTTATCATCAGTGCCACTAGCGCCGAAGACAGGTTGAAGAAGGCTCGCCAACTGGAATTGCACATCTCGGAGGGAGAGGACAAGGGAAAGCGCCCTAATACCAACAAAAAAATAGTGGTAACGCCTCCAACAATCGGGACAACAAGGGCATGCAGGCTATGGTGGCCGATACAGCCCAGAAACTTGAGTCAAAATCGGTAGACAAGCAATGGCCACAAATGACCTACTCCTTCGAAGACGGCCATGTCAAGCCCATCTTGGACATGCTCATACAAGAAGATAGAATTCAGCTCCCTCCACCAAGACGGGAACCTCGGCCGGCGGAAATGGAGAGCCAAAGTACTGCCATTACCATCGCTACGTCTACCATGCTACACACGACTGATACCAACTAAAGCGATACATCCAACATCTCATCGATTCGAACGCTCTGGCCATTGATTTCGAAGAGGTAACCGTGGCAGCAAATATGGTGTCAGTACAATTCGACAGCTTCCCTCCAACAGAGGCTCAAGACGGCATGATACCCATCCCTCGGACGATAATAGAGATTGCTAATCTTCCACCTCCTCGTGATTAGACGGCTGGTCTAGTGCCCCTTACCACATCACGAGAGGAGGTCATGTGGGTCCATCCAGACTTGGTATCTGAAGTGACTCAGTCCACACAACCCTCTATTGGCAAGAAAAAGAATCGAAAAGTCAGATCCTGCCACACAATCTCGGTTGATGTCGAGGAAGCTACAGCTGTCGTCACTCGGTCTGGTGCTCAATCCTAGCCTACACCAAATAACTCGACTGAAGAACATCAGCCAACTACCGCTGACACTTCGGGACCTTCTCAACCTCCGACGACCGACAAGCCTAGGCCGAATGAGACTCGCTTTGACAAATCCCTCCGAAAAGAGGCATCTCAAGGACTAGAGAGGCCCTACAACTTTGACATCTTAGCACAATTAGCCAACACACCGGCCAAATTGTCATTATACGAGCTCCTGAGACTCTCCAAGGATGTTCGCACGACTTTGAGTGATGCACTCCAGAATGCCGACGCATATCTGGCTCAGGTCAACCTCACGGGAGAGAGCCCACCTACAAATCTCCAAGACAGCGCTTGCACAGGAGCGATGCCCAACATTGTCTTCACGCCACAGGATATGCTCATCAAAACCAATCTGCATGATCACCCGTTATACTATACTGGATACATCGGTGACGTAAAGGTGGATCGGATGCACATCGATCCTGGTTCTTCCATAAGCATCATCCCAAAGGGTCTGTTACATCATCTCCGCATCCCTATGCATCGCCTGACGTCGACAAGCACCGTCATCAGTAGTTTTAATTTGGGCAGGAGCTACCAGATTGGAAAGATTCGCTTGAAGTGCCAGATTGGCAATCTTCAGTCAGAAGTGACCTGTTACGTCATAGATGCGGACACTTCCTACAATATCCTCCTGGGGTGCCCTTGGATACACGATTACATGATCGTGCCTTCCACGCTGCACCAGTGCTTCACGTATATCGACAAACACGGCTTCGTGAGGACAGAATTTGCCAACATCGATCCCTTTAAAGGGGTCGAATCCTACTACTCAGACTCCTTCTTATACGAAAAGTCGAAGAGGCACCTTGGCGAAGGAGATGTGCAAGCTCGAACTGAGACAGCCACAGGATCAGAAGAACCTCTGACAATCCACCTCCAAGCTCGTAAACCTGGCAAGACCGCACCCCTTACAGCCGCTCTGCGTAGGGATGCAATCAGCCTCTCGGCACAAGAGGGGCAAATGATAATCTGGCTGCCAAGGTCCGGCCAAGTGCCAAGACCTACAACGGTGCCACTGACAATCAGACTGCCTAGAGTCAGCCAGCCACAAACGGAGAAGCTCAATCCCTCCGATAAGCCAATGACGATACGTCTTCCCAAAAAGAATCGTCAGCCCGATACAAAGTCTGGGGCTTCTAGCAAGCCAACCACTCCCCGCCCAACATCGAGTACCAAACTGGGGGTCGCTAGTTTGCCAACGACTCCACGTTCTGCTCCACCGGCAGAACCCCTGATGTTCAAGTTGCCCAAGTCATCCTCTCAGTCTTCATTTATACAGGGGGTGGCCGAAGAAGAACCAGAACTGGCCAAATATGTGGCTGCCCACACTGATGTTCCATCCACAAATGATGTAATCTCGTTAGAAAAGATACCTTACTTCATCAATAAAGGGCTATCTTTGAACTACATCGAGCTTAGTAAGCTCTGTAAAATGTATGCTATGGAACACGGTATAGGCACTCACCTACACACACAGGAGACAAATGTTTACACCACAAATCAACTTACTCCCATGGAAGATGCCTACCGTATAATCGAGGGAGGGGACCATCCAATCATCTTCGGTTGGAAGAATAATCCACAGCCCTTCAAGATGGAGGAAGTTGAGCTCGAACCCAACATCGGAAGATTGCCCCTTTATCTGTATACTTCCCAATCCAAGTTCCTTATGCAAAAATAAGGATATGATCTGGGAACTATACCAGGCTTGAACTATAGAACTGGACAACGGTTACCCTTACAATCGCCGATCCCAGCTGGGAAGCCACGAGATTACTATAACAAGACCAGACGTGGGCTAGGTTATGTCACACCCGTGACAACACCCGAAAGCTCAGACGAAGAATACGACTGGCACTCGCACTCAACCGGATCACCCACTTCCGATTCGAATATCAGCATAGGGGACATGCTCAGGCAAGTCTGGTTGGTCAATATGGCACTTGCTGATGCCTACGAAAAAGACGAAGATATTCCCGAACTTCTTGAGCTAGAGCCATGGGCACAACAACTAGATACACAGTGGAAGAAGTGGTTCAAACAAAGAGAGCCTCCCACCGAGGATGAGGTTGTACAAGTTGATCTCGGTGTTGAATCCTCCCCAAAACCCATCTTCGTCAGCAAGAATCTGACTGATGAAGAGCGAGAATCACTACTGGAACTTGTCAAAGAATATATTGATGTGTTCGCCTGGAGCTATGAAGACATGCCAGGACTAAACCCTGATACTGCTCTTCATAATCTCAATATTCGGCAAGATACAAAGCCAGTCAAACAACAACAACGACGTTTCCGCCCCGGCATCATGGGTGCGATCGAAGCCGAAGTCAACAAACTGATAGCCAGCGGCTTCATTCGTGAGGAACAACATCCGGACTGGGTCGCCAACATAGTACCGGTCCTCAAAAAAAATAGGAAGATTCGAATCTGTATCGACTTTCGTAATCTGAACGAGGCATGTCCCAAAGACGAGTTCCTCCTCCCTATCACAGACATCATGATTGACAACACATGCGGCTTCGAACGTATGTCGTTCATGGATGGCTTATCGAGGTATAACCAAATCAAGATGTCTTCCGACGATGAAAAGCATACATCATTCCGAACACCAATCGGCACATACTGCTACACAGTCATGCCTTTCGGTTTAAAGAACGCTGGCGCCACCTATCAAAGAGCCATGAGTATCATCTTCAGGGACCACTTGCGTAAGACCGTGGAGTGCTATGTTGATGACATCACCATCAAGAGTCGCTATAAGGAGACCATCTGCAAGATCTGAGGACGGTATTCGACCTCATGCGAGCGCACAACTCAAAAATGAATCCTACCAAATCCTTCTTGGGTGTATCCGGTAGAAAATTCCTGGGTTTCATCATCACCTCCCAGGGTATCCACGTAGACCCTGAGAAGACGAAGGCAATCATGGAGATGAGTCCCCCGTAAAATCTTCGAGAACTCCGAGGCCTTCAAGGGAGGTTAGCTTACATCAGGAGGTTCATTTCTAACCTCTCCGGGCGATGTCAACCATTCACCCACCTCATGAAGAAGGGCGTCTCATTCGTATGGGATGAAGAATGCCAACGTGCCTTCGACAGCATCAAAGAATACTTGTCGAACCCTCCAGTCCTGGTGGCCCTGGTTGCTGGAAAACCATTCCTGCTCTATGTACGAGCAATAGAGCATTCTCTCGGCGCTCTGCTAGCACAAAATAACGATACAGGCCATGAGCAGGCTATATATTACCTCAGCCGAATGATGATGGGGCCGGAACATCGATATACCGCCGTGGAGAAGGAATGCCTTGCCCTGGTATTCGCCATTCAGAAGACGCGACACTATGTCACAGGAAAAACCATACATGTGATATCACGAGTCAACCCCCTCAGGGTCCTCATGATGAAACTAGGGGCACTCAGCTCTCGCCTCGCTAAATGGGTAATATTACTGTCCCCCTACCATATGATCTTCGTCCCGCAAAAGGCTGTCAAAGGTCAAGCTCTTGCAGACTTTTTAGCAGCCCACCCAGGCTCGGAGTCGGCCAAAATATATGAAGAAATCCCAGATGAGATCGCTGACTCGTATGCGACCTCTCACGATGATATATAGCGAATGTTCTTCGACGGTGCTTCAAGGACCGGACCCAAGGGCAACATCGTCATCGGAGTCGGGGTGGTGCTGGTTTCTCCTCCGGACTTGTGATCAATCGTGCTTACTCCCTCACAGAACCCTGCTCTAACAATGTGGCTGAGTACAATGCTTTAGTCATTGGCCTCCAACTTGCAAGAGAGCTGGGGGTAGAATATCTTAAAGCATACGACGATTCACAGTTAATCGTCAACCAGATTCGGGGTTCGTACGAAGTCCGCCATGAAGACATGATCCCCTATCACCAAATAGCGATCAACATCATCTCGTCATTTGAAGGGTTCTTCATCGAACACGTCCCCAGACTCCAAAATATCGAGGCCAATGCCCTAGCAGGCCTTGTCGCTTCCCTAGCAGTGCCAAACAATATTCATCATTTGGTGGACGTGATAGGCCATGAACTGGTCTGTCCCAAGAACAACGTTCAATTCGTGGTGAGTTATTCCGCTCAGACGATCAACGAGGTAGCAGACTGGAGACAACCATTCATTGACTTCGTAGTCTATGACATCCTGCCCGAGAACCCAAAGGAAGCCACCTCTATCATAAGGCGTTCTCTCAGATTCTTCTACGATACAGAGATGAAAATGCTGTATCGCCGATCCTACGATGGATTATTACTTCGATGTCTGTCAAACGCAGAAGCCAAAGAAGTCGTACGCGAAGCTCATGACGGTGTCTACGGGGCCTATCAGCCTGGCCCAAAATTGCAAGATCGTCTTCGCCGAATGGGCTACTACTAGCCCACGATGGTAGCAGATGCGATAGACTATGCAAGAAAGTGCGAAGCCTGCCAAGTCCACGCGGACTTCATCTACCAGCCATCTGAATTTCTATATCCGACAGTGGCATCCTGGCCATTCGAAGCATGGGGGATGGATATCATCGGTCCGATCACTCCACCTTCTTCCCAAGGACATCACTTCATACTCGCAATCACAGATTACTTCTCCAAATGGGCAGAAGCTGTTTCGCTTGCATAAGTAAAGACTTCAAACGTGATCAGCTTCCTCAAGCATCACGTCATCTATCGCTTTAGACTGCCCCGAAGGATCATCCATGATAATGGTCCGCAGTTCGCAAGCCACGCCTTCTATCGATTCTGCGACAAACACCGAATTCAGAATGTTGCTTCGACGCCATACAATCCGGCAGCGAATGGGTTGGCAGAAGCATTCAACAAAACCATCATCAAGTTGCTCAAAAAGTTCGTATCATCCAACAAATACGACTGGAACGAGAAGCTTGGTGAATGCTTATAGGCATACCGTACTACAGTCCGAATGGCCACTGGGAACACACCATTCTTTCTAGTGTACGAGAGTGAGACAGTTCTCCCATTGGAGACTCAAATACCCTCGCTCCGCGTTGCTCTCACTTACCAATTGACGACGGACGATAATTACCGTCGCCGGCTACAAGAGTTGGAGGCCTTAGATGAAAAGCGCCTCTTGGCTCAGCAACGAATTGAGCTATACTAAGCATGCATTTCCGGAGCTTTCAACAAGAAGGTTAAAATCAAAACATTCCAAGTGGGCGATCTCGTTCTGGCAGATCGGAGGCCGATGGTTATGACTCACAAAACTGCAGGCAAATTCCAGCCAAAGTGGGAAGGGCCATTTATCATTGAGGCTGTATTCTCCAACGGTGCTTACCGCCTCGCAAAACAAAACGGAGACTTGCTCATATTGCCCGTCAACGGTAAGTTCCTGAAAAAAATATTATGTCTAAACGACATTCTCCAAATCCCGGAGTATTGAGTTATGTACCCGACGGTACCGCTGAACTCATATTCGCCAAATTCCGAAGTATTGAGTTATATACCCGACGGTACCGCTGAACTCATATTCTCCAAATTCCAGATTATTAAGTTATGTACCCGCCGGTACCGCTGAACTCACATTCATAAAATTCCAGATTATTGAGTTATGTACCCTCCGGTACCGCTGAACTCACATTCGCCAAATCCCGGAGTATTGAGTTATGTACCCGACGGTACCGCTGAACTCATATTCTCCAAATTCTAGATTATTGAGTTATGTACCCGCCGGTACCGCTGAACTCACATTCACAAAATTCTAGATTATTGACTTATGTACCCTCCGGTACTGCTAAACTCACATTCGCCAAATTCTGGAGTATTGAGTTATGTACCCGGCGGTACCGCTGAACTCATATTCTTCAAATTCCAGATTATTGAGTTATGTACCCGCCGGTACCTCTGAACTCACATTCACAAAATTCCAGATTATTGAGTTATGTACCCTCTGGTACCGCTGAACTCATATTTTCCAAATTCCAGATTATTGAGTTATATACCCATCGGTACCGCTAAACTCACATTCATAAAATTCCAGATTGCTGAGTTATGTACCCTCCAGTACCGCTGAACTCATATTCTTACTCCAAATATCCCAGATTGCTGAGTTATGTACCCGCAGGTGCCTCTGAACTTACATTCCGGTCACACTTTTAGGTAGTAAGTCATGTATGACCATATCTCTGAACTTATTCCTCTGAAAGAGCTCCTCCCTTATGATCCACTACCCGCACTCTCAGTGCACAAAAAAGGGTAACAGATCCACAAAATTCTCAAAACGACCACGTCGATGTTACCTCTAAGCCGTCTCACTTCCGCCAAAAACAAATCACCCCTCTACATAGAACTTCCATGTACTCATTACCTCTGAGTCGTTCTATATACCCCTTCATGGAGCCCACTCCTGCCATGTCCTCATTACCTCTGAGTGGGAAGGCTTCATCGAAGAAACCCTCATGCTTGCCATGTCCTCATTACCTCTGAGTAAGTATGTTGGTTCTCTCCCAACTTATTATCCGTATCTAGAACTAGGGTACGCTAAGGATAATAGGTCCACAAAAAGTCTCCCATTGGGGCAACTACTACAAGCAAAGAACAGAGCGAATGCTTTCTGTTCAAAATCAGTTACAAATCATATGACTACATCTCATGAGCAAGCTAGAAAAGTTCTCTATTATTTCATTCAGACAAGAAGGAAAAAGATTACATTGATGTCCAAAAGAAGCAAAACACAAACTACAGCTAAAGACAGACAGGAATATCAAAACAAAAGACGGACATTTGTGAGAGCCCACGAATCTTAGTTGCGGGGGCGCATATACCAATCCCTCAACCATTTTGCATATGAAGGATGTACTTGAGCAAAATCCTCGTCCGAAGTAGGAAGGTCAGGACTCCCAGTACTACCGTCGTCAGACTGTGGCTCCTCCTTTACAGCAATGGGCGCCAGCTCTTCTTTCTGTTCTTCCGTTTTTGGCATTACCTCCTCCTTAACAAGCGATGACTCTTGCTTGAAAGGGGGCAGCAGCTCTTCCTTCACAATGATCTCAGCCTTCGGCAGGGTTGCTGCAAGAATCAATGATTAAAAAAACAAAGTTAAGAGATGGTCAGAGCCTCATGTGGCCCAATTCAGACGAACTTAGGCGGTCCTGTTTGAGAGGAACTCATGCGGCTCTGTTCGAAGGGTCATCATGCGGTCCAGTTTGTGAAGCGTCTGGGCGGCCACTAGACAACACCCAGGCGGCTCGGACGTGGGATATACCCCATGCGGCTTGGACGTGGGACGCATATGTGGCCCTTACAAAGCGAACAGATTCAACAAGAACGAAGAACGCATTAAAGGCTTGTGCATAAAGCATGCAACAGAGCCGTCTTTGTTTCAAAAGATACGATCTGACCTAACCATACCAGTAATGGGGGGGTGAACGTCGGGGTAGACTTCAGGCGCCGGGGCTGACGAAGAAGCCACACCCTTTCCCTTCGCAGCGGCTGTGGAAGCTTTTGGGGCCATTGTCGATGATGATCGGAGAAGGAAGGACAGCAGCAGCTTAGGGCAAGAGAAGAGGAAGACAAAAAAAGGCAAAGAAGTCTCTCTATCCTAACAGTACCCTATTTTATAGGCCGACAAAGGAGGAGGGGGCACGTGGACCGATGAACCGCTTTGGGTCGTGTGCTGCAGGCAAAACTGACTCCTCGGATTTTGCCCCCTCTCTCTCATAAAGAAGATTCATCAAAGCACGAAATCTGAATATTTAATGAACCGACTCTTGGGATTCCCCCAAAAGACGGCTCCAAATCATAACGGATCAAGAGTAATTAATGTCGCCTATATGGCAGAGAGAACAGCATGCGGCCAGAGCAGTTCATGCAGCCGGACAAGCCATGCCCCCAGACAATCCATGCGGCCAAACATCCATGCGTCCAGAACATCCTATGCAGCTCGAAGAGTTTTTACGTGGCCATGCTTCTCATTCAAAGTATTTCAATTTTGTAAATTGAAAACATTGAAGGGGGACTTGTAGAAGCATGGAAAAGAATGAAGAAAGACCTATGCGGCTCCAACAGAAGGATCCCCATGCGGCTCAGAAGTCCATGCGGCTCAGGGGTCCATGCGGCTCGGATAGATCCATGCGGCTCAGAAAGAAGCCACGTGGCCTTCTACATTCGGCTGCATTTCATGCCCTGACAGCTACTCTGACAAAAAACAGCTATGACAGCTCTGACATAAGAACGCAATAATGACTCTGACATGATGGCATGATCCTAAAAAAGAGAAGAAAATTCCCTTACAGCTGGCAAAATCCACCAAGTCCCGAGGTCACTCCATGCGGTTGCCCATCTGCATGCGGCTGCCTATCTCCATTCGGCTGCCCATCTGCATGCGGCTGCCTATCTCCATACGGCTTCCCATCTGCATGCGGCTGCCTATCCCCATGCGGCTGCCCATACCCATGCGGTTGCCCATCCACGTGCGGCTGCCTATCCTCATGCGGCTGCCCATCCTTATGCGGCTGCATGTTTCATGCGGCTGAGAGGATCCCCCTATATGCGGCTCAGCCAGGACTGTCCAGTTGAGACACATGGTGCTCTTCGCTACAATTGAGACACGTGGCAGTCTTATCTTCCCTGGAATTATGGGTGCTAACAAATCCTAACAAAATTAGATTTGTTGCGATCGTCATAATTGCCATGATCAAATCAAATCAAGCAAATTGGACACGTGGCAGGCTATCACAAATCACGAATATTCATGGCAATCAATATTTATTGCCCACAGAGATTTGATGCAATCACATTAATTACTCAAATTTATTATATTCAAGATGAATGGCCCAGATTAAGTGATCCTTAAATCGTCGACTCCTGAAGGAGACAATCATTTGCAAACCCTAATGATGACCCCACTCCTATAAATAGCAAGGTGCCATTCCCTTGCGAAAGAGGAGATTCTCTTATTAAAAAAAAGCAGCGAGAGGAAAAAAAAGAGCAGAGAGAGAGCAAAAAAAAAAAGGAGAGAGCACTACAGAGACATCCAGAGATCCAGCAACCGAAGGCGCAGAGGAGTCTCCCCACACGTCCGAGAGCATTTCTTCACCAGAGTCAAGGCTACATCCGATCGTCCAAGGAGTAAGGCAGAGCTGCCGTCGCTTTCCCGAGCCTCTACCGTCACCCTCCAGAAAAACTAAATAATTGTACTTAGATTGCTGTACCTAGGTTTTCGTCCCTAGGCTTTCTTTGTATGAGCGAGTTTGTATTGTGAGTTTAAGTTCAGTCCTCCTATATAAATCGTTCTGTACTTTCACAATCAATGGCAAATAATGTGATCGATCAATAGGTGCACAAGTGCTGGGGGCACATATAATAAAATGTACTTCCGTACAAGTCACAAGCGATATATGTACATACGCACAAATCCTCGGGGTAGGCCTACGATAAGATATGCATATAAAATGCTACCTTGCTCGGAACATACGTCACGGTAGAAGGGGCACGATCACGTACTCAACTATCAGTTTCCCCATAACCCATATTCTATCATGTGAGAGATACGAGAACAGTAAAAACATGTGAGAGATATTAGGAGTAGTATAAGCATGGCTGGTACTGGGAGCAGTATGAAACATGTGAAGATATAACTTGCTACCTCAAAGATCAGTATTTTAACAGGGTTAATACATGTTCTAGCATTAAAAGATAGTAAATGAGTTTGCAGATGTACTTGCCTCGAGCAAAGCAAGAATACTAGTACGAAGATATAGATGCCCAGTGTCCTGTCAATAATGATATACAAACTCAATTCTAAGCTATGTTCAATATTACACTATTAGTGTGACACGACTCCTAACTGGATACTAGCCAAGTGGGGACCAAGCATAAAAGTCTAATGTGAAGTGACACTATATCTAAACTAATTTTCTAGGGTCTTTATACTAGTGTAGGGGGGAGGTCCAATACTATAATAACTCAAATCAACACAAAACTTTGTAAGTCGTAACTACTCAATAAATAAATCAGACTGTACACTGAGTTCCAACAAATTTTGAGATAAACAAAAAGCTTATTTATACATATATTAAAGTACAAAAATGATCCTTGTTAATTATAGAAATTTATACTAATTTTTCTGGAATTTATAAACCCTCATAAATATTTATTAAAAATCAGCAAACACATATATCCAAAAAATGAGTTCTGTTTTCCTATTTTTATAAAATACCAAAAGTACTTATTAAATATTGGAAAAATTATATTAAATTAGATAAATTAACATAGTATTTTACAATTTTTCCCAGATTTTTACAGCAATTAAAATATATATAAAAATTCAAAAACAGAAAGTAACAATTTTTGGAAAAATAATTAATTAAAAATTAAGGATGATACATAAGCAAAATCTACAGATGTTGTCGGATGATAAAATAAATATCACCAACGTGTCCAGAACAGTCAAATTAGCTAGGATAGCCTACCCATAAGTCCAATTTAGACACAGGAGCAAAATAGTAAATTCGGGTCAAAATGATGTCCGCCGTTGGAAACACTTTGCACCGAAAAACGTGTCAGGATAGAAGTCTACAAAATCTAGCAAATTATATGTCCACGAATTCAGAATGATGATACGAACCCAACGGTATATCCGAAATTGGATTCCGATGAGGCGATCTCAAAGTGACCAGTTGACTCGAAAAGTGGGACCCACTTTGTATCGAAATGCGTGCCAGGGCCCACGTTCTCCAAATCAAGCAAACTTTATATGAAAATATGTCAGAACGATGCCACGAGTCTACTGGTGGTGTCAAAAATTGAATCCGGAGTCCTGGGTTCAAAAATGGAATTTAAAAAGTGCAAATTAAAGAATTCGGACGACCAACTATGGCGTCGAATTCGACCAACCAAACGTGCTTATAATGAAACAAAACTTAAAGAAGGCAGGAAGAGGGTTATACCAGCTGCGTACAGGAACTTGTACCGCGCCAACCAGAGCTGCGACGGCGGAGTTACGAGTCGACGAAGTCGGTTCCACGAAACTGTCCAAAAATTACACAATTTAAAGTGTCAACTTGGCGGCCAGTTTTGAGGTATCAAACGACGAAATTAACGGACAAAAATTGAGGGGAGTGAAGTGTATATACCGAGATGGCGATGGATCAGAGAGTTCGCCGATCCAACGGTCGGATCTCTCGGAAATCGTGTGCGAAGTCGCTGCGACAAAATACCGTTTCAGCTTTGTTCCCGAGCGCGTCACGACAGAACTTCGTGCAAAACGCACGAATAGTCTGTTTTGGTACGTCGATGAAGCGGGTGGTGGCCTGGGGGAGGTCGCCGGGGGTGCGCGCGCGGCCAGGGGGCTCGCCGGTGGTGGCTGCTTGCTGCGGCGGCGCGTGCGGCGTGTGGTGGCGTGGCTACGACTGCTGCAGCCATGCGCTGCCGCTGCTGCTACTTTACTGCGCACTGTGCAGTACACGCGTACGGTGCGGGGGCGGGCTAGGCCGACCACGGTGGTGGCACGCCGACGGCGGCGGTCGCCGACGGTGGCGTGTGGTGGTGGGGGTGTAGATGATGGTGAAGGTGGTGGTGCATGGAGTTGATGATGGTGGTGATGATGATGGTGGTGTAGTTAATGGTGGTGGTGTGGTAGAGAGTAGGAGGAGGAGAGGGTGGCTATGGTGGTGGAGTTCACAGTGGTGGTGGTGGTGTACGTGAGGGGCTGGGGAGTTCGGCATGGGTGGGGTGGAGTGTGTGTTTGAAAATAAAGAGAGAGAGAGAGTTATAATTAAGTGTATGTGTAATATATAATATAGAAAGAGAGAGAGAGTGAGAATAGAGAGAGAGATATTTGAGAGAGTGAGAATAGAGAGAGGTCGGTTGGGGGGGGGGTGATCTGGTAGAGAGAGGGGAGGGGGTGAGGTGGTGTAAAGTGAGAGAGAGAGAGATATGTTTATATATATGTATATATATATATATAGGATATTTGTAAAGTAGAAAGAGAAAATAATATTTCCAAAATAAGAAAAAGAGAAATATTGTGTGGAGTATTTGGGCAGTCATGAGAGTACAACATAGAGCTTGGGTTTGGGTTCGGTCGAGCCAGGTCGGGTCAAAATCGGACAGGGTGCAATAATTGAATTAAAATAGGTATTTATAATCGGGGGTAAATAAGTAACATGCGGGGACTCAATTAAATGGGACACAAGCGTCATGTGGGTAGTAGGCTTCATGTGGGCCATGTCCATACTTTGGGTCCACTAGGTTTGATCGATGTCGGGTCCCGAAATTAAATTAGAAATTAAATTAGGTTTTACGGTAGAAAATAAATTGGCCTAAATTGAACCGAAAGTTGTGCGAAGAAAATGAAGCACAAAATGGAGTGTCTGAATTGGACACGAAGGTCATGGGTGAAGAGCGTCTCGAGTAGATCATTCATGAGAAGTTGGTTCTGAGAAAACGACTGGTCTGGTGCTCCTAAATTAAAAGTCACGGTAACGTACAAACGATGATCAAAGATAAAAGTGGGAATAATTATTCAATGATTAATTGGTCTAAGTTGACCCGAAGTTGCACGATACAAAAAGAGCACAAGGGAAAGAGTTCAAGTGGGACATGATATATCAAAACGAAGATAATCTTGTCTACTACAAAACTCGTAAAGAGAGTTTACAGAGATTGGCATCCCTGACGCTCCAGAAGTCAAAGTTACGAAAAGTAACATTAATGATCACAAACAATTAAATAATAATATATTTATCGAAAATAATTTATTTAGAAAATTTAAAATAAATCCTGAAATTCAGGGGGCTTGCACCAACCCGTCTCGGAAGCGAGCAAACCCAAAGAGGACTCGCAAGGCGTCGGTGCCCAAAACTGTTGCCCCCGACCAAGTTCTCGAAGAAGCTCCTTCTGCAGCCCAAGACGGGAACCAAAACTCTCCAGCGGCATTGCTTCCGACCATAGAGGACCCCACTGTCCCCAAAACACGCAGAGGAAAACACTACGATGCTGAGTTTTTAGGGGCACAAGGGAACTCCATGCGGACAAAGAAGAAGCCGTATAGAGGAGATCGATAGTCTGTCCAAACGGCAGCCAACTCTGGCCGCAGACAGACGACTCATGCGACAGCCAACTCTACCCGCAGAAAAATGATCCATGCGGCAGCCAATGCTAGCCGCAGAAAGATGGTCCATGCGTTGACCAATCCTGGCCTCAAATAGGACGTCTCATGCGGCCCTGTCAGAAGCTCTGTATTCGACCGCCTCTTATGCAGGCCCGATGCCATGCGGCTCACTAAAGATGCGGGATGTATCAATCTGGACTCCTTTTACTGTGCGCCTTCGGGTGCTAAGTTAAGAAAGTCTAGGGCAGTACGGGCCCAACCAGCCCAGTCAACTGTCCAAGTTGCTGACTGTCAGTGGGCCCCGTTGACTGTTACACGGGCTCCTGACAAAAAGTTGTACAGAACCACCCGCGTCCAGTCCTCCAGGGCTAACGGATAGGGTGGGTCTTTAAAGTTTCCCTCTGAAGATCCAGAGCAAGTGCTTTTACTAGCCACGGATCAGCGAGCAAACATGATGCCTAAGCACTCGTGCGCTCGGGATTCCCGAGTTCACAAGTTTGGTGCCAAGGTAGAGCAGCTTCCTACCGACTTACGTTACGTAATTACTCATAAATGCAAGACGACAGCATCAGCATGCAATTAGTCCCTCTCGGGGCATCGTTGCACCCAAGTCATCATCAACTGCTGTTGCAACAAATCTGCAGTACCTGAAGATCGGCAGTCAGTTTTCCAGCGACTGCAGCAGCCAGCACCGGTGCAACTTCCAGGGGACGAAGAGTTTCCTTTCGCCTCCTGTAATTCAACTCAAAATGTTCCTTCTAGCAAGGGAGGAAAGAAGATAGGCTCTTCCAGCCCTGCCATCTCGACCAGTATTGTAAGGAGACCCTCATCCGGGGGGTCCTATCAACCACAGGGAGTGTCTATGTAGGCACTCGATCCAAGAATAAGCTTCTGGCACCCGGGGGTACAACATCGGCCTTCTTGAGAGTAGATGAAGCTGGGGGTAGCAGCTCCCTTAATGTATGCGACAACCCGATGTACCGAGAGCACATACAGGGGGTAGAGATCCTCCAGAACTCAGCAACAGAGTCGGATTTCCCTGAGGGCCAACACCCTCACCAAGACGATGCAGCTTCCTGCACAGGGGGTAGCACCCCTTTCGAGTCAGAGGAAGATGATATTCCAACATTCCCTGACGATTTCTCTTTACAATGGTACGGTACCGAGAGTACCTCTGCCACAATCCCTTCCACTTCTACCCACGTGAGGACAGTCTTTATGGCTGACGATGATCAAGAAGCGCCTTCCGACCGACAACGGCTAGAAGTGCTCGAAGCTATGCTCTTCTCCTTGGTCAGGTCTGTAGACGACATCAAAGCCGCCTTGTCAGCTCAACCAGCAAGAACGCCCGGACAAACAAGCTTGGGACCCGCAGTCAATGCGGATTCCAACACGACCGCCCCTCCTTTGGGTGATGATCCCGTAGCACCATCCGTTCCTTCAGCTGCTGATGAAGCCAAGAAGGCAAGGAGGGAAGTTCAGGAGCTTCGGGCAATGTTCAATGCCCGAGACTCCTCTCGAGATCTCAGAATACAAGCCATTCCATATCATTTCTTATGATGGGAAGACCTCTGCTAGTCGGTACATGACTTACTTTGAAGTCACAACCGACCACTTGCCGCATAGTGATACCATCCTCATGCGACTATTCATCGGAGCATTGGAAGGGATCGCGTTCGACTGGTACCGCAACCTTCCCGACAACTGCATTCACTCTTTTGATGGCTTCAAGCACATGTTCCTGGAGAGATTCTACGAAGTAGGGCATGATGTGATGATGTCATCTCTTATGGACGTTGTTCAGGGAGAGAGGGAGCTCACAAGGAACTATATCAAGCGGTTCCGCCAAACCACAATAAAATTGCCCAAGGCAATCCCGAGAGCTCCTTAATTGAAATCTGCCAGAAGAAGCTGCTTCCTGCAATTAGCCTCTGGATGGGTGACAATCAGTTCAGAGATTGGACGACTTTCATCATAAGTGCTACCAACGCGGAAGCGAAATTGAAGAAGGCTCGCCAGTTGGGATTACACATCCCAGATGGAGAAGATAAGGGTAGACGTCCTAGGTCCACCTCCAGCAACAATAACAGTGGTGCCACCGCCAACCAGGACAACAAGGGCAAGCAGCTCCTGGTCACTGACGCGACTCAGAAGCCTGAACAAAAATAGATGGAAGGTTCGTGGCCCAAGATCATCTACTTATTTGAAGATAGTCATATCAAACCTATCTTCGACATGCGCCTGAAAGTGGGTAGAATCCAGCTCCCTCCACCAAGACATGTGCCCCGAACAGCAGAAATGGAGGATCCAAAATACTGTAACTTCCACCGCTATGTCCATCATGCCACTCATGATTGCTTCCAATTGAAGCGATACATTCAGAGTCTTATCGACTCAAAAGATCTGTCAATAGACTTTGAAGAGGTTATCGTGGCGGCGAACATGGTATCGATTCAGTTTGGCAACTTCCCTCCAACAAGCATCTACACGGGATAATACCTGTCCCTCAGGCAACAATGGAGGTTACTAATCCTCCACCCGTTCGGAACCAGACATCCAGACTGGTACCTCTTACTACCTCGTGAGGAGAGATCATGTGGGTGCATCCAGACTTGGTGCCCGAAGTTACCCAGGGGGTGTCATCTCCTACCAACAAGAAGAAGGGCAGGAAGTCTAGAGCCTGCCACACAATTTCAGCTAAAGCTGAAGAATCTTTAGATGTTGTTTCCTGGTATGGAGCACAAGTCCAGCCCGTACGAGATAATCCAGTCGAAGATCCTCAGCCAGCAATATTGCCTCCCTCTGATGTTCCAAGGCCATCTCAGCCTCCACTGGCGGATAAGTCCAAGAAAAGGAAGACCCGCTTCGATAGGCCACTCCATAATGATGTGCCTCAAGGACTGGAGAGACCTTACAACTTTGACATATTGGCTCAATTAGCTAATACGTCGGCAAAGTTATCGTTGTACGAGCTCCTAAGGCTCTCCAAGGATCTTCGTGTCGCATTAAGCGAGGCACTCCAGAATGCTGATGCCTACTTAACTCAGGTCAAGCCTCTAGGAGAAGACCCGCCAGCAGATCTACAGGGCGGCGATAGCACAGATGTAATGCCCAACATCATATTTACTCTACAAGACATGTTGATCAAGTTCAATTTGCATGATCGCCCCTTGTACTACACTGGATACATAGGCGATATCAAGGTGGACCAGATGCATATCGACCCTGGCTCATCAATAAGCATCATCCCGAAAAGCCTGCTCCAACTTCTTGGCATCCCTATGCATCGGCTAGTAGCAACCAACACTGCCATTAGCGGTTTTAACTCAGGAAGAAGCTATCCCCTAGGGAAGATCCGGTTGAAGTGCCAGATTGGTGACCTGAAGACGGAAGTTACTTGCTATATCATAGATGCAAATACCTCCTACAACATCCTTCTGGGTCGTCCGTGGATATATGATTATTTGATCGTGCCATCCACCCTTCACCAGTGTTTCAAGTATGTCAGTAAGCACGGTTCCATGAAGACCAAATTCGTCGACATTGATCACTTCAAAGGGGTTGAAGCTTATTACTCTTCCGAGGCTTGTCTATATGAGGAGTCCAGGAAATATATAACGAACGAGCCAGAAGCTATCACAGGGCCATAAGAACCCTTGAGAATTCGTCTCCAAGCTCGCAAACCGGGCAGTGCCGTACCCCTTGTTGGGACCTTACATAAAGAAGTGCTCGGTTCTCCTGCCTCACCTACGCAGTTGGAACCAATGGTTATCCGCCTCCAGAAATCTAGCCAAGAGCTAAAACCTGGCATGGCGCCAATGGTGATCCGGTTGCCAAAGACCAATCAAAGGCAACAGAAAGATGCAAGGCCCTCTGCAACACCAATGGTAATCCGTCTACCAAAATCTACTCCAAGGCAACCAGAAGATACAAAGACCCTTGTTGAGCCCATTGTCATCCGTCTTCCCAAGACGAGTCTGCAACCAAGTGTCAATCCAGCACTCTCAGGCAAATCAATACCTCAAGTAGAACCCCTGGTGGTCAAGCTACCCAAGACAGCATCCCGACCTCTAAGCTCGCACGGGATAGCTAAAGAGGACGAGGAACTCGCCAAATACGTGGTTGCACAGGTGGATAGCCCCTCTCCTGATGATGTAATCCCGGTGGATAACATTCCTTATTTCATCAATAAGAGGCTGCCGTTAGACTACTCTGAGTATGATAAGCTTAATCTAACGTATGCCGCAAGGGACTGTCTAGACGTGAGCCTGCACACATAGGTGACAATCGTCCGTACCCCGAATCGACTTGCTCCCATAAAAGGCGCTTACTTTCCGATCCCATACAGAAGAGGATGGGATCACACAATCATCTTTGGCCGAAAAGAAGGTCCTCAATCTTTTGCGCCACAAGAGTCCGACCTCGGACCCGACATTGGAAGACTACCGCTCTACTTGTACAGTCCTCAAGCCAAGTACTTCATGCAAAAACAGGGGTACGACATGGAGGCTACCCCGGGTCTGAATTATGACAGTGGTCAGCGACTGCCTCTACAGCCGCCGGCACCGGCAGGGAAGCCTCAGGATCATTATCACAAATCCAGATGCGGCCTCGGGTATGTTATTCCACCAACAACGCCAGAAAGTTCTGACGAACAAAGCGAGTGGCACTCTCATTCGTCCGAGCCACCCATTTACGACTCTGATAGCAGTATTGGAGATATATTCAGACAGATATTATCTGCCAATATGACATCCGCTGATTTTGAAGAAGAAGACGAAGACCTACTTGAACCACTTGAGTTGGAGCCGTGGGTCCAACAACTAGATGCACAATGGAAGAAACGCTTTGAACTTTACGATCCTCCCACTGAAGATGAGGTTATGCAAGTTAACCTTGGAGATGAATCCTCTCTAAAGCCAATCTTCGTCAGTAAAAGCCTGACGGACGACGAATGGGAGTCGTTGTTACAACTCGTCAGAGAATATATCGACGTCTTTGCCTGGAAGTATGAAGACATGCCAAGGCTAAACCCCGAGATTGTACTCCATAAACTCAACATTTATCCGGACGTAAAACTAGTTAAGCAACAGCAGTGGCGTTTTCGTCCAGACATCATGAATTCCATCGAGGCGGAAGTGAACAAGCTTATAGCTAGCGGTTTCATCCGTGAATAGAAGCACCCAGACTGGGTAGCCAACGTAGTGCCAGTCATCAAGAAGAACGGAAAGATCGAAATCTGCATCGATTTGTGCAATCTAAATGTGGCATGTCCTAAGGATGAATTCCCTCTTCCGGTCACCGATATAATGATCGATAATACGTGTGGCTTCGACCGTATATCCTTTATGGATGGCTTTTCAGGGTACAATAAAATTAAGATGGCTCCTGATGATGAGAAGCATACATCATTTCGAACGCCGATCGACGTATATTGTTATACAGTCATGCCTTTGGCCTGAAGAACGCCGGTGCTACATATCAACGGGCTATGAGTGTCATCTTCAGAGATCATTTGCGCAAGACGGTGGAGTGTTACGTAGACGACATCGCCGTCAAGAGCCGCACCAAGAACGATCGTTTACATGATTTGAGAACAGTGTTCGACCTCATACGGGCACACAACCTGAAGATGAATCCCACCAAGTCTTTTCTGGGTGTCCAGCAAAAAATTCTTGGGCTTTGTCATTACTTCCTGGGGCATTCACATAGATCCCAACAAAACAAAAGCAATCTTGGAGATGAATCCCCCAAAGAATCTCCGTGAACTCCGCAGCCTTCAGGGAAGACTAGCCTATATTAGGAGGTTTATATCCAACCTCTCAGGGCGATGCCAACCCTTCACTCAACTCATGAGGAAAGGTGTCTCTTTTGTATGAAATGAGGAGTGTCAGCGTGCCTTTAATGATATTAAGGAGTACCTGATGAATCTGCCAGTTCTGGTAGACCCGGTCGTCGGAAAGCCCTTACTGCTCTATGTACGGGCGATAGAACACTCCCTCGGTGCTCTGCTAGCACAGAATAATAACGCGGGTCATGAATAAGCCATTTACTATCTCAGTCGGATGATGGTAGGACCGGAACATAGATACACTGTCGTCGAGAAGGAGTGCCTTGCCCTAGTGTTCACCATTCAGAAAACACGACACTATATGACAGGGCAGACCATCCATGTTCTTTCACGAGTTAATCCTCTCAGGGTGCTCATGACCAAGCCAGGCGCACTCAGCTCTCGTCTAGCCACCTGGGCGATACTGTTATCCCCATACGACATGGTCTTTGTTTCTCAGAAGGCTATCAAAGGTCAAGCCCAGGCTGACTTCCTAGCAGCACATTCAGGCTCAGAAACAGTCAAAATTTATGAAGAAATTCCTGATAAAGTCGTCGCCTCGAATATGACTTTGCACGACGTGTAGCTCCCCTTCCCGAAAACCCTAAAATATTTTTATTATTATTTATTTTAATTAAATGGTAATTGTATATAAGGTGTTCTTGTACGTTTTGGGATTATTAGACTGTAAATATAATTGTATGTACACCCGTTATTGGTTTATTAAATTTTTGTTGTTATTATTAGTATTATTTTATGGGATTGTTATTTAATATTATTATTTATTGGTTACGTTATTTTTGTCGTATAAATGTATATATAAATATATACGTGAGTGTGTGTATGTAAATATATATAAATATATATAATATATAAATATATGTATGTGTGTGTGTATAAGATATATATATAGATATTAATAGCAAGAAGTTGAGTTTCTTAGATATAAGCTACCTAGTTTAATTAAGTGTAGACATATCATATTAATATAGTAAGCATTATTATCCAACTTGAAAATTATTGCAATACCTGATTATTTATAAAATCAAAGAGAGTAAGGCATCCTACGATGCGCATTTCGTCGTGTCTTGTTTGATCCAAAGGAGTGTGTATGATGCTTAGCAAACTACTCGCAAATATTGGCCTGTCACATAAACAGTCCAGTCATCAGAATCCATGTACTTAGCTAAGACTTTCCCACAGCCCAGTATACTGAGCCCACAGCCGATCTGAATTTCTCCAACAAATCGAACCCTAGGCCAGCTCTCGAGCTCAGCCCAGAAGCCCAGTCGAGCCCGGCTGAAATTAAAGCCATACAAACCCCATACGGACCCGAACAGAACCCGATTTCTCTAACGATCAGCGACCCCCACGCGAGTATAAAGAGTGAGAGCGACGGAGAAGGAAACATCCAAACCCTAACCCAGACCCCAGCGCGACCCCCGCCGCGCGCATCCCAGCACCTTGGGCGGCCGCTCGCAGCCGGCGCCGCCACCACATGCGGCGGGAACCGCCGCAGAGAGCTTCGCACGCGCGTGATAGGAACACGCGACGGCAGCAGGGGCAGCGCAACGCCTATCTTCGCGGTACGCGTTCTCATTGCTCTTTCAACGAAATTTATTTCTATAAATTGTCGCTTATAGCCTATATGTCCCTCTTCGACTCCCTTCAAAGGGAATGAGATGTAACCCAGTTAATCTATCAGAATTTTGAATCAAAGTTGGACGAAAACTGTCGAAACAGGACAGGAAAACCCAGTCCAACTACTCGGGTTTGCGGTCAGTTCTCTCCCAACCCATGCATGATTTTGAGATTCTATTTGAAGACAGTTTTAGACAACCTATACGAGTTCGAAACCTCTCTTTTACTTTTATTTTTCATCTATTAAATCCCTGTTAAAACCGTTTCAAAGTTGACGAAAAACCTGTTTTAAAAACTAGAAAATTGTTCCATACGACGTACGTCCCGCCATTTTGGGTGACGTGGTCGCGAACCGAAAGCATCGAAAGCTGCGTAACGGCTTCGTGATCGTGTGGGCTTTGGCGGAATTCAAATTGGTCACGTGTGCGCGACGAATTTGATGCGTATCCGTCAAAATTCACCATATCGTGCACTTTACAAATTCTCCAATTACTTTGTGCATGCTCGTCAGATCGAGATGAAACTTGCGCCAACAGGATTGTATCGTTTTTCTGGTCCTGTATGCCAAGTTTGGTCCAATTCTGAGACAGTTGAATCGTACGTCGTTTTGCGGGCCCCACGGTCCCACTCAACGGGCGATTATGTGCACGGCCCGCCGAAATCCAACTTTGGACATACGGTTGGGTTCGTATCGAAAAACCGGATCTGTAGACATGTAGTTTGACGACTTTAGAGACCATTGACTTCGGTACACTTTTCGATGCAAAGCTGGTCCAACGGCGGACATTATTTTTGCCCGAAATTACCGTTTTGCCCCTGTGTCCAGAATTGGACTTAAGGACAGGCAATCCTAGTTAATTTGACTATTCTGAGAACGTTGGTAATGTTTATTTCAGCATCCGGAGACTTCTACATATGTTGACTGATTGTGGCTCATTGAGTGGTATGGTATTATTGGTTTCTCCAGCTAAGGACCTCAGGCAAGTGCACTTTCTGATTGCTTTCCGATTCATAGTAGTCTTTTCATTTCATGTCTATATATATCTTGCTGCTTGTTGACACGCTCGTCACACAGAGTAGTTGGGAGGGGAAATATCTTAGTAAACATGTGAACTACCCAGAAATATCCTAATATGTCTAATCTTGCACGATAGCAGCTGCACACGACACGTGCAGTGAGCCGTATTTACCCCCTAGCCGTTCACATGTCAAAACAGATATTTCACACCACCTAGGTAGATGTCTTTTATTAGTTTTTCCTTGTTTACTGCTCTATCGTGCTATGTCATCAGTTTTCTTACTAGCTTTCATATTCCATATGCTATTTTCATGTCTTGTTAATTCTATTGTATTTTGCATTGCCGTCGGTTTGTGTACTTATTCCATTCCTGACTGGAAACCAATATTTTTCAGGTTTAGCCGCGATCATTGTTAGCATTGGGAAGGCTTGGGTATGCTGAAGACGACCTAGAAATACAAAGCAATTGTATCAATTTCATTAATTGTAAACTCTTGTATTTTCTTTAATTTTAAATGTTGTAATAAATGTAGAATTGTGAATGAGCATCAAATGTTATTTCTTGAGCATTATTTCTTGCGGGCTTGACAGCGTTCTACCGCCGACTCTGCGGCGTAGGCTGGCTTGGACACGTCTCGTATCCGGAAAAGCGGGTGCGGGTCGTGACACGACGCTATTTGGCGCATGTTCTTCGATGGCTATTCAAGAACGGGACCACAAGGTGATATCGTCGCTGAAGTCAGGGTGGTATTGATTTCTCCCTCCGGACTAGTAGTCAATCGGGCGTATTCTCTTATAGAACCCTGTTCGAATAACGTAGCCGAATATAACGCTCTAGTCATTGGACTCCAACTCGCAAAAGAAGTGGGGATCAGATACCTGGAAGCATATGGTGACTCCTAGTTGGTTGTTAACCAGATCCGGGGTTCATACGAGGTTCGCAACAAGGACCTAATTCCCTATCATCAGACAGCAATTGCCATCATCACAACCTTGGAGGGGTTCTTTATAGAGCACGTTCCTAGGCTTCAAAATATCGAAGCCGATGCCCTGGCAGGTCTCGCCGCTTCCTTGGCAGTCGTAAATAACACTCATCATCTAGTCGACATAGTAGGCCATGAACTGGTCTGCCCCAGGAACAACCTTCAACTGGGTATAAGTTGCTCCACCCAGATAACCAACGACATACAAGACTGGAGACGCCCGCTCATCGACTTTGCGGTCTATGGAATTCTGCCAGAGAATGTGAAGGAAGCTACCTCAATCAGAAGATGCTCCCTCAGATTCTTCTACGATACAGAGACAAAAATGTTGTATCGGCGATCCTACGATGGGCTACTGCTAAGATGCCTGTCAAATGTAGAAGCCAAAGAAGCCCTACGTGAAGCTCATGACGGTACTTATGGGGCTCACAAACCTGGCCCGAAATTACAAGATCGTATTCGTCGGATGGGTTATTACTGGCCCACAATAATCGCAGATGCAGTTGATTATGCAAAGAAGTACAAGGCTTTCCAGATCCAGGCAGATTTCATACATCTGCCATAGAGAATGGACATCATTGGGCCAATCACCTCGCCGTCGTCTAGAGGGCATCGGTTCATACTTGCAATCACTGATTACTTCTCCAAATGGACAGAAGCTGTTCCGTTGGCAGAGGTCAAGACATCGAACATGATTAGATTCATAAAACATCACGTCATCTACCATTTTGGACTGCCCCGAAGGATTATCTACGACAATGGTCCGCAGTTCGCAACCAACGCTTTCTATCGATTTTGTGATAAGAATCGAATTCAGAACATGGCCTCGATAGCATATAACCCCTCGGTCAATGGTCTAGCTGAAGCATTCAACAAAACCATAATCAAGCTCCTCAAAAAGTTTGTGTCTGCAAACAAGTGCGACTGGAATAAAATGCTTGGTGAGTGTTTATGGGCGTATCGGACGACAATTCGAACGCCTACAAGAAATACACCGTTCTTCTTGGTTTACGGGAGCGAGGCAGTCCTCCCATTGGAAACCCAGATCCCCTCACTTCGAGTGGCCCTCACTTACCGGTTAACGGTGAACGATAACTACCGCCGACGGCTATAAAAGTTAGAAGCATTAGATGAGAAGCATTTACAAGCTCAACAAAGCATAGAGCTCTACAAAGCGCGCATCTCTAGGGCTTTCAACAAGAAAGTCAAACAGATAATATTCTAAGTTGGCGATCTTATCTTGGCCATTCACCGACCAATGGTCATGACTCACAAGACCCCTGGCAAATTCCAGCCTAAGTGGGAGGGCCCGTTCGTCAACGAGACTATATTCTCCAACGGCGCGTATCATCTCGCAAAACAAAATGGAGACTTGCTCATGCTGCCCATCAACGGCAAGTTCCTCAAGAAATACTATGTCTAAACGACACCTTCCAACTATCTCTCGGATTGTGAGTTATATACCCTCGGGTATCGCTGAACTTACACTCCGACTTTAAATCTCCCAGATTGTTGAGTTACATACCCTCAGGTACCACTGAACTTACTCTCTGACTACGCCGAATGAATCCATATCTCATCCCGTGGTCATATCTATGAACTTCCTGGTCATAGCTTTTGTCACAAAATCTATTACCCGCACCACCAGTGCGCAGAAGGGTAATAGGTCCATACAACTTATCCTAATCTATTACTCACACTGTTAGTGCACAAAAAGGGTAATAGGTCCACAAGATTCCCCAACGGGGAAAACAACAATGTCCATATTATCTTTGAGTTATTTTCCCGTCCATCACAAACAAATCACCCAATGCATAGAACTTTCACGTTGATAGCACCTCTGAGTTGTTCTGTGTACCTCTATTACGCCTACCCCTACCATGTCCTCATTACCTCTAAGTAGGAAGGCTTTGTTTCGACCCGTATTTACCATGTCCTCATTACCTCTGAGTAAATATGTTGGTTCCCTCTCCACTTATTATCCGTACTCGCATCGCCAGTACACAAAAAGGGTAATTAGTCCACAAAAGTTATTCTAATCTATTACTTGCACCATCAATGTACCAAAGAGTAGTAGGTCCACAAAATATCATTCAAATCTATTTGCTCGCATTTCCATATGCACAAAAGGGCAATAGGTCCACAAAAATTCCCCCAGTGGGATGTCCTTTATCAAATACAAATGCTGTATTAGGCCCTCTAGTACAAACACCACAAAATACCACAGATAAAGTGTGGGGTGAGTATACCCTATTTATTCAAAATTACTTACATTCACAGGACCATACCTCCAGTAAAGGATTGCAAAAGAAGCAAAACGCAAGCTACAGCTATAGATAGTCGAAAATACAAAGACAGATATAAACGTCTAGTTACATGTATTTTCAGAAATAACAAGTACATAGTAGCCCATGGATCCCTACAGTCAAGGATCATAGCCATGCTGAGGTATATACCACTCCCTTAGCCATTTCGCATGCGAAAGATCTATTTGACCAGGGTCTTCGGCGAGGGCAGGAGGGTCAGAAATCCCAATACTACTGCCCTCAGACTTGGGCTCCTCCTTGAGAGCAATCCCCTCCCCGATGGACGCCAGCTCTTCTTTCACCTCAACTTTGGGTATCACCTCCTCTTTAACAAACGGTGACTCTTGTTTGATGAAAGGAGACAACACCTCCTCCTTCACAGTGGGCGCAGCCTTTAGCATGGATGCTACGAAAAAAGAAGAAGATGAGATAGTCATAAAACAAAGAACTCTGTTATGTGGCCTAGCCAATTATGCGGCCCAGCCAAGACAGAACTCATATAGCCCTAAAGGTGTCAATGCGGCTCAGTCATAAAGAAGTCATGCGGCCCAATACTCGTGCTGATCAGCCACGAGACAATCAGGCGGCCCAGCCATACAGTATTTATGCGGCCTGATCATAAAGTGCTCATGCGGCACCTATGCGGCTTAGTCATGAAATGTTTTACAGACCCATCTTAAGGCACTCTGGCGTCTCAAGTTCAAATGAGCAACGGTTATGCAGCACAGTCCTTGCGGCCCTATCGTACAGAACGCATGTGGTCCAGACGAGATAGGGCATACATCGACCAGGCTTATAGCAAAGACAGTACACGATAGCCCCGTACATAAAAATATGTGCTATGGCCATTTAAAATTTTAGTCATCATCTGCTCACCATCCTTACTCTTGAGAGCAGGTTGCACGTCGGAATGAATGAAAGGAGCGTCTGCCACTCTCGACGAAGAAGCAAGTCTCTTCCCGTTGGCTGCCGCACCAGTCGACATAGAAGCTTTTGGAGCCATAGCAGAAAGTATGATAAAGTCAAAGGAGGGAAAGGTGACAGAGGAAAATATCTCTCTGAACGACTCCTATTTATAGAGTTGCTGAAGAGAGACTCTTCGATTCTCGAGATCATTAAGGATAGGGACGACGTTTGGGGACTTTAACCCTAGTAACCGTCGAGCATCTCTTCGGTTTTCGAGATCGTTAAAGATAAAGGCGATGTTTGGGAACTTTACCCTCAGTAACCGTCGGCTTCATCTCGAAAATACATCTACAACCGAATCGAGAGCATTAAATGGAGCAGTGACAGCTGGCAGACTCTCTGCGGCTCGAAGCGTCCATGCGACTCAATATTTCTCTGTGACTCAGGATCTTCCTACGGCTTAGTACTTCTCTGCGACTCAAGATCCCTTTGCAGTTCGAAAACAACTTCCTGCAACTTGAAGACTCCCTATGGCTTGACATATTTTTCATGCTTCTTATTCAAAGTATTCTAAATTTATAATTTAAAAACTTTGAAGGGGATCTTGTAAAAACATGAAAAATATGGAGTTCATGCAAATTACGAATTATCGCATAGGTACTTCGGGCCAAACAGGTCCGCATGAAGGAAAGCCGCATGACATATGCGGCCCGTCGACAAACAGCTGTAAAAGGAAGACATGCGGCCAAGATGAGCAGTTGGACTGATAAAGCTGACAAGTCCTGGCAAACCATGACAGATCTGACACTTCGAAAAGAAAGATAAGACGGGAGACGTCGCCCAAAAGCGGGGTTCGTACCCACCATGCGGCCAAAAGAGTGTCACTCAAGCCGCATGAACCTCATGCGGCCCAGCTTATGCGGCCCTAAAGTTCCCAAACATCGTGCAGCCTGTGATCCAAGCCGCATGAGTCTCATGCGACCCCACATGATCGAAGACTGAGAAAACCATACACAACGGGACACGTGGCAAATGGACCCAGTCCCTAACTACCCAGATTTGCTGCAACAAAATTCCAACAAATCGACAGATGGCAGCCCAAAAGCGGGTCTTCGCGTGCTAATCAGCCACGTGGCCGCAAGCCGTCCATGCGGCTCAAAATACATCCTATTATAAACAGCA
Organism: Iris pallida; assembly: GCA_029216955.1. Classification (NCBI taxonomy): domain Eukaryota; kingdom Viridiplantae; phylum Streptophyta; class Magnoliopsida; order Asparagales; family Iridaceae; genus Iris; species Iris pallida. The sequence goes on along the minus strand of JANAVB010034018.1, from coordinate 2,288,702 downwards.
GGGTGCCACACCCCTGGAAAGGCTGGCATCCTTCAAGAGAGAAGCAATTTTTTCACGAGCTAGAAACTGCATCAGATAGTCCACGGAGTAAGGCAGAGTTGATAGCACTTTCCCGAGCCTCCACCGTTGCCCCCCAGAATCAAAATTAAACAATTGTACTTAGATTGTTTCCTAAGATTTCTTTCTAGGCTTTTCTTTGTACAAGCGAGTTTGCAATCAAGTTCAGTGTTCTGTAATACCTGTCTTTAATTTTTTATGGGAAATAGTCATCACTTCAAAGGGTATACATCTTGACCCGAAGAAAGTGAAGGCCATCCTCGATATGCATCCTCCAAGAAACCTCAAAGTTATACACGGACTGCAAGGAAGGCTAGCCTATATCAGACGATTCATTTTGAACCTTTCTGGAAGATATCAATCGTTCACTCAGCTCATGAAGAAAGGCATATCTTTCGTTTGGATAGAACAATGTCAACGCACATTCGACGACATCAAAAAATACCTCACATGACCTCCAGTATTGGTAGCTCCAATAATGGGGAAGCCCTTCTTACTGTATGTTCGTGCTATGGACCATTCTCTTGGCGTCCTATTAGCTCAAAAGAATAAAGGTGGCCATGAACAAGAAATCTATTACCTCAGCAGCACAATGGTGGGTGCCGAGCACAGATACACACCTGTGGAAAAAGAATGACTTGCATTAGTATTTGCTATCCAGAAGGCGCGCCACTACGTATCTGGGCAGACTATCAACATCATATCTAAAGTCAATTCTCTCAGAATACTCATGACTAAATCGGGTTCTCTCAATTCCCGTTTAGCTACGTAGGCAATGCTATTGACTCCATATGATATGCTATTCGTGCCTCAGAAGGCAATAAAAGGCTAAGCATTAGCTGATTTCCTAGCCGCTCATCCGGTGCCAGAATCTTCCAAACTCTACGACAAAATCCTCGACGAAGTAGTGGAGTCTAATACTGCAACTGAAGAAATTTCCATTTGGCGAACGTTCTATGATGGTGTATCAAGAACAGGACCCAAAGGAAATATTGTGGCTGGAGTAGGTGTCGTGCTCGTGCCACCCGACTATCTGGTTATACATCGTGCATATTCTCTCATGGAACCATGCACCAACAATATGGCCGAATATAATGCCCTAATAATCGATCTGCAATTGGCTAAACAACTGGGAGTTGACTATCTAGAAGCTTACGGTGATTCCAAGCTAATAGTTAGTCAAGTTCGAGGGGATTATGAAGTTCGTCACGAAGATCTCATCTCCTATCACAGAGCAACAATCGAGTTGGCATCTACTTTTACTGGATTCTTCATCGAGCACGTGCCTCTATTACAGAATATAGAAGCAAATGTTCTAGCCGATCTCACTGCTTCCTTGACTGTCCCTACCAATACTCAGTAGTCGATCACAGTGTCTGGTCGAAAACTATTCTGTGTAAAAGATGTCTTGCACATTTATTACAGTTACACAATGGAAACAAACGTCGACGTTAAAGACTGGAGATTTCTTTTCATAGACTACGCCGTCTATGGAATTCTCCCCGAGGACCCGAAAGAAGCAGTGTCTATCCAAAGGCGATCCCTCAGATTCTACTACGACTCAGCTACCAAGATGCTGTACCGACGCTCTTACGACGAGCTACTGTTACGATGCTTATCAGACACAGAAGCCAAACATATACTCCGAGAGGCTCACGATAGAGTTTGTGGCGCACATCAACCAGCCCCCAAACTATAAGATCGTCTCAGACGAATGGGTTATTATTGGCCCACAATAATAGCAGATGCCGTTGAATATGCAAAGAAGTGTAGGGCTTGTCAGTTCTATGCCGATTTTATTTATCAACCTTCAGAGTTTCTACACCCGACGGTGGCATCTTAGCCTTTTGAAGCCTGGGCATGGACGTCATAGGTCCAATCAGCCCACCATCTTCCAGAGGACATCGGTTTATCCTAGCCTTAACAAATTACTTCTCGAAATGGGCAGAAGCTACACCACTCACCGAAGTGAAGGTGTCAAACGTGATCAATTTCATCAAACATCACGTTATCTACCGCTTCGGCCTACCTCGCAGGATCATCCATGATAATGATCCACAATTCGTAAGTCATGCATTCTATCGGTTCTGCGATAGGAATCGAATCCAGGATGTAGCCTCCACTACCTATAATCCAGCAGCTAACGAGCTAACAGAAGCCTTCAATAAAACCATCATTAAATTTCTTAAGAAATTCGTGTTCGAACAAGCACGATTGGAATGAGAAGCTCGACGAATTTCTATGGGCCTATCGTATAACGGTCCGGACTCCAACAGGCAGTACGCCATTCTCTCTGGTTTATGAAAACGAAGCAGTTCTTTTCCTAGAAATCCAGATTCCTTCTCTACGAGTAGCCTTAGCCAGCGAGTTGACTACTGATGAAAGCTACCGCCTGTATCTACAAGAGATCGAAGCGCTAGACGAAAAATGCTTGTTAGCGCAGCAGCGTATTGAGCTATACCAA
>JANAVB010034018.1:2128681-2281181 GCA_029216955.1 Iris pallida | reverse complement strand
GAAGAAAACCCACCCTCATCCATCAGTCGAGGACGGGCAGGGGACACCATTGTCGTATCCAGCTTCTCAGATGAGGACGTACCTACCTCAGCCACAACTTCAGGGTCATGTGTAAAGGACAAACGCAAGGGTGAGAAAGCCTCCAAAGGTTTGACCAAAACAGCTATGAAGTTTAGGAAGGGATCTACCACCCAAATGGTAACAGCTTGCAACGCCGTCTGTCGAAAAGATCGTCTGGAAGGAGGTGAGCCGGCACCCACGTCTGTAACCTTCTTCCTCCCCCGGAAAACAACCACCTTCTTCCTTTTAGGTCGTGCAACCAATTCGGTGGAAGCTTCCCTCTTATGAGGAATGTCGGGAGGAGGTTCTTCAGTATCCTCTCTCCGAGGCGCTGCAACGATAGGCTCTTCAACAACAACTTTCTGTTGCGATGCTGCAGCCGGTTCAACTGTGGGTGCAGCACCTTCCTTTCTGCTACTCCCCATCGCGCGTACTCGACCTATATCAGCAAGGGTAGGGGCAAGCCTAGTCCCCGATATAAAACTATGCTCACAGTCATACCGAAAAGGAAGAGAATTGACCTGAATATAGAACTTAGTAGCAACGAAGAGCATGTGGGTGTCAGGTTTATCTTCGAGCAAGGTAAAAACTGCCTCTGTACATCCAGCATTATAGTAGCCCCATGCACGCACCCCGTCGATCAGACTCCCTATCGACTGGAGATGAGGACTAGGATTGCCCAAGAGAAGCTGGCTGTAGCCGAATTGCCGTACAAAGCGGCTCGGTAAATAAGGTTCCAGGAAAGTGTGGTTGTCGTTCCTAAACACTAGATGGGAAGGCCTAATGGATTGGAGCCAACGAAATGCCCCAATAGGAAGGCTAGTAGTGAGTGCCCCTCATCTACCAGGGTGTCTCCCGCGCAACTACTACCAGACGGAGGCGATACTCTGAAGAATTCATAATTCTGCAGAAAACTCAAAACCCTCATATAAACAGGCACCCCTGCAATGGTCCAATCCGTGTCTCTAAACCTATGAATGAAGGCATCTCCTGCCAAAGAATCTGCCATCAGTACAGCAGTCATCAATTTAGGATAATACAGTACCAGCTACCCCATCAGATAGTAGAAGGGTAACTCAGTCCTAGCAAAATCCTTTCTGTCTTCGAGTGTTATTGCGTTCACAACAAAATATCGCAAACCCCGTTGAATGGCACAGACCATCGCTGGAAGCAGAGCAAGATGGCGTCCAAAGGCCAGCTTTACAGTCGGGAATATCATGCCTTGGCTTATTCTCTCAATAGACCCTGAACCACTAGGGACCACGCAGTCACGAAGCCATATCATCAGAAAAGCAGCTAGCATCACTTTTTTTGACATCTTGAACTCGGCTTGCCTGAAGAAATTATAAATTAGGAAGTTTCCCTCAGGATCGTCACTATCTTCGGCATCCATAGCTCCGTGGTCTGCCATCAACTGCTCTATCTCATAGCTAGTCAAGGGCTTGCGAGACAAGAAGGAGACTAGGCCGTTCCCCCTTCTCTGGTGAACACATAGTTAGTCCAGGCCCTCGTATGTGGAAAGGACCCCTCAGTCTTACCCTTCTTCATAATCTGGTGACAAATAAAAAAGTGACAAAGTAACTCATTGTACACATTCATCATCTCGGAGTTCTCCTTCTCCAAATCTAGGAGCTCCGTATCACAGGGGACGTATTCTGCGTATGGCTTCGTCTTCCAGGGAAGTTTGGATATCGCCTGCATCTCGTGAAGAGCCAAACCCATCTCCCCACCCTGAGTAAAAAAATGTGAACATATGATGGTTGTACAATTCTGCCAAAGAGACAAACATCGGCCAGTTAACCTTAATACCATATTCGGTGGCCCTGACGGCATAAAGAACACCGATAGCTTTTAGGATGGCCTCGTAAGTCGAGAGCACCCATCCAGTAAGGTCACTCCAGAACGGAACAGAATGCCTCTAGCCTTCCATCAACCCGGATATGACTTTTTCTTCGACAGCATCAAGTTGGAGAGAGTCTCAGCAGCATAGGGATGAAGATCAGTCGGGACATCGTTCAGTATAACACCCGGTTATAGCCCCCTCATGGAGTAGGACGTGGAACCCTTGACACACTTGAATGTGTCCTTCTTCCGGTAACCAGAGTTGAACTGGATCCTGCCAGAAACAACCCCAGGCTGTTCAGGGGTCAGGTCCTATTTTATTTGCCTCTGCAGAGCCAGATCAGCAAACGCCGACAAAGGGTATTAGCACTTCATCGATGGTAGCCCTATTCTTTGGTCATTTAACGTAACTACCAAAGGATCCTTCAGATATATCGTCCTAAAATCCTACGCTGTCACCGAACAGGAAGTACGACTTTTTCCAACGACGTGTCCCTCCGAGCTTCTTATCTTTTATCATCTGCTTCAGAAAGGTTTTATCTTGTTCAATTATGGTGATCGTCTGTTTCGCAGGTTGGTCATGACTGATCTTGGCCTGAACATTGCTGACCATGTTGGTTATAAAGCTTCTACCGAGGATGTGGCAAGCAGAGCCGAAAGGGATACCGCCAAGCTCCGGGACAAACATGTTTACTGCAAGGATAGAAGAGAAAGTTAGACTCAAAATCCGCAGAAAAAACTAAGTGCTGAAGGGCTCTTATGCGCCCAAAGGGCTATGCGCCTAATGGACTATGCGCCCAAAGGGCTATGCGCCTAATGGACTATGCGCCCTAGACAAGCATGTGGGCGCATAACACACAAGCAGTACGTGGGTGCATAACATGCAAACAACATATGGGCACATAACATGGCAATATGTATGCACATGGTATACCACAGTATTGGTGTATAACCTATGTGGGCGCATAAGAATGCTCACAGAAGTATGTTGCCTAGGCGCATGTGCCCAAGCAGAAGAAAAGTCTGAGCGTCGCAAATTAACGCTCGAGACTTTGTTTTTGAGGCGTGACCTCACCCAGAATCGGGTCCTAGACTGGCGAGGACGTTGCCGCAGGAGGAGAACCACTCAGTGGAGGCCCCTTACCCTTCGCAGATCTCTTGGCAACCTTGGGAGACATGGTTCGTAAAGAAATGAGATGAAGAGTTTTTTTTGAAAGTTCTAAAGAGAAGATAATAATAAACTTTCTCTCTCTTTCAAAGACTATTTATAGGCATGGGCCACTTCCTATGCGCCCACTATTTTCTATGTGCCCATTAAGCGCTATGTGCCCACTATGGCTTATGCGCCCACGTGAAGATCCAGCCTCTTGTATTCTATACGACTGCCACTTGCTGACATGGACAACGTATGAAGGATGGACCTCTTCAAATTCTACCCCAATGAATCTGTCAGTTCAAATTTTCGAGGAAGATCTCAACAGCCATCCCTCTGATAGGCTGGGCAAAACTCTATGTGCCCAAAGAGAGAGCTGTTCTATGCGCCCACTACATCACGAGTAGATGATACATGCTTCATTCAAAGTATTTCAAACTCGTTTAATTATTGAAAACTTTGAAGGGGGTCTTGTAGAAGCATGAAAAATTTCAGTAAAGAAGGCTTATGCGCCCAAGCCTATGATGACATATGCGCCCCTGTGAAAACTCTATGTGCCCAAAGTCTCCCTGAGAAGCTCTATGCGCCCAAGTCACCCTGTGAAGTCCTGTGTGCCTAAGACAAGCTCCCCCAGAAGGAGGACGCATAGCCCAATTTTAGGTTATGCGCCCAAGCTTGACTCGATCAAAGCCATGATCAAAACGTGCACCGAAGCGTACGGCCACGTCAGTCTCCATGAACAGTCGTGCACCGAAGCATACAGCCACGTCAACACTACGACCAACCCATGATCTTGCAGCCTGCATGCGTCTACATCCTATGTACCCAAGGCAGGACTATGCGCCCACATAAAAACCAGTGTATTTCCTTATGTGTGTGCATAACATCATTCCAGCTCAGAAACTACTATAAAAAGGGGTCTCATCCCTTTTCAAAACACATAACAGAGAGCATTTTCAAGAGCCAAATTGCTGCACTTCTTGCCAATGAGCCGAGAGTTAGCAAGTTTCTTAGGTTTTCTCCCGCTTGTGTAATCGGAGTGTCAATGGAGTAAAGGAGCAACTGTCGCTCAATCTCCATCGTTCCATTTCCCATAATTCTTTTTTGTACTCGGGGATCCTCAGCGCAGGATCTCTCAGGCATACTCGATTTGTGGTGCCTTGCGCCAATAAAGAAAAGACAACATTTCTTGTTCTTTTTGTGTGAGTCCACAATAGTTACTGAATCACCATCTTTTAGAGTGATTCTCACTTTTCTCTAGCGTTATAGCGAGCATATAATTCATTGAGGGCCTACTGCATGTCATTTGACATCGCGGGTCCAGTCGTTGATGGAGTAGATGACAGTGGCATTGCTTGACTTAAGATGAAAGGTGTATTAGACCCGCCGTTCGTACTTGGGTCTTGGTTGGCAGAAACAGGGACGTTGGATGTTAATTTCTCCTTGATCTTCAGAACTACAGAAGTCAAGGCCTGCATAGTTTTATTAACTTATTTAGGCCCGTCCCTAAGGCCTCTATACGTTTTTGATGACTGAACCCTTCGCTGCATTCCATGTTGTCACCTTTGGCCCTGAAAATGGACATCAGGTGCGGACATATAGCAGGGACGGTATATCTTACTCTCTAGCTCAAACACCTGGGTTTCGTCATCCTGAGGGTAGACAGGTAGATTGCTATCATCTTCTGACTCGTTGTAGTTGCCACGCCCAGCCTACTTGTACCAACAGAGGCATCTGTATCGGTTCCATAAAATCCTTCATCAGGTTGGAACGAGGGATTGTTATGGATGGTGGGGTGTTGGCTACCCCCATCCTGTGACAAGAGTTTTACCTGAGCACAAGTATGTTGGAATACACCCGTGTTAGGCACTGTCGGTATGTTGCCTCCCAGTCGGCCCTTGGATTTGTTGGCTGAGGTAGGAGGGTTCTTGGCACGCTTCTTGAGAGATGGAGAACCCCGCACCGTATTGCAGGAAGAAATAAGAAGTTCATCTTCTTCTTTACTCAATGATCCTTTGTCGAGTCTTTGATGTGCAGAAGCCAACGGTCGCAGTCTTTAGAAGATGGACAGCCTCTTCAATGGTGATGCTACTATTTGGCAGCAATAACAGTTGATGGTAATCTTGGCATAGGTGTGTCTTTGGTCAGACATACGCACAATAGAGTCCTTCTTCGCCTTATATTTGTAGGAGATTATGTTGCACAGATCAGAGGCCTCCTCTTCTACACTCATCTCATGCATGTAGAGAAGCTGCATGCATGAATTCGGACGTAAAGGTAGCTTCCCTCTTCTCAGTTCCTGCGCACGAGATACGCTTAGGTTCCAATTAGAAGGTTGCTGGTGAGGCAGACTCCCTCCATGCCTATAGCAGTGCTGTTCGCACGAGTCTATCCGTACAGTATGTACCCCTAGCTTGAATCATGCGCATGAGCGCTCAAGTGACAACAGGGTTTTACTGGTTGAGGCATCGAAGCACTAGAACCAATTTTGTATAGCTTTCCATTGGCTGCGAGCGTGACTGTCAATACGGGCCTTTGGTCAACTATTAGCATAATACATTGATCGCGCAGGGCGCGTGCTGCCTTAGACTTTTTTCTACTACCCCCGAAAGGTGCGTAGTATTCATAATCCAATTGAGTGGTCGGCGTAGCACTTTGGTCGTGCAAGGTGCATGCTGCATTAGATTTCTTCGAGCCATCCATGGAAGGTGCATGGCATTCAGAATCCAACATGATTATTGGCGTAGCACGTTGATCGCACAAGGTGCGTGCTGCCTTAGATCTCTTCAAGCTACCCCTAAAAGGTGTGTAATGTTTAGAGTCCAAGATAGCCTTACCCAATGGGTAGGCAATTTTGTCAAAGACGGATCTTCTCGCCTGCGTATTTGTCTTCGTGTGCGGGAGGGCAACTGTGCGCTTCCTCCGGCGTTGTGCCTTCGTTAGGCCTACAACGGGTGAGTAGCACTCATCGCTGTTCTTCTCACCAGCGGGGACTGAACGAGGCGGCACGGCAGCAGCAGTTGAAGTCTTCTTCGGGGTTTCACTATTTAGGGGGTTCTTGAGCGCAGTCCCCTCCATCTTGCTGCTCGTTACAGCAGCATTGGGCACCCAGGTACGCCGAGTCTTCTTCAATTTAATGAACCACTTCGAAGGGCTCGACTTCTCTTTTGAGAGGAGATCTTCAAAAGCTTGTTGGTCGAAACCTACGACCAACATCTATTGAGAAGATCCCAACAAGTTGTCGTCAGATTGCGTCACCACCTTTTCATTGGAGGAGAAGGAAGTCTCCAGTAGGGTCGCCATTTTGTTTACGATGACAAAATGTTGAACAAACTTTTTGTATATTAAACGTGTAAAAGAGTACAAAGGATTCCTAAACAGGAGATCTAAGTACAAAATTTTTAGGGAAGTTTGACAGTGGAGATCGAGCACTGCAGCAGCTCTATTACTCTGTTGATGATCTGACTACGAGATGAATTTGCTCTGACTTTCTGATGCTTGTGAGTGGAGCTCTGGGTTGCCAATCAAGAAGACATCGAAGTTGCCGAAGATTCTTGATTGAAGGAAAACTTCTTCTATTTATAGGCGAGCACAAATATGATATGCATACGGGTTTTTCTGGTGCGCAGGAGCGCTACACGTGGAAATATAAAAGAATCTACTATGATTGCATGGAGAGGGCTGCTGCTGAGCTAACACATGGCGGATGCTGAGATTCTCTTCTATCAAGATCTCGGGTAGTTTCAGCATAACTGAATAAACGACACATGGCGTGCGTTTATTGCTCGATAATCTTGATTAGATGAAGTTGGATTTTGTCCTTATCTTAGGGGCCACGGTTTAAACAAATCAATTGGATGTTGCCCTTGTCTACAGGAATAAACTCTGTTCTTATCATTGGGAGCGGTGGTTTAAACAAACTGATTGGATATTGCCCCTATCAACAGAACCAAACTATGTTCTTATCTTAGGAGCGACGGTTTAAACAAACCGATCGGATCGTATCTGAAAAGATATAGATGCCAGACTGGCCACGTGGAACAATGCTACCTAATAAAACTGCGCGTCTATACGAGCTGCACTTCTGGCGAGGCTTCGATGTTACTATACTTCTGGGTGACAAGGAGACTGCGCTTCAAAGACAATGGAGTCATTGTTCTTTAGGGCATCGAGAAGACTTTGTTTCAAAGACAACGGAGTTACTGTGCTTGGGCGACGAGGAGACTGTATTTCGAAGACAACAGAGTCACTATGCTTTGGGCGACGAGGAGACTGTGTTTCGATGACAACAGAGTCACAGCGCTTTTGGGCGACGAGGAGACTATTTGTGGGAATTTGTAAGGCCACTGTGCTTTTACGAAGCGACGAAGGACTTTCTGAGAGCTTTTGTGAAGCCACTACACTTTTTATAAAGCAATAAAGGATTTCTGAGAGTGTTTGTGAAGCTACTGCGCTGTTACGAAACGACAAAGGACTTTTTGGGAGCTTTTATGAAGCCACTGTGCTTTTACGAAGCGACGAAGGACTTTCTGAGAGCTTTTGTGATTTAATGACTCCCTTTGAGTTAATGTATTTTTAATTGCTGCCGTCTTTTAGGGAATTCCAAAGAGTCGTAGCCTAGGATTCAGTCAAATGAACCTATTAAATAAAATTCTTTGTGCTGAGGCCTAGGTTCTTCCTATTAATTTGGGGGCTTTTGACCGATTGATACGTGCCGTGTGGGTTAGACTGCAATAGCCTATATAAAGGGAAGCTTTTTTGAGGAGCCATGTTCATTGTCTCTTAGCATTCCTGCCGTCATGCTCGATCCCGACTTAGCTTCGAACGGCCATTGGCCTTGTACAGGTTGACTGTTGGTCGTAGATCTCTTTGTTCAAAGAAGTTATGGCTTTGTAGAAGAACCACTACAGAGTTTCGAGATGCACTTGGGCGTTTGGCAAAATAAGTTCGAACCTGAACAACATATTGGAGGTCTTTAAGATCCAAGCTACCAGGTTTGGATTGATTGCCAACCCGAAGAGCCACAGATTGTGCTCTGCCCCGCTCAATAATGGCTTTATTAGCCATATTGGAGTGGGGTTGTGCGTCCTGTTATGCTGGAAGAGCCACGAGCGGTGTTGCGAGCAGGAGCTACATTCTTGTTCGGGCCAATGGCTACTTCATTAGCCATATTGGAGTTCCTCCGCATCTGACTAGGAAGTGGCTCGCTCTGACAAGGAAGTGATTCGCTCTAACATTGCTGCGCTTTTGGGGGGCTGCACGCTTTCTGAAGATTTAACATTTATAGACTTTTAGGTGTTTAGTCTTTATATGTAATCATGAAGAATCTGTACTAGATCTTTGTAGACATGATTTTAAAAAAGAACTTCTTTTTATGTACTATCTTTGTATGTCTCCTTCGACTTGTTGTTGTCTGTGCTTTCAAACAACTGTTGTCTTCTGCACTTTTGTGAACTATATACAGCGACTTTGTCTTCTGCACTTCTGTTACTGTTGCACTTATTTTCATGCTTCTAAAAAGCCGGGTTGGAGTCCACTCAATACGTAGCTGGCATGTATACGTACTCATGGTCCTAAGTAATTTGGGACTCGGAATTTACATATTTTTGTAGTGGCCCATGCAGGTCTGAGCATATTGTTTTGGTTTCGTTACTGTGTCGAGCAAGCCTGCAATAGGATATTGTATTGGGATCTCAATCTACAATTGCTTTGAATTTTTTTTTCCAATCACCTTTGGAACTCATAATTGAACTTGGTCATCCTTCTTGAACTCATTTTCTTGGACTCTCATCTTTTTCTATTTTGGAAGGATGAATACTTGTGCTTGATGAGCCATTTAGATTATATTCCATCATTTGATAGAACGTAGTGGATATAAGTATTTTAAAAAGGGAATTAGTTATCTATGGTAGTAAGGATTTGGATATACGCCTCAATTAGATAGACCGTATAGATCAGACTAACAAAATAGAATACTTATATGAGACTTAACCCTAATGAGAGATTCTAGTGTCAATGGGCTAACCCACCTATGACATAGAGATGACAGATAGAGATGGGATAGAGAAATAATAAGGCTTTATTTGGGTTAGAAAGGAAGGTATGATATGCTTTCAATCATAATGAATGAAGTGACTGGTAGAATATATGGTAGAATTTTAGAGTTAGATGCAGTTTTCTAATTACAATATGATTACCCCTTTGAAAGATTGTAGTTGAATGAATTTGAAAGTCTTGTTATGGATAAATGATTCGATAAGGTACTGTAGAATCCTTATAGACTTTTTATGGTTGCAATAAAATTTAGAAAATTTTCATTTGAAGGATATAGAATCATGATAGTATACATATGTAGGAAATATATTACCTTGGACCATGACATTAAGGATCTTTACTAGGGATATTCTTATCGAAAGAAAAAAATTAAAATGATGCGTGATGATATGTTGTGCTATAGTGTCGATTTAGGAATATTTGTTTAAAGAATGGCAATGACGGTATTAGACTAGATATACTACTATATACATATGAGAAATAGATTGAAAGGACTTATTAACAACCATGACTAGAAGATTAGTCGATAGGTAAGTGGTTGTCAAGGTATCATATATAAGCATTATCTAGCATTAGCGTGTCCATTACCTAGTAGAAAAGCATAGAAGAGTTAGCACATAGCATACTACATTTTAGCATAAAAATACCATATTGATAGAAGAGATGATTAGAGAAAATCCATGTTACAGAAGTGGGTGAACAGGATGGAATCGAGATATATGACCTCTATGGTAGTATAAGTTAGATCATGACTTTAAAGATTAGCAAGTCTTATTCTTAGGAAATCTTGATAGGTAGTTTATACTTTAGAATGAGTCTGTGATCATCATCTAAAGACTGATTGATCATTTGAAGCCCAAGATCGCTCTGGTAACTCGAAGTGTAACCCCTTTTCTAGATTTTCTAGATTTTATTTATTTTTTCATTTTATTTTAAATAATTGTGTAGTGGAAAATATATTTTCGTTTATAAAGGAAAATATAGGTATTTTCGAATGACAAAATGGTTTTGCTAAATTAGATTTTGAAAATTAGATTTTGGATTTTTGAAAATATTGTTTAAATAATATTAATTTTAATATAATTTCAATAAAATATTAGATTTAGATTTGATTAAATTAGTTTTAAAATTAATGATTATTATCTTTGACCAATAAAAAATTTAATATTTTTACAAGATTTGGAATTATGCAAATATTTAAATTTTATTTGAAAATAATGGATATTATTTTAAATTATTATTATGATCAATTTTGGATTGAGATTTGATCAACATAGTTTTGAGATTGATTTGATTTGAATTTAAGAAAAGATTTATTCATTAGATTCTTGACCCTTCCAAATTAGAAAATTATGTGCCAATCTCTCTCTATTTAAGAAGAGACTTTTTCTTGTTTTCTTCCAACACTAAAAGCCTTTCAACCTATTCCTCTAATCCTAATTAAATAACTATTCCCTTATGAACATCTCTCATCTTTTTCTTTCTCAAAATTCTCTCTTTTTGTCCAAAATAGCCCAAATTTTATCATAAATTCAGCTTCATTTTTTTGAAGCTATAACAACTTCGCGAAGTCGTTGCGACCTACTTCGGACTTTGTTTTATCTCCAACTTTTTAGAACTGTATCGAGGTTAACATTCCAAATATATAATATATTTTTTGTAATTATGAAAGTGAATTTCTAAAAAATTGTTTGAGTGCTAGTTGTCCAAAAAATTAACATGTCGTACTATTTTTGAGATTTCGATAGATCCCAAACTCCTCTTTGCGAACCGTTTGATATTTTGAAAAGCTAACACATAGATCTATAGCATACTAATTTTCCCAAAATTAATAAATTATTTTATCATTTTAATTAGTTTGTGAAACCTATAGATGGCCAGTGATTCATTGAATTAGTAGCGGTTCACCATAATTACAATATCTTTCAACCAAATCGAGATTGTGTTTTACACATCAACTCCAAACTAATTGAGACAAGTAAAATATTGTTTTATGTTCTTAGTACATTATAATGCTATCTTTATTGTGTTTTTATGTAGTAACCTGTTTTAAACAATATTGTAACACGATAGGACTTGTTGTACCCTGCTTGTTATTATTGTTTAGCAGGTCGGGTGAGGAAATGCTCAGTAGATATGTGAACAAACTCAATTATTTTTATTGTGGATAGCTAAGTCATCCACCTCACATATGGGTTAGCCGTACATTTTATTGTGGATAGCCATCTATATAATGTGTCATATTTGCCCAGTCGTTCACATGTCAGAAACTATTTCAAACGCACTCTTGTACATTTTCATTGTGTCATCTTGTTCATAGATGTTCTTGCTACTGTTTTATTGTATATGTTTATTATTTTCAGTTCATATACATATTTTATTTATTATTATATTGTCGCTGCGTCGTTTGGCTTTATTTTGTACTGAGTTACATTATTGCAATAGGATTGTACTTTGCTCCTTTTCTGACTGGATCGTTGCATGTGACTTTCTGTCTTATGCATTTTGGACCTTTCTGGGGAGGTAGAGCATTTTGGAGGTCAATCGTAGATTCGAGATAGAATTTGAATTTACACATTTAGCGGGTTTATTTTCGAATATTATTTGATGTATTATTGGAGTTGTGAAATTGAATAGTTATTGTGAATGAGCAAATAGATAATTTTGTGATCAAATATTATTTTTTTGCTTTGAGATTATTATTGTGGTCTAGAAAAAATACTACCGTCGATGCTGCGGCATAGACCGGACTTGGCTACGTTCTCGTATTCTAAAGCGGTAGCGGATCGTAAAAAGTTTTTTAGTGGCCCACGCAGGTCTGTTTGCGCAAAATTGTACGAACTTGTGACAATACTTAAGTTAGTCGTACTATTGCGAGACTGCGATTAGGAAAAAGCTTATTCACAATTAGGATTAATTTGGTTATTAGGAGAATGACTAGGACTGGTAAAGCCTTTTATTTTGTTTGACTGTTGGGTAGTTAAGGTTGCTACATAGGCCATTGATTTAGGTAGAGATATATTGAATTCTAGACGCTATTAGATATTTTAGAAATTTTCATAGAGGGATATACTATTGAGTTTTGATGATGGTAGGATCAAAGGTGGGTAGATTATTCACCTGGTAAGTTAGGACTTCCTAGGATTCAAGCCCTAATCTTGATAATTTGTTCAATTTTTATTTTTTGCCACCTCTAAACATCATCATCATATCATAAGTCCATATAACTTATTTATTTCCATTGGACATAAGTAATTGTTTTCCCTAAGATTCAATATTTTATTTCCTTCTATTGAGTTTGAGCCCAATCTGATTACATTAGCTTTTATTAATTCTACACTTGAAGGACAGATACCTACACTTTTTTCTATCATGATTAACTAGGAATATGTTTAAATTCCTAGAAGCTCCTTTAAAAATTCTTTTAAATACAGTTGAAAGAATATTCAGTGACTTACAATGGCAAAGCAGATGCGCACTGTAGCTATTTGTCTGAACAATAGAGACTGCAGGTTCACTGCCGCCAGCAGCGCGTTGGAAAGACATGACCCCTAAGTTGAAGTAATTTTAGGTATACGTAAGTTATCGATTATTATTAAAACTATGTCCTACTTGCCGTATTTTGATCTTTGAGTTGTTATGTCAATATTGGATAAAGTGGATATATTACCCGATACCCTATCACTATTTGAGTCATAAACCAATAGTTTACTACAGCCAGATGTACATTGGCGAGACATGGATTTTTGGTGAAATGACTCCAGATATATATATATATATATATATATATATATATATATATATATATATATATATATATATATATTTTGGATGCTATAGAGACAATATCCTTTTGACACATGACTGTTGATTTTCATGGTTCATAAATTCCTGCACTATTCTTCTTTATTTCTTATCTTTCTATTCTCAACTCATCATTTGTCTTCCTAGCAATCCTTTAAACCTATTTTGATTCCCTTCCACCAGAATCCTAATCGTTCCTAGATTTTTATTCTATAATCGTGTCTAAATGATTTTGGTTAAATTGTTGATCGTGCCGAAGCGATTTCGATTTTGATCTTTCTTAAACGATTTTAATTGTGACTAGACCATTTTGACTATAATTTTTTATCATGCCAAATCGCATCTTTTCTTAGGTTTCGATTCTTTTCGCGATCATGCCTAACTAATTTTGATCATTAATCATGTACTTTTTTATATACTTGATTATATTCTTAGTCATGTATAGTCGTACCATTGAATTTTTTTAAGATGGATAAATATGTAACCTCAATTTTTGGATTTTTAAAATTTTATTTACTTTTTCATTTTATTTAAAAAATTGTGTAGTGGAAAATATATTTTTGTTTATAAAGAAAAATATAGGTATTTTTGAATAAAAAAATGGTTTTGTCAAATTATATTTTCAAAATTAGATTTTAGGTTTATGAAAATATTGTTTAAATAATATTAACTTGAATTATAATTGTAATCAAATATTATATTTAGATTTATTAAATTTGTTTTAAAATTAATGATTATTATCTTTGACCAATATAAAGATTTGCTAAATTAATTTTATAAGATTTTGATTTATGCTAATATTCTTTAAATGTTATTTAATAATATTGGATACTATTTTAAATTATTATGATCAATTATGGATTGAGATTTGATCAATATAATTTTGAGATTGATTTGATTTGAATTTAAGGAAAGCTTATTCATTAGATTCTCGACCCTTACAAATTAGAAAATTATGTGTCAATCTCCATCTATTTAAGGAGAGATTTTTTCTTGTTTTCTCCCAATACCAAAATCCTAACCTAATCCTAATTAAGAAACTGGTATCCATTATATATACCCTTATGAACATCTCTCATTTTTCCTTTCTCAAAATTCTCTCTTTTTTGGCCAAAATAGCCCAAAATTTGTCATAAATTCAGCCTTATTTTTTTGAAGCTATAGCAACTTTGCGAAGTCATTGCAACAAACTTCGGACTCTGTTTCACCTCCATTTTTTTAGAACCGTGCCAAAGTTGGCTTTCCAAATCTATAATTTATTTTATGTAATTATGAAAGTGAATTTCTAGAAAATTGTTTGAGAGTCAGTTATCCAAAAAAATTGACATATGGCACTATTTAAAATATTTTTTTGAGATCTCGTACTTCGTTTTGTGAATCGTTTGATGTTTTCAAAAGCTGACACATAGATCTCTAGCATACTAATTTTCCCAAAATTAATAAATTAGTTTATTATTTGTTTAATTTGTAGAACCCATAAGTGGTCGCTGATTCACCGAATTAGTAGACGTTAGCCATAATTACAATAACTTTAAACCAAATTGAGATTGAGTTACACATGTCAACTCCAAACTAATCGAGTACACTATTGGTTACGTTCTTAGTACATTATAATGCTACTCTTCATTGTGTTTTCATGTAGTATCCAGTTTGAGACACGAATTTGACATGATAGTGCTTGTTGTACCCTGCTTGTTATTATTGTTTAGTAAGTCGGGAGGAATAATGCTCAGTAGGTACGTGAACAAACCCAATTATTGTTATTGTGGATAGCTAAGTAATCCACCTCACGTATGGGTTAGTCATACCTTTTATTGTGGATAGCTATTTATATGATATGTCGTATTAGTCCAGCTAATCACATGTCGAGAAGTATTGCAAATGAACTGTCTGTTTTACTTGTACATGTTCATTGCTAATCGTCTTGTTTATAAATGTTCTTGCCACTGGTTTCTTGTACGTGCTTGCTTAATGTTTCCAGTTCATATACATATTTTCCTTGTTGTTATATTGTATCTCTGTTGTTTAGATTTATTTTGAGCTGAGTTAGATTATTGTAATACGGTTTTATTTTGCTTCTTTCCTGACTGGAACGTTGCAGGTGACTTATTATCTTATGCATTTTGGTTCATTCTGGGGAGGTAGAGCATTTTGGAGGTCAATCATAGATTCTAGATAGAATCTGAATTTACATATTTAGCGGATTTGTTCTCGAATATTATTTGATGTATTATTGGAGTTGTAAAATTAAATATTTATTGTGAATGAGCAAATAGATAATTTTGTGATCAAATATTGTTTGTTTGGATTGAAATTATTATTGAGGTCTAGACAGCATACTATCACTGATTTTACGATGCAGGCTGGACTTAGCTATGTACTCGTATCCAAAAAGGGGGAGTGGGTTATGACACGAAGTATAGTTCGCCATCAACTAGTTCAACTGGCTGGCATAAGTATAGGTATATTTTATTGACTTGAGATCGGAATACCATCAGGTGATGGTGCGGAAAGAGGATATTCCAAGGACAGCATTCGAAGTTCTACGGCCAATACTAGATTGTTTATGCCATTTTGATTGAGGGATGCGCCTACTGTATCTATGCATTTGATGAACAAGGTGTTCCATCAACGTCCATACTAGTTGTGGTAGCTTTGATTATAATTTATCGTATGATAGGAGCTACGATGGTAAAATAACTCGTACGAGGGTGATTATCTAAGGTATGTACGCATAGGATAGTACAACTATACTAGAAAGACCAACTAGAATGGAGTGGCAATCTATTTTATAGTAGTTTTAGTTGGTAGAAAATTAGTTTTAGTCGATTGATAGGCATTCCCACACCTGCCCAACCAGATATGATAGATTAGAGGTTTTACATATCCATAGAGATTTGTTAGAAGAAAAAGTATAATTTGTCCTAAATGCTAGAGATACGACTTGAGAGATTATGCTATTAAACTTTGTTATTAGTTATAGTGCCCTAAGAAAATAGGACCTCCTTGTGATAGATTTTATAAAGTATGAATAGAGACTTTTGTTATGAATAGAATGGCTGGGTAAGCTTAAGACTAGACCTAAGCCTGTGTAGAACCATTATTGTATGAATTTTCATTTGAAGAAGATAGGAATGTATTCTTTACATGACTAGATAAGTAGCTAAAGTGGATAGAATATTATGGATGCTTCTTAAAGAATAAGTTAGAATATAGTATAGTATAAAGCCTAACCTCCACAATCAACCATAGAAATATTAGACTAAATCATGCTATCTTTTGCCTAAGAGATGGGCTAGATTAAAGGTACTAGAGAAATTATTATCTAACGATAGTGTCAAGGTGGTTAGTTATCTAAGAGTGTTAGATAGACTAAGAAGATCTAAGTAGAATGGACGATCATCTCTATACATGGTAAGACTAGTCTTGAAATGATCTATAAAAGGATAGGACTAGAAGGATGACCAATAGGTTTATATAGTCGTCTTGTTTAGACTCGACCTTTATCCCGCAGATAGGTATCAATTGTTAGGCTTACTTTTAAGGATTGTATAGATTTCTTATAGGTAGAAGGAGTGGATCACTAATTAAACTATTATAGAAGTTGGGGATGTAACTTACATGAATATAGTATATAGTTTAAGGATTGACAGAGTTACGAATGAATTATGATTTTTCGATGGTTAGTCATAGATAAAGGTGTAAGAGCCAAGTTAAAATCCTTACCTCTAGATTTGTAACCCTTTAGTAATATATAGCATGTTGGAGAAGTGGCATATCGTCTTGCATCGCCCCATCTTTAGAGAGAGGGCAGGATGTGCTCCATGTCTTCTAATTGAGAAAGTATGCGACTGAATTCATCCATGTGGTCGATAATTTTGAGATTACAGTGGGACCCAGTCTATCATACGATGAGCAGTCAGTTGGTATCTTGGATACTAGTGAGAAGACGCTTAGAGGAAAGACGATTAGATTATTTTGAGTTGTATGGAGGCATCATTCTCCATAAGAATCTACTTGGGAGCATAAATTTGGTGGCCCATGCAGGTCGAGTTAGCCGTTTCGGTTACGTTACTGTACCGAGCGGGCCTGCGAATATGATTAAACCTTTAGGATACTCAATCCACAATTTCTTGACAATTCTTTTAGAAATTTCTCTTCCGTTCTTGAACTTCGTATTTTCTCTCGACTATTCTTCATTTGCTTTCTCGTACCAATGATTCTCGTCCCTTCCTATTTCGGAGTGACAAATGATCGTGCTTTATAGAAATTATCAAAAAATCTTAAGTTAAAATGTAAGGTTAGTTTGCTTATTGAATTTTGGTTGCTTGTTAGATAGGAGGGGATTAGATATGTCATATGCTATAGATATCTAGTTGTATGAATTTTGCAACTAGTGTGCAAGGATTATAAAATTTTAGGACATCATGTGTTTGATAGGATAGTGTGACCAAATGTGGGTAGTCATCCTCAGTATATAAATAAATATACGATTATACTAGGTCCCACAAATATGGTAGTCACTCGATCAAGAATAGAGTAGTAGTTTTCGTGTAAAGATTGACCATCTACAAGAAGAACCTAAAATGTAGCCTAACCCAACCCATTTACTATTATGCCCTATCAGTTGTATAGTGAGGATTATACATAATGGTAGGTATCACTTAGCTTGGTGAGGTAAAAAGAGACTTCTATAATTGTGATAATGGTTAGGAGGATATAGTTAGACGTTTAGATTAGATGCACAATTTATAAGAATCCCTAGTAGGTAAACAAAGTTGGCAACCTTTCAAATTTAGGAAGGAGTTAGTGGCCATAGATGGTAGGAAAACAATTAAAGATAGTGAATTAGTATTAGTTTAACAGTTGTTTCTCTTATACTAAAGTAGCAATCTCTTAGAGAATTTCCCTTCAATATTTGAAGAACAAGATGGATCATTTGTTAGATGGCTGAAAAGCGCCTTCTTCCTTATCATTATTGAGTTGTTTGACAAATTGAATTTCGAGAAAGAAATCCTTTTAAGGTGGTTAGATTGTAAGCACCCTAATTTTTGGTAATTATTTTTATTTTATTTTATATGATTTCTATTTATTAGATTATATTTTTTTAATTATGATTATAGATGTACTTTTCGTAGCTTTGATTTTTGGAGCATAAGAAATACCAATCTTTTGAAACATCCTTCACGAGTTTTGAAGTAGACACCTGTACCTTCAATTTGATATATCATGTCCCATCCAAACTTGTCCCCTAATATTCTTCTGACTTCGCGCAACTTCGGGTCAATTTAGGCCAATTGACCTTTTACCGTAATTCTGTACCAGACTTCCAACGAGAGTTCGGAACTCGATATCGATCAAAACCATTTGACACAACATATCATTTTGATGCATTTTGAGTCTACGACATACATGCCAAGGAAGTTCCACTCAATCGAGTTCTCTTATGCTATTTATTTGTCAATGACACCGGAGACTCATTGGTTGACTTTTCGAGTTTGAGTTTGCTAGAAAATATGTTTGGACCCTAACCTAGCCAACCTTATTTGGTAGAGCCATATTAGGTTGCCATGACTTAGTAGAATTATTTTAGGAATATTATATATCCAAATAGGCTTACATGCAATTTTGTATATATTTGAAGTACAAGACGACCAAGAACGTTGGCATGGATAGTGTAGTCGTGTGCTTTCACTAGTGTATTAGCCATACTAGGAAAGACCTAGCCACAACAATGACCATACTTGGAAAACCAGTCGAAGTTGAGACTTAACCCTATAGACGATTTAATTATCTATTAATTAGATTATTATTTTTTTAGGAGATCCGATCGTGCTAAACTAGTCAAACTGGACCCGAACCAAACCCAAGCCTGTGTAGTCACATATTGCGTCTAGAGACGTAGATATTTTATGTTAGGTATATGGTTCGCAATTTATTTTAATGATCTAATAAATATTTTCTAAATAATTATTACATATGCAATACAAGTTTTACTGATAATTTATATAGGACATATTTGGAATATCGTTAGATTTTATGTAGACCAATAATCATGGGTATATATATTTTATACACAAAAGTATGTCTAAGTTAAGTATATAAATAAAAGAATAGCTAGTAATATTATTGAATTATATTTTTAGAATTGGAAATATATGTGGATAAATAAAGTTTATTTATAAACTTTAGTATATATATATATATATATATATATATATATATATATATATATATATATATATATATATATATATATATATATATATATAAGATACATCTCCTTCATGAGCTCCCCTCCAGAGCTCCCCCTTCCAGAGTTCCCCCCCCCCCCCCCCCCCCCGCTCGACGTTGGCGCCGGGACAGGGCGGGCCCGGCGAACCGCCGTCAACTACAACCCTACCTTCCTCGGCGCCGTCCGCGCACGCCGTCGGTGGTTCGTCCTCTCCCGATGGCAAGCGCGCTCCGGTGGCCACGCACCCGTCTCTCGCCTTATCGGCCGACCAGCTAGCCCTGATCGGGTTAGCCTCCGCCGCGGTGGCCCCGAAGCTCCGGTGGCCGCCGCCACCTGCGGTGCTCGCCCCCGATCCGGCGAAGAGTCCCCTCCCATCCGAGGGATGGCAGAAGTCGGCGGCCGCGGTAAAGTCCTACCCCCAGGCTTTGCACCTCCCCTCCGGTGGCTGCGCCCTACAACGACCCATCTTGGCGCCCCCTCCTGGTCGGGCTGCAAGGTCGGGAGGCATCCTAAAATACCGCCTCGTGATTGGGACCTTCCCACTCGAGTAATTCAAATTCAAATTTGAACCCCCTTTCTCGCAGTGGACGGGAGCTCCGGGCGCTACGCGCCCACTCCCCAGGCCCGGGGCAGCCATATGCCCACCTCACGGTGGGGTGGCTATGCTCCCACCACAGCCCGACCGGCTGTCTGCTATGCGCCCCATACAGCACGGGCAACTATGCGGCCCCGACCCGCTCGGGCGGCCATACGCCCCTTCTCGTCGAGGGGCATGCGCCGACCCTCGCGTCGCCGAGGGTCGGATCTTTGCCCTTTCCTTCCGAGGACTACCATGCGCCCGCTACTGCTCCACGGAGCTCTACCTATGTACCCACCTCTCATTCCGCGGGCGGTTTGTCGACCTCCCTCCCTCCAGCCGGATGTCATATGCCTCCAGCCGGATGCCATGCACCCACCCACCCCCGCTCTGCCGTATGCGCCGTTCCTCGCCTCCCGAGGTCTCATACGCCCGCCTTTGGCGGTTATGCGCCCACCTCCCTTGGTGCAACCACCGACCATTTTACAGTCTCCAACCCGGCTGGGTCCGCCACTCGCCGGAAGCACACAGATGGGTCGTCCTTGTCTCATTGCGCTGCAGTCGCACTTTCACCTACACCTCCAACCTCTCATCCCGGGCACCTCCATCCCGGTAGTGCAACGATCCCCTCTTTCAGAGAGATTCTGCGGCCAAATCGCAAGGCACAGCTTCCCCTCCAGACCGAGGACATCGAGCTGCCAGACAGCGACCTCCCGAACCCCTCCGACGGCCATACCATCCCTATTATGTTCTCCGCAGATGAGATATCCTCCTTATCTGCATGCTTTGCGAGGACGTTCGTGTTGAAATTCTCCTCCGGATGCCCAAAAATCCTCATAGCATAAGAAGCCATCGCTGGCTGGGGACTCTCCTCAGCGTACAAGGTCGCCTCGCTGGACCCCAAATACCTACTCCTCCACCTCTCCTCCGACGCCGACTACTCCTTAGTCTGGGCTAAAGGTACCACCAGCATTGGCCCACATAGCGTCAAGATCCTTAAATGGTCCCCCGGATTCAACCCAAAAGTTCACTCGACAATAATCTTAGCGTGGATCACCCTACCAAACCTCCCACTTGTCTGCTTTGCCCCCGCTGCTCTTAAGAGAATTGCCAGCTCCTTTAGGACCCTCGTGGCCATCGCCAAACTCCCACACTTTCTGATCGATCTCGGGGAACAGACACACCTTTAGTCGCTGGTGTATGACAACATCATAATATTCTGCCAGTTCTGTCAGATTAGAGGCCACCTCACAAAGCATTGCTTCAGATCCCACCCCGAGCTTAAAAAAAAAACTCCCCAGAAGTCGCAAGCCCCTAAGGCAACCCAACTCTCCCCCTCAGCCCCTATTCTTCCCCTAAAAAACTTCCACTCCCACTTCGACGACCGCGATGGCTCTCCTATTTCCAGCCCCCCTGTCGGCTAAAGCCATCGCCCCCGTCGAACCTCCGGCCATCACCCTCAACAACATATTCAATATCCTCACCTCTTCCACTCCAGACGTCGTCCAAGAACACCCCCTTCCAGCCAGGATCCCTTCCGCTGATTGTGAGAAGTCCGTTGAAGAGCAACCGAACTACATTATCTCTCTGGTCAAAGAGGAAAAGAACCAGATGGCTTTGATCATCCATCCGGCCCTAGCAGATATTGCTTTCTCTCCCCTTAGCTTCGGGAGCATCACAAGAACGACCTGGCCACCTTAGGCCTCGTTCCCGCGGATAGGTTCCAGCCAGCCAAGGACGCTGGCTTCTTGGACCCCATCAACCCCCTCTGCGCGCTGGCTGAGATAGAGAAAGAAGATGTCTCACCCCCGACGGAGGAAGCATGTAACACAACTCAAGACTCGGCCGAGGCGTCAGAAGTCACCGCAGCTGCATCCACGAGAGCCCCCAAAATCCCACACAACAAGAAAAAAAAACACTCCCAAGAGCACAAGGTCATAACCACTAGGTTAGCCACAAACCTCAATACCTACCCACCCCCCCACCCCCCCACCCCCTCCACCCCCCCCACCCCCCTCCCCCCGCATCCATCTGTTACTCCCCGTTCCCGGAATGCGTATTTTTACATGTACAACTCATATATACTTATTTAATATTTATCATGTATTATCCTGTATTTAAATTCCTATAATTTCATGTTAATTAATTATCTGCTCTTTAATTTTCATGTTAATTAATTTTCTGCAATTTTATTCCTGTAATTTTATTTCTGCATTTTATTTCTGTATTTTATTTCCTGCTGTTATTCCTTGCTGTTAGTCTTGCTTTTGGTTCGGCCTAGATTGGGTTTTCTCGGGTTCATGGTGGTTCACATGAACCAAACCCCCACCTACCACCCCTTCCATATTTAAAGCTCCCATCTCCTTCTCTCTCTTTATAACTCTCATTCTTCACCATTACTTCTTCTTCTTCCTCTCATCACTCTCCACCTACCAGGAGAAGGCAAGTACATCTTGCTTCTCCTCCACCTATTTTTATGGTTCACTTGTCTTCCCCTTGTGATTCTAAGAGAGTTTACTACTTAGCATTTTTGTTTTCTTTGGCTCGTTTCTTACAGATCTATGTTGTCGTATTTTCGGTTGTTCATGGGTTTTGATCTCCCAACTTGGCGTGTTTCAGAAGAAGATAGTTCATGTTGTAGAGCTTCTCCTTCTACACCATTCTGAACCATGGGAACCTTGATTGGAGTTCGGGAGATTTAGTCACGCATACGTCTTTACGTGTTTGCGTGAATTTTTAGTCACGCTCACGTCTTTACGTGTTTGCGTGAATTTTAGTCATGCACACGTCTTTACGTGTTTGCGTGAATTTTTAGTCACGCTCACGTCTTTACGTGTTTGCGTGAATTTTAGTCACGCACACGTCTTTACGTGTTTGCGTGAATTTTGAGTCACGCTCACG
The DNA here is from genome assembly GCA_029216955.1 of Iris pallida. NCBI lineage: Eukaryota > Viridiplantae > Streptophyta > Magnoliopsida > Asparagales > Iridaceae > Iris > Iris pallida. The sequence continues at coordinate 2,258,555 of JANAVB010034018.1, read as the reverse complement.
TCTTTACGTGTTTGCGTGAATTTTGAGTCACGCTCACGTCTTTACATGTTTGCGTGAATTTTATTCACGCTCATGTCTTTACGTGTTTGCGTGAATATTGAGTCACGCTCACGTTCTTACATGCATGTGTGAATTTTAGTCACGCTCACTCTGTGCGTGCATGAATTTCTTGTCACGCTCACTCTGTGCGTGCGTGAATTTCTTATCACGCTCACTCTGTGCGTGTGTGAATTTCATATCACGCTCACGCTGTGCGTGCATGAATTACCCTTCACGCTCACGCTGTGCGTGCCAGCGTGAACCACTTTTCAAGCTCACGTTGTTTATACGCTCACTCCATCATACTAGACTTGGCGTGACTTGTTGGCCTTAGCATAAGACTTGTTGGCGTGACTTGTTGGCCTTAGCATAGACTTGTTGGCGTGACTTCCTGACCTGGGTGTTTCTATTTGTTCTCTAATTTATTCATTTAATGGTAGCATGATAATCTTCCTATTATATCCTTATGCCTTTCGCATGAACTCGATAATCTTAGCATGTTACTATTTTAATATATATAGTTGTGTAGAATGTGCCCTGTGTCTTGATTGGTTTATGGATACCCAGTGAGACTGGAACTTAACCTTGAGAGTTATTGACTCGACCCCATTTAATGCTAATTGACTTTCATGCCTTGTCACCATTGATGACGATGGTTATCTTGACTAAAATTGATCATGCGTTCCTAGTTGGAACTAAGAGACTGGCTAGTCGTCTTATTGAATTGAATGAATGAGACACGTTCATGATATGAACTATTGTAATCGACTGGCTGATCCCGAATATTGACATACAGGCACATGCAGGATTCAAAGTATTTATTTATTTTACAAAAGAAGCATGTGTACTTTATGGTCAAGGTATGATTATTCTGTGGTTAGTTTGGATTATTGCATTACGCTATATAAGACCTGCAACCTAACCGCACTGGTATCGTTGTAGAGTTGTGCATATCGTACCCCGTACGAAAGTACTCATTTAAATTACCATGATCCACGGCATGGGATTTCACTCAACGTAGAGACTATTAAGTTAAATAAAATAATAATTGCATGGAGAGAATGGATCCTCGAGTTCTTACATGGCAGCCCTCTTGGGACTAGTAGTGCCCGACAGGCCGGCTGGTTCCTACAGATACTGTAAACCTGCCACACGGGCAGGGAGCGGTATCTGCTTATTTTATTATTGTATATTGTATATTGATGACGGGCGTCCCGCTGGGACTCGTCTAATTCATGATTGGCGTAATTGATTGACTGGATAGACTAGCCTTGCTCGCACATAGTAAGAACTGAGGAATCCCTAATTACATAATTTCACGATAACTTGGGACTCACAATAGCAAGCCGTAGGAGTTGATTGGCCGTTCAAGATGATTTGTTTGTGTACTATACCTACTCTGTTGCCTAACTGAGATGATCAGAATGTCAGGACATGACGGGCCAACTTCTGTCCTTGTTTGGTTGGGAGGTTGGTTCGAAGTGTCGTGATGTTATGTGAATCCTAGTAGAAAGCAGAGATCTATTATTATATTCTCTTACTTACTGGTTTAATCCTTCATATCGTGTTTCCTTGTGGTACTTGCTATTAGAGGTCTAATCTCTCTGGTTTTGCATGGCCAGATTTAGAGCCGGTTCCCGAGGACTCAGCTTACTTCCACCTCCAAGATGGTCAATACTAGGGGAATGATCGCAGGAGGACTCGAGTGGGTTCCTTACTTCACCGCTCGTTTTGTTATTTACTTTACATTTTGCCGTTTGGCACCGACATGTTAGTCGGATAGTCTTGCACTTGCTTTTACATAATTGTAACTAAGTCAGACTGCTGCTGATAACAATTGTGTATATGTTACTATATCATCTGGCTATGTTTTGTAAAGCCAGATCTCAAGAACATCTTGACTAAGCGTTTGGGACGCCTTACTGCTTTATCTTACATGTTCTCTATTTTTGCTTCTTGTTTGAATGATTGAGACAATAGATGTGAAGTGACCATAGTAAGACTTTCATGTAGTATGCACCCCCTCGTCTGGTTAGACAGCATTGATCATATTATACGGTATTCTTCTACCCGTAATACGTACCTGGCTGAGTCATTCCCCCGCTCTCCAGTATTCTGGTTCTGGGGCGTGACAAGGTTTTAGTGGTGGCCCATGCAGGTCTAATTTCAGACTTGTAGGGTGTTTTGATTTATAGGATGTCTCAATCACACGTGTCCTCCCCTTGATCTCTTGATTCGTTATTCTCAACCTTGCTTGATATTCCGGTATCCTTTGACTTTATTGATCCTTCAATGTCCGGTTGTTTGATTATTCTCTTGTCCCTTTTCTTAGGGGCACTTCGTCCGCATCGGTCAGAGCTGGGCAGCAACAACAAGGGCAACATGTGCAACATGACCAGGTTGGTCAGCAACAAGGGCCAGTCTCACCTCAAGAGACTATCCAAGAAGAAGTGATAGTAGAACCAGCAGCTGAACCGCAGTATCCGGAAGTTCCAACACCAACCATAGTCCCACCTACCCCTGTGGAAGTGGACACCCCAGCCCTTCTGGAGATCATGAGAGGAATGATGGCTACTCAGCAACATCAGATGTTGGCCCAGCAGCACATGCACACTCAGCTATAAGAGCAGAATGTGTTGCTCAACCAAGGATTACAGACGGCTTTGGAAAGAGGAATGAGGACTGATTCAGGAGCATCAGCCAGGTTTTGTAAGTACAACCCCCGCCGTTTCGAGGGCACGGAGGATGCCATCTCAGCAGATGCATGGCTTAAGGATATTGAGGCTATTCTGATAGCAGCTAAGGTACCGGCAGAAGAACGTATGGATCTAGTGAAGTTGTTACTTCAGGATCTCGCACGTGATTGGTGGGAATTAGAGGAAGTGGGCATCAGACGTCCTGTGGCTTGGGACGATTTCACTGCAAGATTCAAGACCAAGTACTACGGAGTTGTGGCACGGTTTGAGCTACAACAGAAGTTTATCAACCTCAGGCAGGCCGGCAAGACTATAGATGCTTATGCAGCGGAGTTCTGTAGATTGAGTAGATTCGTCCCAGAGATGGTAGCAACAGAGAGCCAGAGGGCTATGAGGTTCCAGCAAGGGTTTTATCTTGAACTCTTGTAATTTATAGAGGGGCACAATTACCAAACTTTTGACGAAGTATTGACGGCAACTCGAAGGCATGAGATCACCATTCAGAGGCTTGCGACAAGGACTAGGGGTCAGAAGAGATCCCACAGTCAGATTGAAGGAGGAGGGGAGCAGCACCCCGAACAACAGCACCATCTACTGGCATTCGTATCCACGATGTGGCGATACGAGGACCAGCGCCACCACTCAGGCAGCAGCAATAGCAACAGAGGAAGAACCAGCAACCTCCGACGGGCTGCACTTATTGTGGAAAGATGGGGCACACTAGAGATGTGTGTCGGACATTGAATGGACTGTGTCTGATATGTGGAAATCCAGACCATCGGGTTACCACATGTCCCATAAATTCGAGGTCAGGAGGACCAGGGCAACAGTTTCCTGCTCTGCCAGCACCAGGGGCAGGCCAGTATCGAGGACCAGCGATGGCAGTAAGGCCTTTGGCACAGCGTCCGTTAATGCCACAGGCTCAGATGTTTCGGCAGCAGGGGCCGTCGATGCAGCAACACCAACATAGACCACCCCAGCATCATCAAGGAAGGGGCCAGCAGCAACATCAGGCTAGGCCGCAGCATGGGAACCAGCAAGGAGGTCGAGGGCAAGCATTCACTCTGTCCTTGGAGGAGGCATTGGCATCGGAAGATATTATGGCAGGTAACATTCTCGTCGCCTCATATCCCGCAGTAGCATTATTTGATTCGGGAGCATCATACTCATTTATATCTGCACAATTTACGACACGACTAGGAGTGGAGTTCGAGGTATTGCCAGGGAGGTTGAATATACTCACTGGTAATGGGCTCGTAGGAGTTAGTAGAGTTATTTTAGCATGTAGCATTGTAGTTTGCAGGCATTCTTTACCCGCCCGGTTGATAGAATTTCCTGTTAGAAATTCCGACGTTATCTTAGGTATGGACTGGCTGAAAGACAGTCATACGACAATAGATTGTCGTAGAGGGAGTGTATCTTTTGATATTCCAGGCATGAAGAGATTCACCTTAGTCAGATCAGGGGCAACTCAGCAAGAGCAGGGAGTAATAACGGCAATGGAAGAAGTTCAGATTCCGAAGGTAGTTGAAGAGTTTTTAGACGTATTTCCTGAAGAACTTCCAGGTCTACCACCGATTAGGGATATTGAGTTCAGTATAGAATTGGTACCATGAACTAAACCGATATCAGATCGAGTTTACAGAATGTCGAATTCAGAGCAGGCAAAGATATATCAGCACATAGAGGAACTGAAGGAGAAGAAGTTCATCCAAGCTAGCGTGTCGCCCTGGGCAGCACCAGTGGTACTTGTGGGGAAGAAGGATGGTTCTTCCAGATTGTGCATTGACTACAGGAAGCTTAACGTGGCAACAGTAAAGAACAAGTACCCATTAGCCAGGATCGACGACTTATTTGATCAGTTGAGCCAAGCCAGAGTTTTCTCCAAGATAGATCTTCGTTCAGGGTATCATCAGGTGAGGGTTCGGAAGGAAGATATTCCCAAGACAGTATTCAGGTCGAAGTATGGGCATTATGAATTCTTAGTAATATCGTTTGGTTTGACCAATCCTCCAGCAATATTTATGGATATGATGAATCGCATCTTTATGCCATACTTGGACCAGTTTGTCATTGTGTTTCTTGACGACATTCTCGTATACTCTGCTAGTGAAGAGGAGCATGAAGACCACCTCAGGAGAGTGTTACAGGTTCTGAGAGAGAACCAGTTGTATGCCAAGCTCAGCAAGTGTGAGTTTTGGTCGGATCATATTTTATTTTTGGGTCACATCATATCAGGAGCTGGAGTAGCAGTAGATCCCAAGAAGATAGAAGCAGTAGAGAGTTGGCCAGTACCTAAGACCATAGCAGATGTGCGGAGCTTCTTAGGATTGGCAGGATATTATAGAATGTTTGTGTCAGACTTTGCAAGGCTTTCAGCACCCATGACCCGTTTGACCCGAAAGGATGTACCATTCGTTTGGTCGGCAGAATGTCAGGCATCACTTGAGACTTTGAAGCAGAAGTTGATATCAGCACCTATTCTTACATTGCCAGTTAGACCCGAAGGTTTTACAGTATATTATGATACGTCCGGTAAAGGACTTGGATGTGTCCTTATGCAACATGGGAAGGTGATAGCATATGCATCTAGGCAGCTTCGGAACCACGAGAAGAATTACCCAACTCATGATTTGGAATTAGCAGCAGTAGTGTTTGCTCTGAAGCTTTGGAGGCATTACTTATATGGTGACCGAGTAGAAATGTACACAGACCATAAAAGTCTGAAGTACATTTTTACTCAGAAAGAACTAAACATGAGGCAGAGAAGATGGCTAGAGTTGATCAAGGATTATGATGTGGAGCTTCAGTATCACCCAGGCAAGGCTAATGTAGTAGCAGACGCTCTTAGCAGAAGAGGCAGCGCATTTATGTTGACAACACAGAGGCATATCTTAGAAGACCTTCAGGGGATGGGCATAGAAGTTATACTTCCTAGTGATGTAGGAGTTCTAACAAGTCTGCAAGTTCAATCCGACTTGGTAGACAGGATCAAGGCAGCTCAGGCACAAGACCCAAGGATTCAGAAGCTTAGGGCAGAATGTGAGTCAGGACTCAGGAAGGAGATAAGAATTCATGAAGATAGTACACTTAGGTTTGGATCACGTCTATGTGTGCCTAGTGGAGATATCCGACAGGAGGTTATGGCAGAAGCTCACAGTTCTCAGTATTCTATTCACCCTGGAGGGACCAAGATATACCAAGATATTAAACAGCATTTCTGGTGGAACGGGATGAAGAGGGAGATAGCTAGATTTGCTTCCCGTTGCTTGGTATGTCAGCAAGTGAAGGCAGAACAGCAGAGGCCAGCTGGGTTATTGCAACCGCTTCCTATTCCGGAATAGAAATGGGAGCATATTACAATGGTCTTTGTGACCGGTTTACCGAGATCACCAAGTGGTAAGGATGCTATTTGGGTAATCGTGGATCGGCTTACGAAGGTAGCACACTTTCTTTCTTTCAGAGTAGGGCAATCTACAGAGAAATTGGCAGAGTTATATATGCAACAGATAGTCAGGCAGCGTGGAGTCCCTGTCAGTATTGTGTCGGATCGAGATACCCACTTTATATCACATTTTTGGAAGAGCTTACATCATAGTTTGGGTACCAAGTTAAGATTTAGCACGGCTTACCATCCGCAGACAGATGGGCAATCAGAAAGAATAATTCAAACTTTAGAAGACATGTTGCGAGCTTGCACTCTAGATTTTGGAGGGTCTTGGGAGAGTCACCTGCACTTAGTCGAGTTCTCATACAACAACAGTTATCAAGCTAGTATCCAGATGGCGCCATTCGAAGCACTATATGGTAAGAAGTGCAGGTCACCGCTTGCATGGGATGATATCGGGGAGAGGAAGATGTTAGGCCCGGAAATGATTGTTCAGACGGTTGAAGTGGTTAAGGGAATTAGAGAGCGACTTAGAGTTGTGCAGGACCGGCATCGTCATTGGGCGGACCAGCATCGTAGGCCGTTAGAGTTCTCTGTTGGGGACCACGTATTCTTGCGGATCTCACCTACTCGTGGGGTCATTAGATTTGGCGTTCGCGGAAAATTGAGTCCGCAGTACGTGGGCCCATTTGTTATCCTTGGTCGGGTAGACGATGTTGCTTATCGTTTATCCCTCCCACCTTCATTACGAGAGGTGCATGACGTATTTCATGTATCTCAATTACGTAGGTATGTATCGGACCCAAGCCATATCCTCGATCATTCTGAGCTGGTTGTTGGTACCAACCTGTCTTACGAGGAACAGCCTGTGTCTATTTTGGACCGAAGAGAGAAGATACTCAAAAACCGAACAATTAGTCTTGTCCGTGTTGCTTGGGGTCATCACTCCTTGGAAAAGTCAACGTGGGAACGTGAGGATGATATCCGATCACAGTATCCACACCTGTTTGACTCACAAGGTATATTTTTTTTGTATACCTTGATTGTCCTGATTCTTCATGCTTATCACCTTATAGGTAGAGCTACTTGATAATATAGAATGATGAATTTACATATATAGTACTTGCTTTTGATATGGTAAAACGATTGCTTGATCACTCGAATTGCTTGTATTAGTTTAGCTCCGATATTTCTATCCTGCTTGGATTTGAAATTCCGTGGACGAAATTTTTCTAAGGTGGGTAGAGATGTCACTCCCCGTTCCCGGAATGCGTATTTTTACATGTACAACTCATATATATTTATTTAATATTTATCATGTATTATCCTGTATTTAAATTCCTATAATTTTATGTTAATTAATTATCTGCTCTTTAATTTTCATGTTAATTAATTTCCTGCAATTTTATTCCTGTAATTTTATTCCTGTATTTTATTTCTGCATTTTATTTCCTGCTGTTATTCTCTGCTTTTAGTCTAGCTTTTGGTTCGACCTAGATTGGGTTTTCTCGGGTTCATGGTGGTTCACATGAACCAAACCCCCACCTACCATCCCTTCCATATTTAAAGCTCCCATCTCCTTCTCTCTCTTCATAACTCTCATTCTTCACCATTACTTCTTCTTCTTCCTCTCATCACTCTCCACCTACCAGGAGAAGGCAAGTACATCTTCCTTCTCCTCCACCCATTTTTATGGTTCACTTGTCTTCCTCTTGTGATTCTAAGAGAGTTTACTACTTAGCATTTTTGTTTTCTTTGGCTCATTTCTTACAGATCTATGTTGTTGTATTTTCGGTTGTTCATGGGTTTTGATCTCCCAACTTGGCGTGTTTCAGAAGAAGATAGTTCATGTTGTAGAGATTCTCCTTCTACTTCTGAACCATGGAAACCTTGATTGGAGTTCGAAAGATTTAGTCACGCACACGTCTTTACGTGTTTGCATGAATTTTTAGTCACGCTCACGTCTTTACGTGTTTGCGTGAATTTTAGTCACGCACACGTCTTTACGTGTTTGCGTGAATTTTTAGTCACGCTCACGTCTTTACGTGTTTGCGTGAATTTTAGTCACGCACACGTCTTTACGTGTTTGCGTGAATTTTGAGTCATGCTCACGTCTTTACGTGTTTGCATGAATTTTGAGTCACGCTCACGTCTTTACATGTTTGCGTGAATTTTAGCCACGCTCATGTCTTTACGTGTTTGCGTGAATTTTGAGTCACGCTCACGTTCTTACATGCATGCGTAAATTTTAGTCACGCTCACTCTGTACGTGCATGAATTTCTTGTCACGCTCACTCTGTGCGTACGTGAATTTCTTATCACGCTCACTATGTGCGTGCGTGAATTTCATATCACGCTCACGCTGTGTGTGCGTGAATTATCCTTCACGCTCACGCTGTGCGTGCCAGCGTGAACCACTTTTCACGCTCACGTTGTTTATACGCTCACTCCTTCACACTAAACTTGGCGTGACTTGTTGGCCTTAGCATAAGACTTATTGGCGTAACTTGTTGGCCTTAGCATAGACTTGTTGGCGTGACTTCCTGACCTGGGTGTTTCTATTTGTTCTCTAATTTATTCATTTAATGGTAGCATGATAATCTTTCTATTATATCCTAATACCTTTCGCATGAACTCGATAATCTTAGCATGTTACTATTTTAATATATATGGTTGTGTAGAACGTGCCCTGTGTCTTGATTGGTTTATGGATACCCAGTGAGACTGGAACTTATCCTTGAGAGTTATAGACTCGACCCCATTTAATGCTAATTGACTTTCATGCCTTGTCACCATTGATGACGATGGTTATCTTGACTAAAATTGATCATGCGTTCCAAGTTGGAACTAAGAGACTGGCTAGTCGTCTTATTGAATTGAATGAATGAGACACGTTCATGATATGAACTATTGTAATCGACTGGCTGATCCCGAATATTGACATACAGGCATATGCAGGCTTCAAACTATTTATTTATTTATTTTACAAAAGAAGCATGTGTACTTTATGGTCAAGGCATGATTATTCTGTAGTTAGTTTGGATTGTTGCATTACGCTATGTAAGACCTGCAACCTAACCGTACTGGTATCGTTGTAGAGTTGTGCATATTATACCCCGTACGAAAGTACTCATTTGAATGACCATGATCCACAGCATGAGATTTCACTCAACGTAGAGACTATTAAGTTAAATAAAATAATGATTGCATGGAGAGAATGGATTCCCGAGTTCTTACATGGCAGCCCTCTTGGGACTAGTAGTGGCCGACAGGCCGGCTGGTTCCCACAGATACTGTAAACCTGCCACACGGGCAGGGAGCGGTATCTGCTTATATTATTATTGTATATTGTATATTGATGACGGGCGTCCCGCTGGGACTCGTCTAATTTATGATTGGCGCAATTGATTGACTGGATAGACTAGTCTTGCTCGCACATAGTAAGAACTGAGGAATCCCTAATTGCATAATTCTAGGATAACTTGGGACTCACAATAGCAAGCTGTAGGAGTTGATTGGCCGTTCAAGATGATTTGTTTGTGTACTATACCTACTCTGTTGCCTAACTGAGATGATCAGAATGTCCGGACATGACGGGCCAACTTCTGTCCTTGTTTGGTTGGAAGGTTGGTTCGAAGTGTCGTGATGTTATGTGAATCCTAGTGGAAAGCTGAGATCTATTATTATATTCTCTTACTTACTGGTTTAATCCTTCATATCGTGCTTCCTTGTGGTACTTGCTATTAGAGGTCTAACCTATCTGGTTTTGCATGGCCAGATTTAGAGCCGGTTCCCGAGGACTCAGCTTACTTCCACCTCCAAGATGGTCAATACTAGGGGAATGATCGCAGGAGGACTCGAGTGGGTTCCTTACTTCACCGCTCGTTTTGTTATTTACTTTATATTTTGCCGTTTGGCACCGCATATTAGTCGGATAGTCTTGCACTTGCTTTTACATAATTGTAACTAAGTCAGACTGCAGATGATAACAATTGTGTATATTTTACTATATCATCTGGCTATGTTTTGTAAAGCCAGATCTCAAGAACTTCTTGACTAAGCGTTTGGGACGCCTTACTGCTTTATCTTACATGTTCTCTATTTTTGCTTCTTGTTTGAATGATTGAGACAATAGATGTGAAGTGGCCATAGTAAGACTTTCATGTAGTATGCACCCCCTCGTCTGGTTAGACAGCATTGATCGTATTATACGGTATTATTCTACCCATAATACGTAGCTGGCTGAGTCATTCCCTCGCTCTCCAGTATTCTGGTTCTGGGGCGTGAAACCATCCTAATGCTTAACATCCTCTCGTGGAATATTAGAGGGCTGGCCAATAAACCTACCTTGAGGAGATTAATTAGCCTCAAAAAAACACACCGGGTGGACATCTTAGTAATTATCGAACCCAAAATCCTTCAGAGAAAACTCAAATCCATCCAACTTCAACTTAGCTTTCCGTCCGTGGTCACCGGGTGCCATGACATCTGGATCCTCTTCGCCGTCGAATACAAGTTTTGCATCATTCAGAACTCAAAACGGGCGCTCTCCTACTAGCTGGAGCACCTCACTCTCCCATCCCGATCCCTCCTCTCCGCTGTCCAGGACAGCTGTGATTTCACCGAGTGTAAGCTACTCTGGGACACCCTATCGGATACACTCCTCCACCTCAACAACCCTCCTTGGCTCTGTCTCAGAGACTTCAACACGATCTCGTACAGAGAGAAGAAATCTGGGGGTTGCCCTCCCCCCAGCCGGCCATGAATGACTTCAACACCTTCATCTTCAATGCCCACATGTCCCTCCTCCCCTTCTCCGGTAACGCCTTCACCTGGTGCAACATGCAGGATGGCGCCCGACGATAATACTCCCGTCTGGATCGGGCCTTGATCGATAACCGTTGGTCCGACATGGATCTCATCTCCAACCTCTCTCATCTCAACTCTACCAAATCAGACCATTCCCCTCTCCTAATCGAGATCAGCAGCAATTCCTACCTTATCAAAAACCTTTTTGATTCTTGGACTTCTGGAGATATCACCCTTAATTCAGAAACACTGTGGCCTCCACCTGGAACTCGACGAGCCACCCCGACCCCCTTGTCAGTGTGGCCGCCAAACTTAAGACAACCAGGGGTGCGCTATCAACCTAGAGCATACTCGCTTTCGACAACATCTTCCAAGAGGTAAAGAAGGCGGAGGATGATGCCGCTCGGGCTGAGATTCGGTACGCCTTCGACCCTTCTGCGGAGGCTCGTTCCGCACTCACCAAAGCTTTCCTCAAATCTTGCCTAAAGGTCGAGATAGAATTTTGGAAGAAGAAAGCCAGATTGACCTGGGAGGTCGAGGGCGACAGAAACTTTAGCTTCTTCCACGCTTGTGTTAAAGGGCACAGACATCAACTTAATCTGTACCAAATCTCCGACGAGAATGGCACCTTACTCAAAGATAAGCAGAGCATCCACATGGCAATAGCTAACTTCTATACCAAATTATTCTCCAAAGACATCGTCGTTAAAGATAAGGAATTCCTGGCTAAGGTCCCCAACCTGATCAGCGAGTGTGACAAGGCGCAGCTCTTGACCCCCCCTTTTGCGGAGGAAGTCAAGTCCGCAATCTGGGCCCATGACGAATACAGTGCCCCCGTGCCAGATGATTTCTCTGGTGTCTTCTTTCGATCTTGTTGGGACATCATCGGATCAGACTTTCATGAGGCCGTGGTTGTATTTTTTTAAGGCACGAGCTACCCCAAATCCATCTCTCATGCCAGCCTTATCCTTATCCCAAAAAAGAAAACCCGGGGTCCTTCAGAGACTTCAGAACGATCAGCTTATGCACCTTCAACAATAAAATCATCTCCAAAATCATCGTGAACTACATGTACACTCTTCTTTCCAAGATTATCTCCGAGGAGCAAAGCTGCTTCGTCCCTAGGCAAAATATCTTCGACAACATCCTTTTCGCTCAAGAAATGATAACTTGCATAAAATTCCTGTCCAGGGGAGGGAACGCCGCCATCAAACTCGATATGGAGAAAGCCTATGACCGGCTGGACTGGCAATTCATGATTTGGGTATTCAGGGCTTTCGGGTTCTCTGAGATTTGGATTGGCATAATCTTCAGATCCATAAGCAACTCTTGGTTCTCCACTGTCATCAACGGACAAGCCGACGGCTTCTTCAAGTCTAGCCGCGGGGTTTGACAGGGAGACCCTTTATCCTCTACCATCTTCATCATCGCTTCCGAAGAGCTCAGCAAAAACTTGAATAGCATTCCAAATACCCCCAGATTTCACCACTATCATATCATCACTGGCTGCCCTTTAATTACTCATCTGGCCTACGCCGATGACATCCTCATCTTCTCTTCCGAAGATATCGGGTCGATGAAGGTGGTCAGCAGAACGCTCGAGAAATACACCAAATGCTCTGGCATGTTTGCCATTAATTATCAAAACAAGAACTACAGAGGAACTAGATTTGATTGCAAACTTAAAAGTTCAACAGAGAGCCTGGAAAGAAATCCTAGGAAACAATCTAAGTATAATTGTTTAGTTTTGATTTTGGGGGAGGTAACGGTGGAGACTCGGGAGAAGTGTAGAAACTCTGCCTTACTCCTTGGACTATCGGACACAGTCTTTGCTCTTGAGAAAATGCTCTTGATTTTTTTTCTAGACAGCCCTTAGCATGGGTGTGGTACCCTATAATTTATAATAATTTTGGGACGAAGCATATTTTGGGCCGTATAGATGGTCTCGTAGCCACGTGGCTGTAATAGCACACGAAGACTCAGTCTTTGGCTGCCAGCTGGTGGTTTGTTGAGATTTCTTTGTTTCAGCAAATCTGGGTGGTTGAGACTTGGTCAACTTGCCACATGCCCTATCACAAAATAGAATCAATCTGTTTGAGATAGCAAATGAGGGGCCGCATGGAGTTTGGTGCATTTTGGACCGTATAGGTCTTCTTTGTCCTCTAGTGCTCGGCCATGCTGGGTCGTATAAGACTCATGCGGCTTCGGTCACAATTTTCCTTTGTCCCACCAGCAGTGCCACCAGTCCGCATAAAGTTTGGAGACTTTTGGGCCACATAGATCCTGTAGTCTTGGCGAACTACTCAGTCATATTTTGTCATTATGGGCCGCATAAGCTCATGCGGCTCAGGTCGCAGTCCCCCTGGCCGTATGACACCCCTGCGGACCATGCCTCAGACCGCATGAACCCTCAGATACGTGGGCCCTAGTTTCAGACACGTGGGCCCTATGTTTGGTGACATGGCACTTCTTGTCTTTTTTGAAGGGTCACGTCTTATCTTCATCTTTTTATCAGGATGTGTCAGAGTTGTCATAGTTGTCAGAGTTGTCAGCTTTGTCAGATGGGCTTCTATGGCTGATCAGCTTGGTCGTATAAGTAGCTCTTCCTTCTGTGGCCCGAATCAGTTTGGTCGTATTTTAATATAATCAATCTGTTTGAGATAACAATGATGGGCTGCATGGAGTTTGGGGCATTTTGGATCGCAGAGTTTGTCATGTGGCTCTTCTTTCTGTCGACCAAATTAACTTGGCTCAGAGCTCCCATGCGGTCAGCTTCGTAATGTGATCTGCATGAACCCATTCTTTTCTATGCTTCTATACGACCCCCTTCAAAGTTTTGAAATTGCAAATTTTAAATACTTTGAATAAGAAGCATGGAGATATGTCAAGCTGTAGGGAGGCTTCGAGCCACGGAAAGACTTCGTACCGCAGGGAAATTTTGAGCCACGGGGAGATCCCATCCAGGCTGTCCAACTGTCACTGCTGCATTTAGTGCTCTGATTTGGTTTTGGATTTGGGGCTGCCTTTTTGGTTATAAAGAATAGAATCCCAAGGGTCATCATTATCTCTTAGTAGATACGAGAATCGAAGCGGTGTCTATCGATTTACGCTCTTTTGAAGACCTATAAATATGGGCCATACGGTGGAGAGAGAGCTTATCTTTTTTCTTTCAACTTCTTCTCCTTCGGCTTCAACATCTTCGTCGTCCTTTCTGCTCCACTCAGCCATGGCTCCAAAATCTTCCAAATCGACCGGTGCTGTGGCCATAGGGAAGGGACTCGCCTCTTCGTCGAGAGCTGCGAACTCTCCTCCCATTCATCCCAGCGTGCAACCCCCTATTCAAGGTAAGGATGGTGGAAGAACGATGACTTGAACTTAAACGGCGATGTCGTATGCTTTATGCGCAGGTATGTCATGTATCACCTCTGTGCTTTGGCATAATCGGTATGTGTCCTATCTCACTGGACCGCATGTGTTCTGTGTGATGGGGCTGCATGGACTGAGCCGCATAAGCGTCGATGAATCGCATGGATGCCTCATGACAGAGTCGCATGAGCGTCACATAACTGAACCGCATGGATGCCTCATGACCGAGCCGCATGAGCATTACATAACTGAACCGCATAAGTGCCTCATGAATGAGCCGTATGAGCGTCACATAACTGAACCGCATAAGCTCTACCTGACTAGGCCGCATATGCATCTCATATTTTTAAGCCGTATGTGCACCCCTCACAACTGGATCGCATAAACTCTGCCCGATTGGGCCGCATATGCCTTATTTGATTTGAGCCGCATGTGCTCCTCACAACTAGGCCGCATAGGTTCTGTTTGACTATGCCGCATACCTGAAGAAGGAACTTTGTTTTCCTCTAACTATATTCCTTCTTTGACTTTTGCAGTGAACTTGCCTACAACTCCATCGGGGGAGCTCTTGATAGGGTATGCTCAGTCTGCTTTGGGTGTGAGATTTGACTATATAGTCGAACGCGTGTCGACTCAGATTACCCGAGATCAACCTGGGGCCATGTTAAAGGAGATCAGGGGCCAATCATTCTTCTACCTACTCAGCATGATAAATTCTGGCAGACTGGGGACACTCTTCTGAAGCCTGCGTACTTATTCGGAGATGCTCTAACTGTCTCGAACCCAAGCATACTGGAGATATCTGAGAGCTGGGATTTTTCTTCCAACGGAGTAGCGGTTCACCTTCCTTAGATGGAACGCCATTTTCCCCTATCAGGTTTTAACTTGGTGCCTATTGAGAGAAGAATGACGGATCCCATAACTCAGGATCGACATGGAGTCTTCATAGGCAATATCTATTATAATAGACGAGCGCAGTCGGTAGTCGCGTCCAAGGAGTCAATCAGTTATTCTTGTCGGACTTGTCCCCGACAGTTTCATAAATGAGCTGAGGCCCAATATCCGGTTCTCTGAAGCTGACACCTTCTTGAACCAGATTGCTCGCAAAGGGTCATACCCCACGGGCAAAGTATTGATGCTGAATTGGATGCATTGTTCCCCTCTATGGGTCAACTTGACATCCTAGATTCTGACGGTGTATAAGGATAATTTGCAGCAGATCGACCTCTACTATGCCATAAGGGGCACCTGCTACGGTCTCTGTGAACCCAAAGCTGTTCATAGCACTCCTCGAGATGTACACTCGTCGTACGGGGACCTTTTTTACACCTACTGGGGAGATGGGGCTCGCTCTCCACGAGATGCATGACGTCTCCAAGTTGCCCTGGGGAGACGAAGTTTACAAGGAGTATACTCCCACAAATGAGGAGTTTGGGGAGCTAGAGCAGCGGTTCCCCGGGTTCTTTGTCGTTTATCGGGAAGTGTTATGTCATCATAGTACTTGTCAATAAATATTAAAAAAAAAGGATAAAAGCTCCGAAGGGAACCTTCCCTACACCAAGGCTTGGATCAGTTATCTGTTCAACCTTAGGGCCTCGGGCCGAGTTCTCCCTCGGAGCCCTCAGACTCAAGAAGGGGTGGTCGCTCAAGTGCGAATCACCAAGAGGACCAAAGCTTTCGGTGACAGGTTTGGAAGCCAGACCGACACCTTCAGCTATTTCTATCAAGATACCCAACTCTTGTCCGATAAGGCCATCCTGACTGGGTTTCTGATGATATGGCTGAGGATCTATGTAGTCTCGAGGGGTTCCTATTCTATTAAGAGAATCAGCCGTAACCTGATCCTCCCTGCTGTCAAGTTAGTCTTCGGAGGTAGGCTAGCACTACTCCAGCCATGGTATACAGCATTCGTCGAGGCCTTCATATCTTTACGACCAAAGCCATAGCTTGTGATACTACGAAGGCTTTCAACCGAATTTAGCTGCCTTACCGTTATCTGATGGGGTGGTTACTAATGTACTGCCCTCTCTGATGCGGCCTGGCCCTGAGGGTAACACGATGGCCGACGATGCCTTCATCTACCAGTACCATGACATGCCCTGGACCTGTTCAACCATACCCGACTGTCGAGCTGCGCTCGCACGGGTGGACAGCTACTCATTTTTTGTGTCGGTCCTACATTTCACCAACGAGGAATTGAGGCAACTTCATTTTGATGGCGATGTCGCGCCCCAGATCCTATTTGAGAAGATGTTCCGCTGGTTGCAGAATATCCGCCCTGTACATCTGGTGTACTGCAACCGCAATGTCGTCTTCTTTGAACCTTACCTACCCAGCCGATACTCTTTGCAATTCGGGTACAGCCAGTTATTTTTGGACAACCCTAGCCCCTTCTTGGGTTATGAGGGCGACGTCCTGGATGGCGTCCGGGCCTAACATTACTACTTGCAGTCCGTACCCAAACCAGCTTCTGTCTGCCCGACACCGGGGGCTCGGGGAGCATCTCGTACCTGGTGGCCCTCTACCATGTTTCTGTGAATAGGTCTTCCCACAATTTTGATGCAAGTACCTGTTTTATTACCGGCACCAAGTTGGGGGAGACCAAAAAGAGGACCAGGGCAGGGAAGGCGAAGGCTATCGAAGTCTCTGACTCTGATTCTTTTGATACGGAAGAGGAGAATGAATCCGACGATCTACCACTCCCTGCGAGTACTTTGGCGACGCGTTTGCCTTCTCTTGTGTCAAGTCTTTCGCGTAAGCGACGTAAGCGTGGACCCTCCGTCGTCGACAGGCCTCCTTCTCAGAAGCGGGTTGCGATTAGAATCCGTGAGCCTGATGCCGCGGAAGGAGGCAGCGACGCCAAGACCATCTCGGAGGTAAATTTCATCCCGATATACCACAATATTACTTTTGGTACATTATCTGATTGTTCATTTCTGCAGGCTTTGGAAGAAATAAACCCTTCGGAGCCCGATGATACTTTCGAGATTCCTCCAGCTACGGACACCCTGGTCAGAGAAGGTGCGAGCCTTACAGAACCGAATATTAGGACTGCGGGGTCTCAGCTGGCTGGTACCAACCCAGCTACATCTTTTTTTGGGGCAACCAGGACTAGAGCGGCAGATGCAGGCAGTATAAATAATTGTTATTACTATTATTATTCCCCCTATCATTATCCCTTCTAATCGAGGGGCCCCCCACCGGGTCGAGTTTGGAGCTGCCCATGATAGAAATACCGGCAGTAGAGGTGGTGGTTCCTACGACACCATCGATGGATGCAGGGTCGGTTGAAGCTGCCCCTTCCCAAAAATTTAACTCTCCGCTCTGCCCAGGCTTCAGCTCCTTCGGGCTGCATAGGGGGAGATTACCGCTGCGCGGGAATCTCATCGCTCGGAGTTTGTTTCCCTTCTGACAGGGTCGTCAAGCTCCGCTGCGCCTCCTTCCCAGACACCTTCAGCTCCCTTGGCTGCTATTCCTTCGACGTTGTCCTCTTTGGAGAACCTAGATGAGTCATCAAAGGGCATAGTCGAGAGCTTCTACCGCCATCTGAAATGGAGGTTGAAGCTTCTTTGAGGAGGGGAACATCATTTGCCGTGGCTCGTCATTGTGCCCATGGCCAGATTGAACTGCTGAAGACGCTCCCGGGTAGAAAGGGACGGCTGATCTTCTGGAGCACAAACTGGCAGAGGCTGATCGGCGCCTAATCTAATTACAATAACTACGGCAAGTCGATGTACCCGCTGTAGTGGAACATGTGCGTGCCTTCCTCGTAACGGTTGTGGAAAAGGTGAAGGATGTACTGGAGATGACCAAGCCCACCTTGGAGAAAGACCTCCAGAGGTTGTCTCTAAAGTATGAGAAGCTGAGCCAGAAGGGAAAGGCTTGCCTAGTTCGTGAGGAGGCCATAATTCGTACGATGTTTGAAACTAACGAGCAAATCATCTAGCTCCAAGCTAAGCTGGCATCTCTGGAGACTGAGCTCCAAGCTACCCGTCAAGAGAGAGAGCTGATTTGCGAGGAGACCGATAAGGTCACACGAGCCTCTGCTGCTCTGGAGGGTATGCTGAAAATGGTGGAGGACAACTGGCAGGCTCATGCACATCTTGAGGATGCTGAAAAGCTGACCCAGGAAGCTGAACGCCGAGCCAAACAGAAAATCGAACGCTCAACAGCACAGCTGGAGGACGTACTCACCAAACTATGTGTTGATGATGAGTAGTGATTTTTTTTACGTTCTTTTCCTTTTTTCTTTTTGCTGCTGGAGATGTAGCCCCACCAATGTAGTTGATGTTTCTTGAAAAAAAAGATACATTATCTTCATTCTTTGCTTATGATATCTGAAATGCTCATACTAGAGGGCCTAATACAACATTTGTGATTGGCAGAGGATATCCTACTTGGGGGACTTTTTGTGGACCTATTACCCTTTTACGTACTTGTAAAACCCCTCAAAATATTTTATTTTATTTTTTATTTATTATTATTTATATTTTGTTACAAAATTTTGTTATTCGTTAAATAAAATGCTTTTACCCTAATTGTTAAATTGAATATATATAGTTTAGAAAAATATGTTATATATGTATATTTATGCAGTTTGTGTGTGCATTGTATTATATAACCCTCACCCTTAACCCTAAGACTAAACTTAGGTTAACTCTAACCTTAGACTCATTTAGATTTTTTTCTAGATTATTTATATATATATACTTATATATATAAAGTATTACTATTCATCAGTTTTTATTATTGGAGTATATGTATTATATCTATACTTTTTAGTTATGGCATTACAACTTGAGCAAAACCCAAATCCATTCCATTTATTTCAAACCCAAACTTAGCTCAGCCCATGGGCAAACTAACTAACCCTAACCTAGGCCCAACCCATTAGGAATTCCTAAGCCTTTGGATCTCATCCATGCATATATATCTAAGCAATTTCTCTCAAACCTAACCCTAATAATTTCCTCCACAAGCCTCCACCTCTTCCCATCCTCACCGCCACCCTATCCCTCTCTCTCTCCAATCCCGATCCCCCCCTTCGGACTAAGCCCCGCCATCGGGCGACGGAAGCGCGCGCCCCGGCCTTCCGCGCGTGCAGCCGGCCCTCCCACGCTCGCTGCAGCCGACCGGCCCCGATCCGGCGACCCCCTCGTCGGCGCGACCCCCTCGTCAGCGAGCCACCCCCTGCGGCGTGGCGAGGTATTGCCCCGACCACCCACGTGTCCTCTGGCACGTGTGTTTTGTTTGCAACAATTAGGTTATTCATTGTTGAATTATTTATGTAATTATATGGCTGTGTAATGATTTAATTAATGATTAATTGATGCTAATTACGATCTAAATTATTAGCCTAATGATTAGAGTCATTAGTGTAGATTCTATATTAATTATGTCAGATTTTTATATAATTTATTCGTAATTATTAAGCATTTAACTGGTGGCATTAATGCAGTTTTTTGTGTAAATTCCACAGTATTATATATTCTGTTTTTGATTTTTAGAATTTAATTCATTAGGAATTACTTGCTATGATCTTTACATAATTTGTAGGTAATTATGTAATCTAATTACTGTTAAATTTTCAGGATTTAATAAATAGTTTAGATATTTTATTTATATTTTAAAATGTGGATTATTGTATCTAAATGATAGTTTAATTTCACTGTTTCAGATTTTTTTATTAATTAATTCACTGAGAATTAATTAAATGTCTCTATACAGACTTGTAAATAATATTTATATCTATTTACTGTAAAATTTTCAGAATAAAATAATTATGTTTGTTATTTATTTTATATTAAATCAGTGTTAAATATTATTGATTATATAATTGGTTCACTACTAAGTTTTAATTTTTATTAAATATAAATTATTATGGTAATCTTCATAAATGTATAGTCACGGTTGGAGAAATGTTATTTTCTGTGAATTATGAATTTTCACAATTTATTAGTAAATTTTTAATATTTAATTCTAATTTCAATAGCTAAAATAGTAATTTTATATATTGAGTAGTTAAATGTTTTTAATTACTTATAATTAGGTAAATAATATTAAAAATATTATTTACAGTAGGTTTTCCTGGAAAAGTACTTTATTACCCAATTTAGATCTTTTTATTATTTATTAACTAGTATTTATAATTATTAGCACTAATCTAGTTATTAGATAGATATATATTAAATAAATAAAATCCTATTTATGGTTTCTTTACAAATAATATATATCTATTATTTCTGTCATTATTTAGCTTATTAGACTAAAAATGATTTTTATGGATTTTTTACAAATTTTGTTGGTATTATTAGGAATTTGTGAAGGCATGTGTTATTTAATTGATTAATTAATTATCTATAAGTAATTAATTAATTATTAAATATATATTAGTTGTATTAATAATTTCAGAATATAAAATTATAATAATAAGTACTTCATACTTATTATTGTATATTATTATTATTCATAATTATTGGTACTGATTAGCTAGTAATAATGGTTTGATATTAATTATTGATTAATTAGCAACTAAATGTATTGTTAATTTGGCTAATTAGTAATTAATTAGAGTTAATGATTATATAGGGTTATTTGCTTCGCAGGACTCGGACTCTATTTTGGACCCGGATACTCAGTTGCTGGACACAGACAAGTACACCTTGCTTGACATTTACTATGCAGTATTTACATTTGACCAGTTATTGTTATTGTGTGCGCTCGTCTCCATTGATGACTACCTTGTATAGAGTTAGTATAAACTTGACACTGTCTCAGACACGTATCACATATGAGTGAGCTGAGTGCAGAGGTTCTGTGTTGACTGGCCATTAACATGTGATCTTGAGTCTGTTAGAAGTTTGGTTAGTTTTACTATATATATGACGTCTTGCATATTGTTCGTACCGCGTATACGGTACGAGTACATTGGGTGGGGAGAGTCTACTAGTGGTGTATGAGAATTTCTGTTTCTAATGGACGCTGGATGCTCGTAGCCCCTCGTTCCTCAAACCGTAGGACGCTTGGTAGCAGTTTCTTCTTCTTCTCCCCCTCTCATGTGCCACTAGAGATGTCTCGAGTGCATATACACATAGAAGGTTAGAACACCTTATTGCTTCCTTGTATTTCCTGTCCTTGTTTGGTTAGGAAAATACTGGGTGGCATTCTTACTAGTTACTTTTACATTACTGCTTAGTTTATTCTTGCATGTCCTTTTCTGTGTATTTGTTATGTCCCTCTGAGGACCTCGTATCTTTTCCAGAGCTCGACGAGTACTCGTTCCCGGCTGATTACGGAGTAGAGGGACTTGTTGACGACGACTTTGAGGTGGAGCCGCAGCCTTGATCCTCTGGAGGCTAGCTACATCTTCAGACGTGGGTTCCATTTCCAGTATTCTGTTTATTTCTTTTGCTACTTCATTTCCTTCCAGATGTACTCTTTTACTTATTAGTGGTTGTGTTCTCCTTTTGCCATAGTTGACATTTGGATTCTGTGGCACTGATGATTTTCCATTCAGTTATCTATTACATTATTTCATGGATGAGACTAGTTTACCTGCCTGTGATGTTACTTATTAGTTATACTTCAGCGTACTACAATCGAATCATAGTCCATTAAATTGGGTTTAGCTATGCTAGATTGTACAGCTGGCTTGCCACGTGTTCCCAATCCGATTATTTGGAACTGGGGCGTGACATATTTTTAGTGGTGGCCAATACAGGTCATAAAATTTGTTTGGTTACGTTACTGTACCGAACAAGCCTGCAAATTAGGTTTAGAATATAGGGTCTCATCCATACTTGACTATATCATTCTTGATTAACCTTGTACAAATTCTTTTGTATCTCGTTTGTTTCCGTCCTATTCTCAATTCCTTCTATCTTATTTCTGCAGAATCATGAATCTAAGGAGTGGACGTACCGCTGTCGGTAGAGACAACCAGTCATCTTATACGGATGAGCAGTCCGCAAGGGTAGTTCCAACCCACCCTATGCTACCAGGGCAGACGTCTCAACCAGTTGGTGCACAACCGACTGGGGTACCCCCTCCTCCCCCGTAGTACCCTCAGACACCATTTGGAGTGCCCTCGGCTGTGCCACAAGACAGTCAGGCGCAGATGTTTCAGTTCATACACATAATGATGCAGGAACAGAGACAGCAAGCAGCAGAGCAGAGGCAAGAAGTAGCAGAGCAGAGGCAGGTAGCTGCTGAACAAAGACAGGAAGCTGCTGAGATAAGACAGGGATTCCTGGCAGCTATGGAGAGGATGACAGCACCAGCACCTGCACCAGCTCCGACACTAGCTCCTGTGAGACCAGCACGGGTAGGTTCAGTGAAGGACTACGTGCAAATGGACCCCAAACCTTATAAAGGAAATGAGAGTCCGGAGGAGACCACTAATTGGATCACCAGCACCAAGAAGAAATTACAGGCATCTCAGTTGCCAAAAGATTTATGGATGACAGGCGTAAGAACTCAGCTGGAGGGGAATGCCCATCACTGGTGGGATTCTATGGAGCATCAGTTGGGTACTCGTCAGTCGTGGGAGCAATTTCTGGAGTTCTTTGATAAGAAGTATTTTCCTACTACTGTGAAGAATGCCTTATACAACCAGTTTTTGCATCTGGAGCAGGAGAACAAGACTGTTGACGAGTATGACTCAGAGTTCAGTCGACTCAGCAAGTATGGAGAGGTACTGATACCCAATGATCTGGAGAAGGCCAAGAGATTTCACAATAGGCTGAGGCAGGAGCTACAGCATTATACTAGCTCTCAGTCCCGAATCTCTTATGCTGAGTTGCTGACGGAGGCCAGGATTCAGGAGACAATTAGCAAGGGGAAGCTGAACCAGCAGAAGAACCAGCCAGTACAGACGAAGACGCAGCAAGGAGGTCCTATCAAGAGACCTATGGGACATCATCAGCATCAGCAGAAGACTGGACCCTACCAGTCTAAGGAGCTTCTGACTTGCCATTTCTGTGGCAGGAAGGGACACTTACAGAGAGAGTGCAGAAGGATGCTGGGTACTTGCTTAGCTTGCGGATCAGGCCAGCATCAGGCTCGAGATTGCCCAGTTCGGGGAGCCATTGTGCCAGCAGGAGGACAGAAGCCACCAGCATCAGGAGGTCAGTAGAGAGGACCTATACTCCCTTCATAGTCAGCACAGTTTGAGAAAGCCAAGCAGCGGGCAGGAAACAAGAAGCAAGGACAGATATTTGCTCTCACTCAGGGGGAAGATGGAACCGAAGGTGAGGCTATCACAGGTACTATTTTAGTAGGTTAATTGCCTGCTACAGTGTTATTTGATTCTGGTGCCACCTTATCATTTATATCATCTAGATTTGTAGCTGTGCATAGGATAGCTACTTCTACTATGCCTAAGAGTTGGAAAATTATTACTGGTGGGGGTATAGTACCTGTGACTAGTACATGTAGAACCTATTCGGTAGTTATTTGTGGCCGAGAGATGAGAGCTCGACTTTTGGTATTACCTATGCCAAATTTTGACGTAGTACTGGGTATGGATTGGCTTAGTCAATATCATGCTATATTGGACTGCCACAGGGGTTGTGCTATATTTAGACCGCCAGGCCAGTCGGAGTTTGAATTTCAGAAAGGAAGCATTAAGAAGGGAGTATCTCAGTATCATGGAGCTTGCATGGCGATGGAGGTTGCCCCGCCACCGATCATTGATGAGTTTTCTGATGTCTTTCCCGATGATCTGCCGGGTCTACCACCCGAAGAGAGGTTGAGTTCACCGTTGAGCTCATACCAGGAGCGGCACCAATCTCTTCGAATGTTTATCGACTGGCAAAGAAGGAGCTGGATGAAATGAAGGTGCAGTTGCAGGAGTTGCAAGATAAGGGGTTTATCAGACCAAGTGCATCACCATGGGGAGCCCCGGTCTTGTTTGTGCCAAAGAAAGATGGAACAGTTCGTATGTGCATTGATTATAGGGCTCTTAATGCTGTGACGATCAAGAACAAGTATCCTCTGCCCAGAATTGATGATCTATTTGACCAGCTGACAGGAGCCCAGGTATTCTCGAAGATTGATCTGAGATCGGGATACCATCAAGTGAAGGTTCGGAGAGAAGACATTCGGAAGACGGCATTCAGGACTCGGTATGGTCATTACGAGTTCTTAGTAATGCCCTTTGGTTTGACTAATGCACCTGCTGTATTCATGAATTTAATGAATAGAGTATTCCATAAATATCTTGATCAATTTGTCGTAGTATTTATCGACGACATTTTGGTGTATTCAAAGAACCATGAAGAGCATGAGGATCACTTGAGGAAGGTGCTGGAGATCTTGAGGCATCAGAAGTTATATGCAAAGCTGAGTAAGTGTGAATTTTTGCTAGATCATGTTTCATTTCTTGGATATATTATCTCAGGAAAAGGCATAGAAGTGGATCCGACGAAGATATCAGCAGTGGAGTCGTGGCCAACTCCAACCGATGTTTCAGAGGTGCAAAGTTTTCTAGGGCTTGCCGGATATTACCGAAGGTTTGTAGAGAATTTTGTAAGAATTGCAGAGCCCATGACAAAGTTGACTCGCAAGGATCAGAAGTTCGAGTGGACGTAAGAGTGCCAAGCTGCCTTTGATGATTTGAAGAAGCGCCTTACTACTGCACCAGTCTTGACCATTCCATCAGGATCAGAAGGTTTTGTCATCTATAGCGATGCTTCCGGGAAGGGATTAGGATGCGTCTTGATGCAGCATGGGAAGGTAGTTGTATATGGTTCTCGGCAGTTGAGGACCCACGAGAAGAATTATCCCATGCGCGACTTAGAGCTTGCGGCGGTAATATTTGCCTTGAAGCTTTGGAGGCATTATCTGTATGGAGAAACAGTGGAGGTATATACAGATCATAAGAGTCTCAAGTATGTCTATACTCAGAAGGATTTAAATTTGAGGCAGAGGCGTTGGCTTGAGTTTATGGCAGATTTTGATATCGAGTTACAGTACCATCCAGGGAAGGCTAATTCAGTAGCAGATGCATTGAGCCGGAGGCCTATGGCACACTTCTTGACATCACAAAAGGAGTTGCTTTATGACTTGGAAAAGATGGGCATTGAAGTTGTTAGGCCTGGAGGAGTTGCACAGATGATGAATATTCAGGTTCAGTCTTCACTAGTAGAGCGGATCAAGGCGACCTTACCGACAGATGCCAGATATCAGAGGCTTCGACAGAGGACAGAGCAAGGACTGCAGGCTGGATTGAGGATTCACGAAGATGGGACCTTGAGGTGTGGAGACCGTCTCTATGTTTCTAATGGAGAGATCAGGCAGGAGCTGATGACAGAGGCTCATAGCTCGATTTATTCTATTCATTCAGAAGGTACGAAGATGTACAGGGACCTGAGACAGCACTACTGGTGCCATGGAATGAAGCGTGAGATAGCATGATTTGTAGCAAAGTGCTTGGTGTGTCAGCAAGTCAAGACTGAGCATCAGAGGTCCGCAGGATTGTTGCAACCGCTTCCGATACCTGAGTGGAAGTGGGAGCACATCACTATGGATTTCGTTACGGGATTTCCGAGGAGCCCAGCTGGACGAGATGCAGTTTGGGTGATTGTGGACAGATTATCGAAGTCTGCTCATTTCATACCATTCCGAGTGGGGCAATCTACAGAGGTATTGGCAGACTTATATATGAAGGAGATAGTACGATTACATGGAGTACCAGCCAGTATAGTCTCCGATCGAGATACGAGATTCACATCGCACTTCTGGAAGAGCATGCAGGAAAGTCTGGGCACAAGACTGAAGTTCAGTACAGCTTATCACCCTCAGACAGACGGGCAGTCAGAGCGTACCATTCAGACGTTGGAGGATATGTTGAGAGCTTGCATGTTGGATTTTGGAGGATCCTAGGAGGATCACTTACACTTGGTAGAATTTTCTTACAACAATAGCTACCAGGCAAGTATCCAGATGGCCCCTTTTGAAGCATTGTACGGAAGGAAGTGTCGATCGCCAGCATGTTGGGGTGATGTAGGCGAGAGACAGATATTGGGACCAGAGTTGGTCACTCGTACAGTAGATACAGTCAAGAAGATTCAGGGACATCTACGAGCAGCACAGGACCGACAGAAGCAGTGGGCAGACACTCATAGGCGACCTCTTGAGTTCAAGGAAGTAGATCATGTGTTCTTGAGAATCTCCCCGACTAGAGGTACGATCAGATTTGGAGTCAGAGGAAAGCTCAGCCCAAGGTACATCGGACCATTCGATGTGCTGGAGAAAGTTGGCGAGGTTGCATACAGATTGGCACTTCCGCAGTCATTGGAAGGCGTCCATGATGTATTTCATGTCTCCCGGTTGAGGAAGTATGTGGCAGACCCTAACCACGTACTTGATCATTCGGAGATCACCGTTGGACCGACTATGTCCTACGAGGAGCAGCCTGTGGAGATCCTAGACCGCAGAGAGAAAGTGTTGAAGGGGAAGACCATTCGACTAGTCCGAGTTGCGTGGAAACACCATTCTCCAGGCGAATCGACTTGGGAGCGGGAAGATTCTATTCTGGAGCGTTTTCCATACCTACGTGAGGCGTCTGGTATGACTTAATTCTGCTAATATTCACTCTCTAGATTTTGCTTAACTTAGTTGTAAATTTCCTAAGATTTAGAATGATGATTGTGTGATTTCTTTTATCCCAGCTTGCTTTAATTTCGAGGACGAAATTTTAATAAGTTGAGGAGAATGTAAAACCCCTCAAATTTTTTTTATTATTTATTATTATTTATATTTTGTTACAAAATTTTGTTATTCGTTAAATAAAATGCTTTTACCCTAATTGTTAAATTGAATATATATTGTTTAGAAAAATATGTTATATATGTATATTTATGTAGTTTGTGTGTGCATTGTATTATATAACCCTCACCCTTAACCCTAAGACTAAACTTAGGTTAACTCTAACCTTAGACTCATTTAGATTTTTTTTCTAGATTATTTATATATATATACTTATATATATAAAGTATTACTATTCATCAGTTTTTATTATTGGAGTATATGTATTATATCTATACTTTTTAGTTATGGCATTACAACTTGAGCAAAACCCAAATCCATTCCATTTATTCCAAACCCAAACTTAGCTCAGCCCATGGGCAAACTAACTAACCCTAACCTAGGCCGAACCCATTAGGAATTCCTAAGCCTTTGGATCTCATCCATGCATATATATCTAAGCAATTTCTCTCAAACCTAACCCTAATAATTTCCTCCACAAGCCTCCACCTCTTCCCATCCTCACCGCCACCCTATCCCTCTCTCTCTCTCTCCAATCCCGACCCCCCCTTCGGACTAAGCCCCGCCATCGGGCGACGGAAGCGCGCGCCCCGGCCTTCCGCGCGTGCAGCCGGCCCTCCCGCGCTCGCTGCAGCCGACCGGCCCCGATCCGGCGACCCCCTCGTCGGTGCGACCCCCTCGTCGGCGAGCCACCCCCTGCGGCGTGGCGAGGTATTGCCCCGACCACCCACGTGTCCTCTGGCACGTGTGTTTTGTTTGCAACAATTAGGTTATTCATTGTTGAATTATTTGTGTAATTATATGGCTGTGTAATGATTTAATTAATGATTAATTAATGCTAATTACGATCTAAATTATTAGCCTATTGATTAGAGTCATTAGTGTAGATTCTATATTAATTATGTCAGATTTTTATATAATTTATTCGTAATTATTAAGCATTTAACTGGTGGCATTAATGCAGTTTTTTGTGTAAATTCCACAGTATTATATATTCTGTTTTTGATTTTTAGAATTTAATTCATTAGGAATTACTTGCTATGATCTATACATAATTTGTAGGTAATTATGTAATCTAATTACTGTTAAATTTTCAGGATTTAATAAATAGTTTAGATATTTTAATTATATTTTAAACTGTGGATTATTGTATCTAAATGACAGTTTAATTTCACTGTTTCGGATTTTTTTATTAATTAATTCACTAAGAATTAATTAATGGTCTCTATACAAGACTTGTAAATAATATTTATATCTATTTACTGTAAAATTTTCAGAATAAAATAATTATGTTTGTTATTTATTTTATATTAAATCAGTGTTAAATATTATTGATTATATAATTGGTTCACTACTAAGTTTTAATTTTTATTAAATATAAATTATTATGGTAATGTTCATAAATGTATAGTCACGGTTGGAGAAATGTTATTTTCTGTGAATTATGAATTTTCACAATTTATTAGTAAATTTTTAATATTTAATTCTAATTTCAATAGCTAAAATAGTAATTTTATATATTGAGTAGTTAAATGTTTTTAATTACTTATAATTAGGCAAATAATATTAAAAATATTATTTACAGTAGGTTTTCCTGGAAAAGTATTTTATAACCCAATTTAGATCTTTTTATTATTTATTAACTAGTATTTATAATTATTAGCACTAATCTAGTTATTAGATAGATATATATTAAATAAAGAAAATCCTATTTATGGTTTCTTTACAAATAATATATATCTATTATTTCTGTCATTATTTAGCTTATTAGACTAAAAATGATTTTTATGGATTTTTTACAAATTTTGTTGGTATTATTAGGAATTTATGAAGGCATGTGTTATTTAATTGATTAATTAATTATCTATAAGTAATTAATTAATTATTAAATATATATTAGTTGTATTAATAATTTCAGAATATAAAATTATAATAATAAGTACTTCATACTTATTATTGTATATTATTATTATTCATAATTATTGGTACTGATTAGCTAGTAATAATGGTTTGATATTAATTATTGATTAATTAGCAACTAAATGTATTGTTAATTTGGCTAATTAGTAATTAATTAGAGTTAATGCTTATATAGGGTTATTTGCTTCGCGGGACTCGGACTCTATTTTGGACCCGGATACTCAGTTGCTGGACACAGGCAAGTACACCTTGCTTGACATTTACTATACAGTATTTACATTTGACCAGTTATTGTTATTGTGTGCACTCGTCTCCATTGATGACTACCTTGTATAGAGTTAGTATAAACTTGACACTGTCTCAGACACGTATCACATATGAGTGAGCTGAGTGCAGAGGTTCTGTGTTGACTGGCCATTAACATGTGATCTTGAGTCTGTTAGAAGTTTGGTTAGTTTTACTATATATATGACGTCTTGCATATTGTTCGTACCGCGTATACGGTACGAGTACATTGGGTGGGGAGAGTCTACTAGTGGTGTATAAGAATTTCTGTTTCCAATGGACGCTGGATGCTCGTAGCCCTTCATTCCTCAAACCGTAGGACGCTTGGTGGCAGTTTCTTCTTCTTCTCCCCCTCTCATGTGCCACTAGAGATGTCTCGAGTGCATTTACACATAGATGGTTAGAACACCTTATTGCTTCCTTGTATTTCCTGTCTTTGTTTGGTTAGGGAAATACTGGGTGGCATTCTTACTAGTTACTTTTACATTACTGCTTAGTTTATTCTTGCATGTCTTTTTCTGTGTATTTGTTATGTCCCTTTGAGGACCTGGTATCTTTTCCAGAGCTCGACGAGTACTCGTTCCCGGCTGATTACGGAGTAGAGGGACTTGTTGACGACGACTTTGAGGTGGAGCCGCAGCCTTGATCCTCTGGAGGCTAGCTACATCTTCAGACGTGGGTTCCATTTCCAGTATTCTGTTTATTTCTTTTGCAACTTTATTTCCTTCCAGATGTACTCTTTTACTTATTAGTGGTTGTGTTCTCCTTTAGCCATAGTTGACATTTAGATTCTGTGGCACTGATAATTTTCCATTCAGTTATCTATACATTATTTCATGGATGAGACTAGTTTACCTGCCTGTGATGTTACTTATTAGTTATACTTCAGCGTACTACAATCGAATCATAGTCCATTAAATTGGGTTTAGCTATGCTAGATTGTACAGCTGGCATGCCACATGTTTCCAATCCGATTATTTGGAACTGGGGCGTGACAGTACTGGTGGTGTGGATAATAGATTTGAATGATTTTTTGTGGACCTATTACCCTTTTGTGCACCGGTAGTACGAGTAATAGATTTGAACGATTTTTTTTTGTGTGGACCTACTACCCTTTTGTGCACCAGTGGTACGAGTAATAGATTTTGAAACAAAACCTAACAGAGGTAATATGGACCTGATAGGTTCTATGGCCTTAACACCATGGCTTTATCCCAGATTGGGTACATGTGTTAAGTTAGGAGATTATCTATATCAGAGGTAGTATGGACGTGATAGGTTTGGGTACTTCTGCTGGAGATTTTATGTGAACTTATCATCCTTTGCGTACCTTGGTTTTAGGTACAGATAATAAGTTGAGAGAGGGAACCAACATATTTACTTAGAGGTGATATGGACGTAGTAAATATGAGGTTGATGGTAGAGATTTCCTACTCAGAGGTGACATGGACTTGGTAGGAGTAAACTCGGTGAGGATACATAGAACAAGTCAGAGGTGATATGGACGTGAAAGTTCTATGATTGATACGCCACAATACAGGGGTTGTTGCACGGGGTGTTTACTCAGAGGTAAGGTGTAATGCCTGTGGTTCGTATCACGTATTCTTGGAATACGTGTGCGTATTTTATTGCATGATTTCCTGGCTTGGCATTTCCTTCTTGGCTTGGTCTATTCCTGGTTCGGGTTGGTTGGTTCGGCCTGGCTTGGTTTTGCTTGGGTTCATGATGAACCCTTGGATGAACCCCCTACCTACCACCACCATTTGTATTTATTAGCCCATTTTTTCTCTCTCTTCATTAATCTTAACTTCTTCTTCCCCATTACTCCTTCTTACCTACCAGAGAGAGAGAGAGAGTGAGCTCTAGGCAAGTGCAACTTGCTTCATGAAGGAACTCCAATTTTATTACTTCATTCTCTTCCTTACTACATTCTAAAGCACTTTAGAACTTGGTAGTTTCATTTTCCATGGCTAGATTCTTGTAGATCTAAGTTTATTTTACTTTCGGATCTTTGGGTTTTGATCCACTTAATCTTGTTATTTCTATGTTTTGATGGTTCCATGTTGTAGAGAATTTCGTTCTACCCCATTTTGACCTATGGAAGTTCAGATTTGGGCTCCGGATGAAAGTTTTATAAAGCTTGGAAGGCATGGGTTCCTAGTGTTCTTCTCCTCGGAAATTTGGAGAAGAAGAACAGTTCCCTGGCGCATGGCTGTACTTGACCGCATGAGTATTCATGCGGCAAGTCGCCATCAGTCGCATGAGACCCTTGTACTTCTAAACCGCATGAAACTTAGTCCCAGCCGCATGAGGCTGAGTCTCATACTCAGCCGCATGGGCGCATTTCCCATCAGCTGCATGAGTCTACATGGACTTGGTCGCAGGGCTGGGAACGAACTCTTCTCGAGCCGCATATGTAACTGTTTCTCCCCCAGCCGCATAAGCCATCGCATTGACCCAGCCTCATGCGCCCTCACTTCTTTCGGGCCGCATGGGTTTTGCTATGTGAGCCGCATGGACTTGAGTTCGCCATCAGCCGCATGAAGACCCCTTTCTAATTCGAGCCGCATATGCGCTCACCTCCCTGAACCGCATTAACTCAATCACTTGCCAGCCGCATAGGCCCTGATCCCCGAGCCGCATGAGAACCCTAGACCCTGGCCGTATGGACTTCTGAGTCCGGGCCGCATGATCCCGATTAATTCCAGCCGCATGCGCCCCCTTCTTTCCTGGCCGCATATGACTGAGCCGCATGACTTTCTCATGTTCTTGTGTACTATTATTTATCATTATTTGCCCATGTTTTGTAACTCCTTTATTAGATATTTTACGGCCATTTTATATCCTTACGCCTTTTGTCATGAACTTGATTTTACTTAATATGTTTGGAATGATTATTGTACTTGACATGGTATAACAAGGGACTAGCACAACACGACAGTGACCTGTAGTGGTGCACTCCTGACATGACCAACCTGACACGATAGTGACCCGTAGTGGTGCACTCTTGACAAGAAAACCTGACATGACCTGATAGTGGCCCGTCGTGGCGCACTCCTGACAAGTACACTTGACATGATAACCTGACATGATATATCTTGAACAGCTGTTGCGACGGCTACCTGACATGACATGACTTGTATAATTAATCCTGGACACCGTGGGTGATTGTGCTTGTACAAATAAACCAGTCCTGTCTTGCATCATGTCTAGGGAGGGAGCTCCTGAGTACCACGGTCAGGAGTACCTATTGAAATGGACTAAGGCTAATAACTAGATTAATATATTAGTCATGAAGAGATTTCCCAGCTACAGGCAATCCCGTTACCTGGGCGCGCCTGGGATCTGTAGCCTGCCGTCGAGTAGGGCACATTTCCAGCACACTGTCATGTGTTGCACCTTTCAAGCTACTTAAGGGTACATGCATTTCCTGGACGATGTACCCACCTGAATTCAACCCTAATCTTTCATCCTGGGTAACCTGGATGGTCTGCAGGGCTTGTGGCTGTGGAATAATCTCACTGCATCTTGCTAGTAATTAGGCCTGTGATAACCCTAGTTAGTTAAAGTATCAAGCCGTAATTCTTGCTTAGCCGTGAAATGATTGGATGGAGTCTAACCAAGTCTAGTTTTGTCTTGATCCTGTTACATATCCTAATTTTTATATTATCTTGCCGATAAATGGTGGGAAACCAAGTTCCGTTCAGACGAAAGGTTACAACCCCGGTCCTTGTTTGGTTTACGGGTTGTAACCTGGTTATCTGAATAGTTCCATGGTTATCTCGTCGTATACCATCCTGATGTGTTTTCTTTATTTCCAGTTCTTACTTTTATTTATATCTTGTGCTGATTGCTGGTTTTAGTTCATAAGTGAAGCTTCCTTTGTGGTACTTGCTCTTTCTGGGATCTGACCCAGCTGGTTTTCTATGGCCAGACTTCGGAGCAGCTCCAGAGGATCCACCGCCTTTCCAGCCCGATGGTGAACACCAGACGTAACCCGGGCAACGAGTGGGTTTATTTTTGCTCTCCCACTTTATTGTAAAATATTCTTTTGAGGCGTTTAGCCGACGAGCACCTGTTTAGCTCGATTGTATTTACTTACTGTCTGCCTACGGGCTGTAACATGATTGACAGATCCTAGGGTTGATCATGTATGACTAAACTCTTGCTAGTCCTAACATTTTGTAACGACTAGCTTCATGATCAGCTGAATATGTAATATTTGGGACGCCTTATTATTTTATATTTAATGATCATACATCTTGTAACATTTACTTACTTGCTTGTGATTGAGAAACTAGGCTTGTTTATGACCTTAGGAGACTGTTGGCTTGTAGATAAACCCTCATGTATCTAGACAGCCGTGACCGTATAGCGAGATGGAATCCATTTCAATATACGTAGCTGGCTATTTCTGCCCCCGCTCTCCAGTATTCTGGTTCTGGGGCGTGACATGGTTTAAGTGGTGGCCCATACAGGTCTTGTAAATCAAGATATGTGATGGTTTACCGAATAGATGTCTCGATCAGTATTCGTCCTTGATCTCTGCTCGTATCTTCTGAATCCCTGGATTCTTGTCCTGATCATGTGCTTGTATCGTTGATCTATCCTGGTCCTTCCTTATTGTTCCCTATGTCGTCTTCTTCAGCGACATTGTTCGTGGTCCTACCGACCAGCAAGGAGGAGCACCTCCCGCGGACCAGCAGCAACCCGGAGATCATGTCCAGCACTCCGGAGTAGCCTCCAGGGTCGAGCCTATTGGAGAAGAGCCCCAGTCCAGCCAGTTCAGCCTGCCGAGCCTGATGATGGCACATTAGTAGGACTCGTCAGGACCTTGATAGTTTCTCAAGATCGTCGTGGAGATGTCTTGCAACAGGCAGTGACGGATGCTTTAACCAGAGGAGGTCATCAGTGTAACAGCCGCGACCAACAGCTTCAAGCGCCTGAACCCTCCATTCTTTGACGGTAGTGAAGATGCGATCGCTGCAGATGCTTGGCTTCAGGACACAGAGGTGATTCTAGAAGCAGCCAGGACCCCAGAGAATGAGAAGGTGGCAGTGGTGCGCCTACAGCTATTGGATCTTGCCCGCAGCTGGTGGACGGCACAGGCCGTTGGATTAGCAGCACCCATTCTATGGGCAGTATTCAGAGAGAGATTCCAGACCAAGTATTTCGATGCTGTAGCTCGGTACGATCTGCAGACGAGGTTCACAAATCTGAAGTAAGGAGGCAGAACGGTCGACGGATATGCGGCCGAGTTTTCCAGACTTAGTCGGTTTGCTCCCACCTTGGTGGCAACCGAGTATGATAGAGCCCAGCAATTCCAGCAGGGACTTCACCTGGAGATCTTGTTGGCAGTCGAGCAGTTTGAGCATCAGACTTTTGATGCAGTCTTGAGAGCAGTCCGGAGGCATGAGTATACCTCCCAGAGGATTGTGGATAGGGTCGGAGGTCGGAAGAGATCTCACGGCCAGATGAATCAGTCTTCAGCCCCAGCCCCGGCAGCCAGGGCTTTGACTATTGGAGCTCCGAGGCGAGCGGCCTCAGTAACGTCGGTTCAGCATTCCACCCCGACGTACCCTCAGCAGCAGCAGCAGAAGCAGAAGCAGTCTTCCGCAGTGGGATGTTCTCATTGTGGGAAGCCAGGCCATATAGTGGCAGATTGTCGTAGGGCACAAGGATTATGTCTGGCCTGTGGAGCACCAGACCATAGGGTTGGATCCTGCCCAAATAGGGGTGGTTCATCATCGTCCAACCTTTCTAGCTCTTCGGTGAGAGGACCAGCTCCGGTCCAGCAGCAGCAGCAGTACCCATTGTCGAGGCCCTTGCCGCCTCAGTCCTAGATGTTCCTGCAGCAGAACCCCCAGTAGCATGCACAAGTCCAAGCCTTGAGTCAGAGCAGGCAGCGAGGATTTCAGCAGAGGGGACCAGCGCCCCGAGGGCATGGTCATGATATGGTGATGACCGCAGAGGAAGGATTGGCACCAGGAGAGGTAGTGGCAGGTACTATTCTCGTCAACTCATTTCCAGCTTCAGCTTTATTTGATTCTGGTGCATCGCATTCTTTTATGTCTGCACGATTCGCGACACGGATAGGATTGGAGCCCGAGTCATTATCAGTAAGGCTCAATATACTTACTGGTAACGGACTTGTGGGAGTAGATAGAGTGTTTTCCTCGTGTCGGATCGTAGTTAGCGGTAGAGAATTTCTCGCTAGATTGATAGAGTTCCCAATGGCCGATTAAGATGTGGTCTTAGGGATGGATTGGTTGAGGAACCAGTATGCTAGAAAAGACTGCCACATTGGCAGGGTTTTTTTTTTAGCATTCCAGGCGAGCCAGAGTTTTCCTTTTCCCGAGGTGAAGTTGAGCCTTCTCCTCCGATATTGCGGATGGCAGTAGCAGCAGTTCAGTTGCCCAGGATAGTGGATGAGTTCCCAGATGTTCTTCCAGAAGAGCTTCCAGGTATGCCGCCAGAGCGGGAGATCGAGTTCACCATAGACTTGATTCCCAGGACAGCCCCAGTGTCAGAGAGAGTCTACAGGATGGCGCCGTCAGAATTGGAGATCTTGTACAAGATGATTGAAGAACTTCGAGCCAAGGGATTCATTCATGCTAGTGGATCGCCTTGGGGAGCCCCGATGCTTCTTGTAAAAAAGAAGGATGGTACGTCCAGGTTATGTGTTGATTATCGTACCTTGAACTCAGTAACAATCAAGAACAGATATCCTTTTTCGAGGATAGATGACTTATTTGATCAACTCAAGGGGGCTTCAGTATTCTCGAAGATTGATTTGCGCTCAGGTTATCATCATATCAGAGTCAGAGAGCAGGACATCCCGAAGACAGCTTTTAGATCGAGATATGGGCATTGGGAGTTCCTTGTTATGCCTTTTGGAGCAACTAATGCGCCGGCAGTATTCATGGACCTCATGAATCGCATCTTCATGCCATACTTGGATCAGTTTGTGATTGTGTTCTTGGATGACATCCTGGTCTACAGCAAGAGTGAGGCGGAGCATGAGCAGCATCTCCGTGTGGTTCTTCAGATCCTCAGAGAGCACCAGTTATATGCCAAGTTTAGTAAATGCGAGTTCTGGCTCGATCGCATTTCGTACTTGGGTCATATCATCACTCGAGGAGGAGTAGAAGTGGATCCCCAGAAGATTGTGGCTATTGGGTCATGGCCAGTGCCCAGCACAGTTGCAGAGGTTCGTGGTTTTCTTGGATTGGCCGGCTACTACCGGCGGTTTGTTTCGGATTTTGCTCGAATTTTAGCGCCATTGATGCAGTTGACCCGCAAGGATGCACAGTTTGCTTGGACAGCAGAGTGCCAGAGTTCTTTTGAGCAGTTGAAGCGAGGCCTGATAACAGCTCCTATTCTCACGCTTCCAGATGGGACCGGAGGATTCTCAGTGTATTGTGATGCTTTAGGCAGAGGTTTAGGATGTGTTCTGATGCAGCATGGGAAAGTAATAGCTTATGCGTCACGACAACTTCGTGATCATGAGAGGAATTACCCAACGCATGACTTGGAGTTGGCAGCAGTAGTGTTTGCACTTAAGTTGTGGAGGCACTATTTGTATGGAGATAGGGTAGAGAGTTTCACCGACCACAAGAGTATGAAGTATGTTTTCACTCAGAAGGATCTTAACATGCGTCAGAGGAGATGGCTGGAGCTTCTTGTGGATTATGCAGTTAACTTGCAGTATCATCCTGGGAAGGCCAATGTTGTTGCAGATGCTTTGAGCAGGAGAGCCGGAGTTTATTTTCTAACAGCGCAGCCAGAGCTGTTAGCAGATCTTCAGAAGATGGGTATAGAAGTTGTTCTCCCTTCCAGTGTGGCATTGATGGCCAGTATGCAAGTTCAGTCCACTATAGTCGAGAGGATCCGGATGGCGCAGCCAGCAGATTCCAAGATTCAGCGACTCAGAGCAGAGTGCAAGGCAGGACGAAGACCAGAGTTATGCATTCATAAGGATGGTACACTTCGACATGGGAAGCATCTTTATGTACCCAGTAGAGATATCAGGCAGGAGATCATGTCAGAGGCGCACAGTTTCCAGTATTCCATCTATCCTGGCAGTACGAAGATGTACCGAGATATCCGTCAGCACTTCTGGTGGAATGGCATGAAGCGGAAGATAGCTCGGTTTGTCTCTCGGTGTTTGGTTTGCCAACAAGTCAAGGCCGAACATCAGAGACCAGCAGGACTTCTTCAGCCCTTGCCGATTCCAGAATGGAAGTGGGAGCATGTGACCATGGATTTTGTGACCGGATTACCTAGATCCCCAGCTGGTAGTGATGCTATTTGGGTTATAGTTGACAGACTTACGAAGGTGGCTCACTTTCTTCCATTCAGAGTTGGTCAGTCGACGGCTCAGCTAGCGGAGATGTACCTCAGGCAGATTGTCAGATTGCACGGAGTGCCAGTCAGTATCACCTCGGACCGAGATTCCAGATTTACGTCGCACTTTTGGCGTAGCTTGCAAGAGAGTTTGGGGACTCGTCTCCAGTTCAGTTCAGCATATCACCCGCAGACAGATGGCCAGTCGGAGCGTATGATCCAGACTCTTGAAGACATGTTGCGGTCTTGCACACTTGACTTCGGTGGTTCATGGGAAGATCACTTGCACCTGGTGGAATTCTCGTACAACAACAGTTTCCAGGCCAGCATCCAGATGGCACCGTTCGAGGCCCTATATGGTAGGAAGTGCAGATCCCCGCTAGCCTGGGATGATGTTGGAGAGAGACAGATGCTTGGTCCAGAAATGATCGCTCAGACAGTTGAAGTGGTCAGAAGGGTCAGAGATCATCTTCGAGTTGCCCAAGATCGCCAGCGCCATTGGGTCGATTCTCATCGGCGTCCTCTCGAGTTTTTAGTCAGCGACCATGTATTCCTGAGGATTTTGCCTAACCGTAGCGTCATTCATTTCGGCGTACGGGAAAGCTTAGTCCTAGGTACATAGGACCGTTCGACATTCTGGAGCGAGTAGGAGATGTATCCTATCGTCTCGCTCTTCCGCCGTCGCTAAGCGAGGTGTATGACGTGTTCCATGTATCCCAATTACGACGGTATATCCCAGACCCGAGCCACATCCTGGATCATTCGGAATTGGTTGTTGGTATCAACCTTTCGTATGAGGAGAGGCCCGTGTCTATATTGGACCGAAGAGAGAAGATCCTCAAGAACAAGACTATCAAGTTAGTCCGAGTTGCTTGGGGTCATCACTCTTTGGGGGAGTCAACGTGGGAGTGTGAGGACGATATCCGATCGCGATATCCTGACTTGTTTGACTCGTGCGGTATAATATCTTTCTTATGCCTCATGCCTTCGATTCCTTACTTGAATGAGTGATTGTCTGCCTAGTTATAGCTTGCATGTGATTAATGTAGCTTGTCATTGCTCCTCTAGCCTCTTGATTAAATTCCGAGGACGGAATTCTTTTAAGGTGGGTAGAGTTGTAATGCATGTGGTTCGTATCACGTATTCTTGGAATACGTGTGCGTATTTTATTGCACAATTTCCTGGCTTGGCATTTTCTTCTTGGCTTGGTCTATCCCTGGTTCGGGTTGGTTGGTTCGGCCTGGCTTGGTTTTGCTTGGGTTCATGATGAACCCTTGGATGAACCCCCTACCTACCACCACCATTTGTATTTATTAGCCCATTCTTTTCTCTCTCTTCATTAATCTTAACTTCTTCTTCCCCATTACTCCTTCTTACCTACCAGAGAGAGAGAGAGAGAGTGAGCTCTAGGCAAGTGCAACTTGCTTCATGAAGGAACTCCAATTTTATTACTTCATTCTCTTCCTTACTACATTCTAAAGCACTTTAGAACTTGGCATTTTCACTTTCTATGGCTAGATTCTTGTAGATCTAAGTTTATTTTACTTTCGAATTTTTGGGTTTTGATCTACTTAATCTTGTTATTTCTATGTTTTGATGGTTCCATGTTGTAGAGAATTTCGTTCTACCCCATTTTGACCTATGGAAGTTCGGATTTGGGCTCCGGATAAAAGTTTTATAAAGCTTGGAAGGCATGGGTTCCTAGTGTTCTTCTCCTCGGAATTTTGGAGAAGAAGAACAGTTCCCTGGCGCATGGCTGTACTTGACCGCATGAGTATTCATGCGGCAAGTCGCCATCAGCCGCATGAGACCCTTGTACTTCTAAACCGCATGAAACTTAGTCCCAGCCGCATGAGGCAGAGTCTTATACTCAGCCGCATGGGCTCATTTTCCATCAGCTGCATGAGTCTACATGGACTTGGTCGCAGGGCTGGGAACGAACTCTTCTCGAGCCGCATATGCAACTGTTTGTCTTCCAGCCGCATAAGCCATCGTATTGACCCAGCCTCATGCGCCCTCACTTCTTCGGGCCGTATGGGTTTTGCTATGTGAGCCGCATGGACTTGAGTTCGCCATCAGCCGTATGAAGACCCCTTTCTAATTCGAGCCGCATATGCGCTCACCTCCCTGAACCGCATTAACTCAATCACTTGCCAGCCGCATAGGCCCTGATCCCCGAGCCGCATGAGAACCCTAGACCCTGGCCGCATGGACTTCTGAGTTCGGGCCGCATGATCCCGATTAATTCCAGCCGCATGCGCCCCCTCCTTTCCTGGCCGCATATGACTGAGCCGCATGACTTTCTCATGTTCTTGTGTACTATTATTTATCATTATTTGCCCATGTTTTGTAACTCCTTTATTAGATATTTTACGCCCATTTTATATCCTTACGCCTTTTGTCATGAACTTGATTTTACTTAATATGTTTGGAATGATTATTGTACTTGACATGGTATAACAAGGGACTAGCACAACACGACAGTGACCCGTAGTGGTGCACTCCTGACATGACCAACCTGACACGATAGTGACCCGTAGTGGTGCACTCTTGACAAGAAAACCTGACATGACCTGATAGTGGCCCGTCGTGGCGCACTCCTGACAAGTACACTTGACATGATAACCTGACATGATATATCTTGAACAGCTGTTGCGACGGCTACCTGACATGACATGACTTGTATAATTAATCCTGGACACTGTGGGTGATTGTGCTTGTACAAATAAACCAGTCCTGTCTTGCATCATGTCTAGGGAGGGAGCTCCTGAGTACCACGGTCAGGAGTACCTATTGAAATGGACTAAGGCTAATATCTAGATTAATATATTAGTCATGAAGAGATTTTCCAGCTATAGGCAATCCCGTTACCTGGACGCGCCTGGGATCTGTAGCCTGCCGTCGAGTAGGGCACATTTCCAGCACACTGTCATGTGTTGCACCTTTCAAGCTACTTAAGGGTACATGCATTTCCTGGACGATGTACCAACCTGAATTCAACCCTAATCTTTCGTCCTGGGTAACCTGGATGGTCTGCAGGGCTTGTGGCTGTGGAATAATCTTACTGCATCTTGCTAGTAATTAGGCCTGTGATAACCCTAGTTAGTTAAAGTATCAAGCCGTAATTCTTGCTTAGCCGTGAAATGATTGGATGGAGTCTAACCAAGTCTAGTCTTGTCTTGATCCTGTTACATATCCTGATTTTTATATTATCTTGCCGATAAATGGTGGGAAACCAAGTTCCGTTCAGACGAAAGGTTACAATCCCGGTCCTTGTTTGGTTTACGGGTTGTAACCTGGTTATCTGAATAGTTCCATGGTTATCTCGTCGTATACCATCCTGATGTGTTTTCTTTATTTCCAGTTCTTACTTTTATTTATATCTTGTGCTGATTGCTGGTTTTAGTTCCTATGTGAAGCTTCCTTTGTGGCACTTGCTCTTTCTGGGATCTGACCCAGCTGGTTTTGTATGGCCAGATTTCGGAGCAGCTCTAGAGGATCCATCGCCTTTCCAGCCCGATGGTGAACACCAGACGTAACCCAGGCAACGAGTGGGTTTATTTTTGCTCTCCCACTTTATTGTAAAAATATTCTTTTGAGGCGTTTAGCCGACGAGCACCTGTTTAGCTCGATTGTATTTACTTACTGTCTGCCTACGGGCTGTAACATGATTGACAGATCCTACGGTTGATCATGTATGACTAAACTCTTGCTAGTCCTAACATTTTGTAATGACTAGCTTCATGATCAGCTGAATATGTAATATTTGGGACGCCTTATTATTGTATATTTAATGATCATACATCTTGTAACATTTACTTACTTGCTTGTGATTGAGACACTAGGCTTGTTCATGACCTTAGGAGACTGTTGGCTTGTAGATAAACCCTCATGTATCTAGACAGCCGTGACCGTATAGCGAGATGGAATCCATTTCAATATACGTAGCTGGCTATGTCTGCTCCCGCTCTCCAGTATTCTGGTTCTGGGGCGTTACATAAGGTGGACGTGGTAAACATTTGTTTTTAGCATCATCTGCTTTGTAAGGGGTAGGAAAACAACTCAGAGGTGATGTGGACATGGTTGTTCTACTACTGGGGAGTGAATGCAATGGAACAACTAGCTCCAGAAGCATATGGTTGTGAGTGAAGAGGTGCTTGTACTAAAGGGTCTAATACAGCATTTGTGGTTGGCAGAGGACATCCCACTGGGGGAATTTTGTGGACCTATTACCCTTTTGTGCATTTGTGGTGCGAATAAATAGTTTCGAAATAATTTTCAGTGGACCTATTACCCTTTTGCGTACTGGTGGTGCGGGTAATAGATTTTAATGATTTTTGTGGACCTATTACCCTTTTGCGCACCGGTAGTACGAGTAATAGATTTGAACGATTTTTTGTGTGTGGGCCTATTACCCTTTTGTGCACCAGTGGTGCAAGTAATAGATTTTGAAACAAAACCTAACAGAGGTAATATGGACGTGATAGGTTCTATGGCCTTAACACCATGGCTTTATCCCAAATTGGGTACATGTGTTAAGTTAGGAGATTATCTATATCAGAGATAGTATGGACGTGATATACGACAATCAAAACCAGGAAGTTTGCTGAG
Source organism: Iris pallida (assembly GCA_029216955.1). Lineage (NCBI taxonomy): Eukaryota > Viridiplantae > Streptophyta > Magnoliopsida > Asparagales > Iridaceae > Iris > Iris pallida. The sequence goes on along the minus strand of JANAVB010034018.1, from coordinate 2,216,327 downwards.
AGGCGACAAAAACAAACCTGACAAACTCCGACGGGATGAAGAATTAGAGTGGAAGTTCAGAGGTATTAGTATACATGACTTGTCACCTAGGGAGATGCGATATGAATCCATTCGGAGCTAGTAAAGTGTAAGTTCAGAGGTACTTGGTGTACATAACTCGACATTCTAGGAGCATGTCTTTAAGCATAATATTTTTTTAAAAAACTTGCCGTTTATGGGCATCATAAGCAAGTCTCCATTTTATTCTGTGAGCCGGTATGCGCCGTAGAACATGGTCTCGAAACATCAGTAGCAGGCAGCGTTGTTGGCTGAGGGTCCTCGACTGAATTACCCAGTGTGGGCTGGAATTGTGTACCAGACCGGGTAACAACGGTCATCGTCTCCTCAGCTTCGACCGAGATTGTGTGGCATGATCTGGACTTTCCGCCCTTCTTTTTGCTAGATGGCACCGCCTGGGTAACTTCCGGCACTAAGTCCGGGTGAACCCACAAGACTTCTCCTTGTGATGTGGTAAGAGGCACCAATCCAGTCATTTGGTCCTGGACAGGTGGAAGGTTAGTAACCTCCATCATTGCCCGGGGAACGGGTACTACCCCGATAAGAAGGGATAATGATGGGGGAAATAATAATAGTATTAACAATCATTTATAACCGGCATATATATATATATATATTAATCCATTTTCCAATGGATTAAAAAATAACCAATAATAATAAATGATATTATTTAATAATAACAACCACAATAATAATAACAATCATAATAACAATCATAATAATAAATAATAAATGATATTATTTAATAATAACAATAATAATAACAACTAAAATAAATTAATACTAGGTATAGTATTGAGTGACACAATTACATCTAATTTTAATTGGTCCACCAAAAATTATGCAACATTCTAAAATGTCATATAAAAATTAATAGTGCTTAGATAATACGTATAACAATATATATAAAATACAGTCAATCCTTAAAAATAAAATACAAAATATACACATATACATAAAATATACCTACATGGACGCTTTCACACATAACATCTCTACATGGGCTTGGGCTCGGTTTGGGTCCTATTTGACTAGTTTGACACAACCGGGTCTCCTAAAAAGTCAATAATTTTATTAATAAATAATTAAATCATCTATAGGGGTTAAATTACAACTTTGACTAGTTTTTCTAGTTAGAACACACTTATGGCTCGGCCTTCCCTACCATGTCTAAAACACTAGTCAAAGAACTCGACTATCCTCTCTGTGCCTTAATTTTTGGTCATCTTGTACTCCAAATCTTAACCATGGCTAAGGTCATCTATAATAAATACTATTTAAGTAAAAATATTTACAAAATTCCATAAATCCCTATTTAAGTCAAATAAATAATAAAAAATTTCCAAAAATTCAAGTGTGTCACAACCTAACCGAGAACGAAACCCATTAATTAGTTTATTTTTGTGATTAATATATTCTATTTAAAATTAGGTTAAAGTTGCCCAAAAATTTGTTTTTAAAACATTAAAAAAATTGATAAGGAGTCTGTCCCGACAATCCGGGCGACTTAGTCGCGAACCACTTCCATCAAAAGGTGCGTATGGACTTCACGCATGTGTGGACTTTGACAGAACTCGAATTGGTTGCGTGTGCATGACGAATTCGATGTGTATCCGTCAAAAATCACAATATCGACCCCTTTGCAAAAACTCATATTATTTTGTGCACGTGCATCACCTCGTGATAAGTCTTGAACCACTGGACTCATGTCATTTTTCTGGTCTGGTGAGCCAAGTTTGGTCTGATTCTGAGAAGGTTGACCGGAACGCTATTTTGGCAGGCCCAAGATCCAATTCAATGGGTAATTTTGTGCACAGCTCATTGAAATCCAAATATGGACATACCCTTGAGTTCGTATCGAAAAACTGGACTCTTTGGTATCGAATTTGTCGACTTTAGAGACCATAGGCTCTGGCATATTTTTCGGTGTAAAGTAGGTCCAACAACGAATACTGTTTTGACCAGAAATTACCTTTTTGCTCCTGTGTCTAGAATTGGACTTATGGATAGTCAAAAATAGATATTTTTCTTATGCCAAATACGTTGGTGATGTCTATTTCAGCGTCCGGAGACATTTGCAGGAGTTTGACTTTTGTGGCTCATTGAGTGATTGGATATTATTGGTTTTGTGTGCTACCACCAGGCAAGTACACATTGCCAAGATTTTAAATTTATATAGCATGCTTAAATTATTGTTTATTTTATGATTCATTATGGTTATCATAGATTCACATGATTATAGTTTAGCAGTTATTTCTGTTCCTTTTTATTAGAGACGTTTGTCATATACCCTGTATCTGATTTGGATATACTGGATTGTTGTACCCATGTGAGTGTTAGATGCGCGAGAATGACCATAAACATGTGGACTATTTTTTCTTTCCCTATATCGTTATTTGTGACCCTACGTCCTTTAAGGCCGGGTTATCTGTTGTAACCATGTGACCTCTAAGGTCGGGTTATTTAATCGCTCTGTGACCTCTAAGGTCGGGTAAGTTTTCTCAGCCGTGGTTTACCTATGAGCTAGGGTATTTTTTATCCGTCGTTATACAGTTCTTGTGTGGTTATTTGTTCTCACTCGTGTATGACTATATATAGTATTGGTTATGTCTAGTTCATTTTTCTTGCTTTATCACTATTTATTTAACTGCTATACTTTGGGATACTTGGCTTGTATATTATGTGTCTTGCTAGTCCCCTAAGGACCTGGTGATCTCTCCAGGTATTAGCTGAAGTTATCAAGGTAGAATACATTGCTGGATGATGAGTGCTTCTCTAATACTTTAGGTATACTCAGTTGATGTCGATATCATATTCTTCCTTATTTATATTTTGTCCTATATTGACTCATGCTATTTATGGCCTAGTATTTTACAAGCTTTATTTTTCTTCTAGCTTGTTCATGATACATGTGTTATTGGACATCCACTCTAATACATTTACCAATTCTAGAATCGGTGTATTACAGTCTGATCAACCGTAGTGCACTTGGTTCGATATTGTTCTTTATATTATGTGGATGGATTGAGATATAGTTGAGTGGACTCTTTAAACATTATACATGACCTTATAGACAGCTTATACGTATTAGAGATGGCATGTATACGACCTCCTAGTACTACATATTTTGGGACTGAGGTGTTTCAATGAGGATTCCACGTGGGGCGTTATCCATATTTATTTGAGTATTCTGGAAGATTATTAGCTTGTCTATTTTGTTAAAGTCTTCTTTATAATAGTCTTATTTTAATTTTGAGGTCATTTTTTTAAGGTGGATAGACTGTAAGCCCCTTAATTTTTTTAGATATCATTTTTATTTTATTTTTACTTATTTAATATAGATATTTAATATTAAACTATATTTTATTATCAATATTGACTATAGAGGTACTTTACTATAGTTTTGAATTTTTTTGAAGCACAACAATTATCGATTTATCAAATCTAGTTCCATATTCGTGTTCTAGACGAGTCTACCTTCATTTTAATATATCATGTCCCACCAAAAAAATATTCTCTTGCACTATATATTTCTTGCACAACTTTTGGATCAAAATAATCATTTTAGCCCTTACCGTAAAATTTGTTGTATTTTTTAATTTCCATTTGAGGCCCGAAGCTGATCCAAATATTTCGTCCTAATATATGGTTTTGACATATTTTGAGTCTACTACACACATGCCAGTAGTGTCTCACTCAATTGAGTTCTCATGTGCTACTAATTTTCAAATGGCACGCAAGACCCATTAATTAGCCATTCATTGTTAATTTTGACTCTAAAAAATCAAACCGACCTAAAACTAGTCCAACTATCCTTAGTTGAGCCTATAATAGGTTACATAACTTATTAGGATAAATTTAGATTGATTTTTCGAGATTTTTTACAGCCATACAATAATTTAAACTAACCCACCGATGATTTTCCAAATTAGGAAACTAAATATTCACCTATAGATTCAATCTTGCATATCTTTTTATTGGAGCAACCAAATCAAGCCAAACTTTTCTAAACTTTCTCTACCCAAACCCTAACCCAAAAAACTAATTAGATTTATATATAAAGCAAGGTGGTCGGCCATATATTGCTCCTATATAGGTTCAAACCCGACCCCCCTATGCTTGAACCCGACGACCACTTTGTGCCCTAGCCGACACCACTTTTGATCCTTCCACTACCTCTTATGCGACCCCCAGACATGCCACTCACATTCTAGTAAGCCCCGAGGAGCCACGACAACTTTGTGAGGAGTTATAAATTTTAGTAGTTGGATTCCAAGTCTAAATTCGTTCCAGCAGGTACATTGTTTTACATCTAGGGTTTTGTGTACTTCTTGACTTTATCTTTTTGTGAAACCAAAACTAATGGAAAGATCTATGTGTCTATTTTTATGTCCAATTGGCTATCCACATAGTTCCAAACGGTTTGTCTTTCGTTTTGCTACAGGGTGTATAGACTAAACCAAATCTTTTGTATGTGAGTTCTCGGCCAGTTTCGGACCACTTCCACCCTTCCTATACTTTTCTTAAGAATATAGACATTCTAAGCTTTCCAATGAATATACTTTTGCAATACTGTACTAAGATTTATTATTTTTATAAAATCTGGACTTGTCACCATAATGTCGGAACACCGAAAATTCTTAGATTCTATGTGTCCAAATGCATTGAAACTTCATGGAACATGTCCACAATAATTATTGTGCATGTTTTGATAAGAAAAACATATTTTTACATATTTTATACAATTTTTTCAGAATTATTATTTATAAAAACTTTATCGTTTCGGGAGCCAAACTTTTGAACAAGTCTAAGTATATTGATGTAGAATCAATACAGGTGTTTTCTAAGAGTAAAATACATTAATTATTATTATATAATATTTATCATCATTTTCCAGATTTAAATAATATATTTTATATTATTAAAATATTACATTTATAGGTAGATTTAGTGCCACATATATGATATTGTATAGAATAGTCATTATGACTAGTTTTGGTATATAGATGTTATTATGGTAAGAGTATATATGGTAAGTTAATAGTGTGTTATTAGTAGTAGAACATTTTTTACAGGTGTACGTGACATAGGTTGCGAGGACATTGGAGTCGGACCATCGTTTTCTCAGTTCGAAGTTGCAGACAAGTGTACCTTGCCAAGTTTTCAGTACATATTTCTTTTTTTTGTTTTGTTCCCTTGTTTCTATCTCCTTGTGTGTGTGTGTGTGTGTGTGTGTGTGTGTGTGTGTATATAAAAAATTATATATATATATGACGTAGTAATAGTTGGTACTTAGCGTCCGACTAGTATTTCGGTGTCGATATCTATTTATAGATATTGGGTATCAATACTAGGCATGACGATATATAGAATTCGTGTCCATTGACACGATGGACCACAGGATACAGATATAATATATGATTGTGACTTGATACAGAGTCTGACATGAGATATTCGTGGCTAGGACTCTGTGATAGCATGTAGTACTAGCTTGCGTGACTTGTTACTAGTACATGATTCAAACTTGACGTGACTGGATAGTTCTAGAGCATGGGGTGGGAACGACTCTACCGAAGCACCTGACCGTTGTGACTCGTGAACTTGTGCATGTTGATTATTTGCGTGTGCCTCGGTCTATATAGCAGAGCCTTTGAGTTGTTTCGTGTTCACTCAATGGTTTCACGACACGGTGCCATGGGTGATTGCCTATTTAGCTGGGCCTGGTAGCAGGATCGTCCTCAACTGTATTTTGCACTTAGAAGATTATTGTAGTTATCCTTTATTATACGGATTTTTTTTACTATTACTTGGCATATATATTATGTACCTTGATATGTCCCCTGAGGACCTGGTAATCTCTCTAGGTAGTTGGTCATGCAGAGATAGTCTGCTGATCATAGAGGTATTGATGTATATGGCTCAGGTATTTTATCGTGCTTTTACATTTATTCATTGTTTTCCTTCTGCTATTTAGTGTTGTTTTATAGACCTATATCATTTTCGGGTCTAATCGAATATATTTGTTATTGGTCTACAGACCATGACATATACTGTTCATTCTTGATGTTACTTATCCTGTGGATTGATATATATATATATATATATATATATATATATTAGAACACCAAGAAAACTTATACATATTCGAGCCGGAATAGAGTCCACTTGATACGTAAGTGGCATGTATACGTACTCCTGGTCCTTCGTAATTTGGGGCTGGGGTATTACATAAGTGTATGCTAGTGAAGAGCTAAACCCTATATCACGGCTGCTAGTATGTGCACTTATTAGTGAAGAGTTGAACCGTAAGTCATAGCTGCTAATCATAGGAAATTATCCAGTGACCATCATGTAGATAGGTCGCATGCTTATCACAAACTCCTCATAAGATAGAATCTATTTTTAATGAAATATCATTGTCTTGCTCATAAGAATTGAATAATACTCAATAAATGCTGCTAATATGTCCCATAAGAATGAATATGGCTTTAGAAACATGTTGCACATGTTATGTTAGAAAGAAATAAATATCGTTCTTGAATTGTCGAATGAATAAAAAAAAGAAAGATGGATTCGTTGTGTTTTCAAAAGAAATGAAAACTCTTGAGTTGTACTATGGCATGAAATAAAAGTAGGCAGAAGTAGAAAGATTGCTACTAAAAGCTCTATTTTCTCACTAAATTACTTAGTAACTGGCACATGGGTGTTGCTTTTGTTCATTCACCAGTTTATTCCCCAATATGCTGACCTCCCGCCAGATTATCTGCAGGGATTGGATGTCCTGGTGGTTGGTTCAAGGTGATAGAAGATCCTGATTCTGGAGAGCCGAATATCAGAAGACTCATGCCCGATCTATATGTAGAGAATTATTAAATGGAATGAAGTCATCGGAATTCTGTTCAATTCAAAGAGAAGTAAATAAGTTATTGTAATTATTTAATTTCAACGATGTACCCAAGTTGGAATGTATCAGTTGTCTATTGAAAGTCTTTGTAATCATTGCAAGTATCAATAAAACAAAGATATTTGTTCTTATTCTATTGTGTTCATTTAGTTTTTCTGCATTGTAATTCCACTACTTATAACTCTGAGAAGTCTATTTTGTTATGGTGCAATTCCGTGACTTGTACAAGCACGACTTAGACTTGTACGACATCACACCTAGTGGCGACCTTAAGATCCTTTAGGATCGGGGCATGATAGCTCGGATCCTAGATTTTACTCCTATTGTGGCTCTCTGAAACGAGCGCCACTAAGTAGAAAGTGGATGAAGTACCCTGATATCTCCTCCGCATCTCTTCATTCAGTACCCCACTCTTGGAAAACTCTAGATGGACCTTGCCTTCTAAAGCAGAAGCGATCATAGCAACTCGTATGGTCTCCTACGAGTCTGGGAACGTAGACAACTGTCATGCCCCGCTCCCGTAGGAGCGATCTTCCTCGCTAAGGCGTGATGTCACACGAGCCTAGATTTCGTTCGTGCAAGGCGGGTTCCATAACGGCCGATTTCAGCGGCTGCGACGGGGTCGTCGCACAGAAGTCCCATGCAGAGACATTGAATAATAGCAGCAAAATTTTTTAAAGCAAGACACAAGTTATTCAAAGAAGCTCTTTATTGATATTGAAACAAAGATTACAAAGGGCGCAAGGCCAAGATTACAAGTCTCTCAAGCTCACTTCTCTCACATTACAAGTTCACTCTGATCTCTCTCATCTTGTAACACCCAGTTTTCCAAATGAGGGTATTTTGGTCATTTTTAAAATTTTGGAATTATTTTGGAATTATTATTATTAATTATAATTATTATGATTTTTGGTGATTTTTAATATATTGATTTAGTGCTATAGTTGACTTTGACTCTGGGTGACTTAGGAGACTGTCCTAGAAGCTAACCTAGGTCATGACTAATTGGTTAGGTTATGGAACCCTAGCTTGACCTAAGTTAGTGGCATTTAACTCATTAGAACTTATTTGGAGAGATTAAGATTTAATTTGATTAGGGAATGGCTTGTGGTTTCACAAGTCATGACTTGTGACTTAGCCTTGAAAGCCCAACCCAACACTAGTGCAACCTAACCCTAGCCCTATCCAGCCCATGGCCGGCCACCTAGTCCCCCCCCCCTATTTAATGCTCCTAGGAATTAGGGCTAGCCTCCCTTAGAATTATTTTTCCAAGTTTGAGTAGAGGTGAGTCTCCATCTTCTTTAATCCATAGAAATTCCATTTCAATTCATTTTCCCCCCAAACCAATTACAATAGGACCTAAATTTGTTGTTCTTGCTGTTGGTATTGAGTAAATTCAGGAAGGAAATAATTTGAAGGAGTTTTGGTGGTTTGAGGATCCTCTCATTTGGGGCTTTTTGTTGTATTTCAAATCCCTAGGTAATATTCTAATCTATACCATGTAATTGTTGTTTATTTGCATATCTAGGATGCCCTAGGCCTAACCTAACTGTAGGACTAGCTAACCCTAGAATTCGAGTCCATTACGTGTCCGTATCGCACACGTATCATCCCATGTTTATAGGTGTTTGACGAAATACCCCAAAGGGCATTTCGACCTGATTTTGGGAATGTAATTGAATAGGAAAATAGGTTTTGACCTCGCTTATGAGATTCCTTTCTATTGAGCATGTTTTGGTGTCGTGTCGAGTCGCCACAGACATGGGGACACGCGGTTGCACGTACGCGTGCGCAGGCAGGTTACTTGCCCTGCTGCTCGGGAGCGATTGTGCTGTGCACACGCCACTTCGACTCATGAAAATTGATACACGTGTTGTACTCGTAACTGACACGAGATTCCCAGAGCAACATGAACTCTCGTGTCGTGTCGCACACAGAATCACGTATGCACGAGTAGTGTACTGTGCGTGTATCAGTATTCATTGGGTTCTCTTTGTTTAATTCAGTTTTAATATGTTTTAATTGTGTTTTAACTTACTAATTAGATTCTAATTATAATATGTAAACTATGTTAAATTAGATTTACATATTAGATTAGGTTTTAATGTGAATTTTGGTTCGAATTGGGTTGAACTGCATGGTCACTGATACATTTCTGATACTTGCATTTTCAGTATTGTCCTAACTATTAAATCCCTGTTTAATTATGTTCTTCACTGAATTATGATCCCCACATGATTGGTTGTTCATGTTAGATCAGTATTTACATTCGAATGTGGCTATTGATAGAAGAATGGGGTTTTGAACATTTGGTTGAGTTTCAAATGAAAAAGCTGATATGGTGTTTGGTTTGATTGAGTTCAGTTGGCCTATGGACTGTAATTGATTTTCCTATTTCCTGAGAAATACTCATTCTTATATCACTAACATGGTACATAGGTCACTGCTACACAAATGTATTCAATGTGTTCACTATTTTTCCTAGGAACACTATGTTCACTGTTAAATTGAGAATGGTTTTCTAAAACCTGAGAATTTAGTGTCCCTTCCTTCTTTAATTTAACTGAGATTGAAATGAATGATTGATTCAATTTTTAATATCCTGAACTAGTTTCCTAAAACTGAGATTATTTCCAGATTTTGTATTGTTAAACACCACACTGTTTTCATGAAGACACTATCATGTGATTCCTATTATTACTCACTGATTTACAGGATTTTACCCTCACTGTTTCCTACATACACACACACACACAGTGTAATCATTTTTCCCAGGAATTGTAATACCTGAGATTAGAATGGATGGTTTATCATTCACTGATTTCCTTTGCATCCCACTGTTTTCCAGATTTTCCTAACCTGAGATTACTTTAGTCCTTAAACTGAAATTTTGTCATTGATTATTACACTGTTTTGCAATAGGATTGATTCCAGTTTATCATTCATGAAATCCTTATTTTTTCCCATTGCACTGAACTGATTGCCATGCCACTGTTCTCCTTTAACATTGTTCACTGATTGTTCATGTCAACTGTCATTGAGGATTGGGTTAGTTGTCATGTGTTTGGGTTCAAGTTAAACTGAATTCTGAAATGTATGTTATTTCATTAGTTAACTATCAAGTTCCCATTATAAAAATCTGAGAGTAGATTTCCTATGTTACCTCACTGAACACAGGATTACCTATACACTCTCATGTTTTCTCGCACACTCTATGAGACACTCACATACCATATCACACATTCATGTGACACTCTCAAGTCACACACACACACATGCCTACACACACTCTTGTCTCTCTTGACACACACACACTTGAACATCATGTATCCCCCTCTCTCTTTACATATGTATATATATATATATATATATATATATATATATATATACACACACACACACACACATGCCTACACACACTCTTGTCTCTCTTGACACACACACACTTGAACATCATGTGTTCCCCTCTCTCTTTACATATGTATATATATATATATATATATATATATATATATATATATATATATATATATATATATATATATATAAAATATATATATATATATATATGGGTATCCTATATATATGAGTGTGTGCTATTATATATATATTATATGTATGAAATGGTTGATATATTATAGGTAACCTATAAGCTAATGTATGTTTCTATATTATATTATAGCTATATCAATATGTGTAATATATATTAGATATATATTGACATATATTCATGTGATTTGTGGGTTGGTTTTAGACATGATAGCATATAGCCTATGGATGTATCTGTGTGTCAGTTTAGTGTCTAGATTAGACTTGTATAGCCTTGTTAGACCTAGAATAGACTAGTTAGACTAGTATAGACTTGTTTGACTTAGGTTTGACTTGGTTGACCTAGTTTGACTTTTAGGGTTGACCAGAGTTGACCAAGAGTTGACTTTGGTCTAGATTGACCTAGATTCTTGTAGAATGCATTGATTTGTATCTTATTATCATTGTAGACTCATAGTGACTTGTACTGTTCTATAGGAGACAGACACCACTCCTCGGACAGTATATATTCTCCAAATTCTCAGGATACAGGCGAGTACATTCTCTGATCATTTCATATCCTGCTTAGAATTATTTTCCTGCATTAAATTACTTTACTGATACTGTCACATTGGTCACACGGATTAGTACTATATGGATCCCTTCTTGAGATGTTATCCCTTCAAGGAGCATTGGGTACTACATGTTCTGTGCGTTTCACTTACATGGCGTATCACTATGCTTCATTGGTTCATCGATCACTTGTGACATGATCACAGAGTCTTTCTTGAATCCTTTTCCCATTTAATAGGTTTTCTAGAATCCCCATTTATGGGACTACTATGTACCACCATTCGGGGGCCGTTACATGGAATCATAACATAACCTGGTTGGATCCTTGTGTATTGATTGGGGGTACGGGGGAGTAGAAGTAGACATGTGAATAATATCCAAGTAGTATCTCATCAGAATCATTCCATAGTATAGCATCAGAATCATCCTAAGCCATTTACATGTCTATATTGTACTCTGACTCACTAGCCACTGATAGTTCTTTACTTATAGTAGATATTTCTATTACAGTTCTCTCTCTCTGTTTACATACTGCATTTCTTCAGTACCTGTATCTTACTTTACTGCATGATTATATTTTCGAACCTGCTATGAACTGTTGAGATGTATTGTGCTCGCTCCTGTCCTGACTGGACCTGTTGAAAATATTACAGAGGACGAGGAGGAGGCCTGTGAGGATACCTTCTACGGGACAGCTCTAGCTGACGACTTTACCCTACTGCCTAGACTAGCTTAGTTAGGCCTTATCTTACTTATGTTGTCTTGAGACTAGTAGATAGACTTTATTTCTGTCTTTGAGATCTGGGTTGTATATTCTTTCATATTCAGTAGCTGAGACCATGTATTTCTGGATATTGCTGAGATGTTATCTTAGACTTTCTGATCATCTATATTTTTCTTGAGTTTTATATCATATCGTACTTTCTTCTTCCTTAGTTGTGATTGAGTTTACTTCTATTATGTCACCCCCATTCGGGGAGTATAAACTGCTTAGAATTATATTGTTAGATGTTGTGACCTAGGACAGCGTTCTACCGCCGACGCTGCGGCGTAGGCTGGGCATTATTACGTTTTCATACCCTCACAGTGGGTGCGGGTCGTGACACGTTTTTAGTGGTGTCCCATGCAGGTCGAGACTAAAAGTGTAGTGGTATTCGAACTAGAATATCACTACAGCCTGCAGTAGGATTAGGATATATATTTTTGAAGATACTCAATCACAGTTAGGATTCCTTGAGAGATTCCTGGGACGATCCTTAAGAATCTTATTTAAACTTCAAATTGAATCATTTCTCTTGTTTTGTTGCTCTCACTCCTTGATTACTGAATTTGATTTTGTTGGATCATTGTTGATTTTGATTTTCCTATCGAGATAAATTTTAAGGCCTGAGTTACGATATTTTTCTGATAACATATGTTGACGGGAATATAGGGATGGTAAAACGTCTACTTGATTATGGAACCTGTTGTTTATCGCAGCCATATTAGCTGGCGTAGAGGAAATATAGAGACCTGACTTAGGATATACGTATCTTGGTTATGAGATTTAGAATTTCTCGCAGCTATACTAGTCGGCATAGCGAGAATTCCAGACGACATGATTGTAGAGGAACATGCCCAGTTATAGAATCTATCGTTTATCGCAGCCTTGCTTACTGGCATGGCGAGGACTCTGAGTAACATGATTTTGGACAGACGCATATGATTATCAGATTTTATCTTGAGAAGGTTTTTAAACATATCATCTCTATCGTACCATTCTGTCGTTATAAATTGTACCCCATCATTAAATAACTTAGGAATAGGAGTAAGAGTAACTTTAGCTGTTATTATAAACCTTGTGTAACTTCTTGCTATAAATTTCTTCCTAATACAACGAATCAATGATTTTGCTAGACCTTGACTTAGATTTGATATTATAACTCTGGTTTCAAAATGGTTCCTTCTTTTAAATAGATAAGCAGAATAGATTTTATCATTAATTTCTTTCGCCATTATTTCTTGTATTACCTTAAAAAATATATATATATATAGTGGACACAGATGCTTGCCTGACACGTATGTATGCTACACTTGATTACCAACCTATCTAAATGCATATTAATATGTTGATGTTAATTTCTCAAAATCTTAATAATTCTAATATAGGACAATATCAGTGACTAGTTCTCTGTTTTCAAGATTAAATTCATAATTTAAATTTAAATTTCATGTTATTAGTTGTTGTTTACATCACTACACATGTATGTTATGTACAAGGTTTCAATTCTTAAAGATATTGGTTGAGTTGTGTTTGAATTTGTCAAATCTAAGACTGTGTACATATTAACCCTTTAAGTCTGAATTCTAAGTGATTAGTCAAATTGCAGTTTTCTTTAATGTAATGTTTTGAGCCGTGTACATTGTTGTGTGTAGGTATATAATGTTAGGTTTCATACTCTTACATGTTAGGTTGTGGTTGTGGTAAACATTGAGTTGGTTTTGATGTTCGAATTTCTCCAAATTTTTGAAAACTGAATACATGTTAACATTTTTACATTGCTTTCAAATGCGTAGTTCAATTTCAGATCTAATATGTAATGTTGAACTAAACTGAATGATGAACCCTTCATTTCAAGTTTTAACCCATGTACACTTGACACTCTACACTAATGTTCACAACTGCCATGAAAACCTAACCCTTCATCTCTATGTTAAGTTCATATAGCTATATAATATATATAGTTCTGTAAACATGTTATAATATATGTAGATGCATAATTAAATCTCTACCTCTCTATACACATAAATATACATATATATATATGGTTAGCCATGCATGTTATGAGTAAATAGCTTGTGCCTTGTAGACTGCTTAACCAATATGCCATGAATAGTGTAACTTGATAGCTACAGTTGAGACACAAATTCTCCTATACACTTTCATGTATATTTCACACAAACTGCATAAACCTTACATAATGCTAGCTTTTCCCTCTCTAACATATTCTCTATATATATATATCGTGATTGGATTTCAATGCTATTGACTTTCGTTCCTTAAACTTTTGATCTTGATTTTTAATAGTACCCCCTTTATAATTATTTTATTTTTTGATAATTACCAGTTTTCAGATAGGATGGTAGACTGCCGTACAGCCTTGACGATTGTTGTTTTTTTATCCTTTCCAGTATGGCACCCATGACCCGAGCCCGTCATCTGAGAGCAGCTGCAGCTACTGAGAGTGTGCTTCCACCTCCTATTGTTCAGGAGGTAGTGATCCCTCTATTTGATCAGGGGGTGGTGGTACCTCCTGCCATTGAGGAGATAGTGGTAGCCTCGCCAGAGAGTCTTCCTTCATCTCCTGTCGTTCAGGAGAGAGCTGCAGATTTGCATGAGATCGAGAGCCTTTTCCTACCCCTTGTACTCCATACTGTACTACCCGGAGGTTTGTTACTTGACGCAGCCCAGGTGTTTGGATATTTTCAAGAAAGGTTGATGAGGAGGCCATGAGGGAGCAATACCAGAGGTTGCTACGTCTATGGGACTCTGTGCTTCCAGGAGGAGAGCCTAGCTCCAAGAGGGCGAGGAGCAGTACCCAGTCCTACCCAGATTTTGAGGAGTACCCATATATCCAGCCTATATCATCATACCCAGCCCAGTCTCCTGTCCAGCAGAGGCCAGCTGAGCCAGAGCCTATCTGTGCCTACTGTAAGAAGTCTGGACACAAGTGGAACTTATGTAGAAAGAGACTAGGATTGTGCCTATTCTGTGGGTCAGCTGCACACTGGATGCAGCACTGTCCTGATATACCTGCCCCAACCAGGGCCCTGCTTCCAGGAGGGAGTTCTAGTTCTCAAACCTAGCTGGAGGTGAGTTTTGACCTAACCTTAGTATCCCTTTTTGTGAATATTTGATGCACCCTACCATATTGTTGTATGTTTTGATACCTTATGATTGCTTTTGATCTAATATGACTAAAATGGCTAGATGAGGCCTCAGACTGATACCACTTACCAAAATCCTATATGTTATCCTTCCAATTGCATGATTTAGATAAGTTCTCTTTTGGCCTTGATTGTTTTGGTTCGACCTAGAAGGGGTACGATCATCTTAATTTCGAGGACGAAATTTTTCTAAGATGGGTAGTATTGTAACACCCAGTTTTCCAAATGAGGGTATGTTGGTCATTTTTAAAATTTTGGAATTATTTTGGAATTATTATTATTAATTATAATTATTATGATTTTTGGTGATTTTTAATATATTGATTTAGTGCTATAGTTGACATTGACTCAGGGTGACTTAGGAGACTATCCTAGAAGCTAACCTAGGTCATGACTAATTGGTTAGGTTATGGAACCCTAGCTTGACCTAAGTTAGTGGCATTTAACTCATTAGAACTTATTTGGAGAGATTTGGATTTAATTTGATTAGGGAATGGCTTGTGGTTTCACAAGTCATGACTTGTGACTTAGCCTTGAAAGCCCAACCCAACACTAGTGCAACCTAACCCTAGCCCTATCCAGCCCATGGCCGGCCACCTAGTCCCCCCCTCTATTTAATGCTCCTAGGAATTAGGGCTAGCCTCCCTTAGAATTATTTTTCCAAGTTTGAGTAGAGGTGAGTCTCCATCTTCTTTAATCCATAGAAATTCCATCTCAATTCATTTTTCCCCCAAACCAATTGCAATAGGACCTAAATTTATTGTTCTTGCTGTTGGTATTGAGTAATTTCAGGGAGGAAACAATTTGAAAGAGTTTTGGTGGTTTGAGGATCCTCTCATTTGGGGCTTTTTGTTGCATTTCAAATCCCTAGGTAATATTCTAATCTACACCATGTAATTGCTGTTTATTTGCATATCTAGGATGCCCTAGGCCTAACCTAACTGTAGGACTAGCTAACCCTAGAATTCGAGTCCATTACGTGTCCGTATCGGACACGTATTATCCCATGTTTATTGGTGTTTGACGAAATGCCCCAAAGGGCATTTCGACCTGATTTTGGGAATGTAATTGAATAGGAAAATAGGTTTTGACCTCGATTATGAGGTTCCTGTGTACTGAGCATGTTTTGGTGTCGTATCGAGTCGCCACAGACACGGGGACATGCGGTTGCACGCGCGCGCGCAGGCAGGTTACTTGCCCTACTGCTCGGGTGCGATTGCGCTGTGCACACGCCACTTCGACTCATGAAAATTGACACGCTGTTGTACTCGTGACTGACACGAGATTTCCAGAGCGACACGAACTCTCGTGTCGTGTCGGACACGGAATCACGTGTGCACGAGTAGTGCACTGTGCGTGTATCAGTGTTCATTGGGTTCTCTGTGTTTAATTCAGTTTTAATATGTTTTAATTATGTTTTAACTTACTAATTAGATTCTAATTATAATGTGTAATCTATGTTAGATTAGATTTACATATTAGATTAGGTTTTAATATAAATTTTGGTTCGAATTGGGTTGAACTGCATGGTCACTGGTACATTT
The DNA here is from genome assembly GCA_029216955.1 of Iris pallida. NCBI lineage: Eukaryota > Viridiplantae > Streptophyta > Magnoliopsida > Asparagales > Iridaceae > Iris > Iris pallida. Next base: position 2,199,794 of record JANAVB010034018.1, on the reverse strand, counting down.
CTGATACTTGCATTTTCAGTATTGTCCTAACTATTAAATCCCTGTTTAATTATGTTCTTCACTGAATTATGATCCCCACATGATTGGTTGTTCATGTTAGATCAGTATTTACATTCGAATGTGGCTATTGATAGGAGAATGGGGTTTTGAACATTTGGTTGAGTTTCAAATGAAAAAGCTGATATGGTGTTTGGTTTGATTGAGTTCAGTTGGCCTATGGACTGTAATTGATTTTCCTATTTCCTGAGAAATACTCATTCTTATATCACTAACATGGTACACAGGTCACTGCTACACAAATGTATTCAATGTGTTCACTGTTTTTCCTAGGAACACTATGTTCACTGTTAAACTGAGAATGGTTTTCTAAAACCTGAGAATTTAGTGTCCCTTCCTTCTTTAATTTAACTGAGATTGAAATGAATGATTGATTCAATTTTTAATATCCTGAACTAGTTTCCTAAAACTGAGATTATTTCCAGATTTTGTATTGTTAAACACCACACTGTTTTCATGAAGACACTGTCATGTGATTCCTATTATTACTCACTGATTTACAGGATTTTACCCTCACTGTTTCCTACATACACACACACACAGTGTAATCATTTTTCCCAGGAATTGCAATACCTAAGATTAGAATGGATGCTTTATCATTCACTGATTTCCTTTGCATCCCACTGTTTTCCAGATTTTCCTAACCTGAGATTACTTTAGTCCTTAAACTGAAATTTAGTCATTGATTATTACACTATTTTGCAATAGGATTGATTCCAGTTTATCATTCATGAAATCCCAATTTTTCCCATTGCACTGAACTGATTGCCATGCCACTGTTCTCCTTTAACATTGTTCACTGATTGTTCATGTTAACTGTCATTGAGGATTGGGTTAGTTGTCATGTGTTTGGGTTCAAGTTAAACTGAATTTTGAAATGCATGTTATTTCATTAGTTAACTATCAAGTTCCCATTATTAAAATCTGAGAATAGATTTCCTATGTTACCTCACTGAACACAGGATTACCTATACACTCTCATGTTTTCTCACACACTCTATGAGACACCCACATACCATATCATACATTCATGTGACACTCTCAAGTAACACACACACACATGCCTACACACACTCTTGTCTCTCTTGACACACACACACTTGAACATCATGTGTCCCCCTCTCTCTTTATATATATATATATATATATTATATATATATATATATATATATATATATATATATATATATATATATATATATATATATATATATATATAATATGTATGAAATGGGTGATATATTATAGTTAACCTATAAGCTAATGTATGTTTCTATATTATATTATAGCTATACCAATATGTGTAATATATATTAGATATATATTGACATGTAGTCATGTGATTTGTGGGTTGGTTTTAGACATGATAGCCTATAGCCTATGGATGTATCTGTGTGTCAGTTTAGAGTCTAGATTAGACTTGTGTAGCCTTGTTAGACCTAGAATAGACTAGTTAGACTAGTATAGACTTGTTTGACTTAGGTTTGACTTGGTTGACCTAGTTTGACTTCTAGGGTTGACCAGAGTTGACCAAGAGTTGACTTTGGTCTAGATTGACCTAGATTCATGTAGAATGCATTGATTTGCATCTTATTATCATTGTAGACTCATAGCGACTTATACTGTTCTATAGGAGACAGACACTATTCCTCGAACAGTATATATTCTCCAGATTCTCATGATACAGGCGAGTACATTCTCTGATCATTTCATATCCGGCTTAGAATTATTTTTCTACATTAAATTACTTTACTGATACTGTCACGTTGGTCACACGGATTAGTACTATATGGATCCCTTCTTGAGATGTTATTCCTTCAGGGAGCATCGGGTCCTACATGTTCTGTGCGTTTCACATACATGGCGTATCACTATGCTTCATTGGTTCATCGATCACTTGTGACATGATCACAGAGTCTTCCTTGAATCCTTATTCCATTTATTAGGTTTTCCAGAATCCCCATTTATGGGACTACTATGTACCACCCTTCGGAGGTCGTTACATGGAATCATAACATAACCGGGTTGGATCCTTGTGTATTGATTGGGGGTACGAGGGAGTAGAAGTAGACATGTGAATAATATCCAAGTAGTATCTCATCAGAATTATTCCATAGTGTAGCATCAGAATCATCCTATGCCATTTACATGTCTATATTGTACTCTGACTCACTAGCCACTGTTAGTTCTTTACTTATAGTAGATATTTCTATTACAGTTCTCTCTCTCTCTGTTTACATACTGCATTTCTTCAGTACCTGTATCTTACTTTTCTGTATGATTATAATTTCTAACCTGCTATAAACTGTTGAGATGTATTGTGCTCGCTCCTGTCCTGACTGGACTTGTTGAAAATATTACAGAGGACGAGGAGGAGGCCTGCGAGGATACCTTCTACGGGACAGCTCTAGCTGACGACTTTATCCTACTGCCTAGACTAGCTTAGTTAGGCCTTATCTTACTTATGTTATCTTGAGACTAGTAGATAGACTTTATTTCTGTCTTTGAGATCTGGGTTGTATATTCTTTCATATTCAGTAGCCGAGATCATGTATTTCTGGATATTGCTGATATGTTATCTTAGACTTTCTGATCATCTGTATTTTCCTTGAGTTCTATATCATATCGTGCTTTCTTCTTCCTTAGTTGTGATTGAGTTTACTTCTGCTATGTCACCCCCATTCGGGGAGTATAAACTGCTTAGAATTATATTGTTAGATGTTGTGACCTAGGACAGCGTTCTACCGCCGACGCTGCGGCGTAGGCTGGGCGTTGTTACGTTCTCGTACCCTCACAGTGGGTGCGGGTCGTGACACATCTCTCGATACAACGCTTGAGCCAGCGAAAACTTCGGAAGGCGACGTGCATACATTATGTCCAGTATAAGTCTTGACTCTATGCGGCCGTACGCTTCGAATCGCCAAGGAACTCCGTGCCTCGACGCATCCAAGCGAGCTCCACGCTACGAGCTTCTATCTGTGCCTGCACATAGAAACTATGTGGGTGTCAGTACTCAACTGTACTGGTGGAATGAGCTCCTCGCCCACCCATGCAAAACCAATACGTTTGATTTACTTTGTGCAACGTAGTCCATTCTTATCAATTGTCTTTCTAGTCTTGTTTTAGAATCAGTTTTATGACAAACGCCTTGGCATATATGTGTCTGAGGACCATTCCGTGCTTGCAACAGTAACGTCCACTCAACAATGTTAACCTATCAAGTCATGCTTGTTTGCCATTAAAATCTTTTGATTGCAAATTTTAATACAAACAGAACAGTGTTATAATATAGGACTTAGACGTAGTCCTAGGAGTACACTTTTATTTATCTGGGTCCCTTGTGCCGATGGAGTGAGAGGTAATACGTTGACTTCGTTAACGATCTGACGACGGTTATCGGTTCTCTGAAGGTTTGGATTGCTCTGGGTGCTGAAGCTTGCTGAGAGGAGGAAGACGTTGAGTGTCTGTATCTGCCTCTCTGGTGGTGTGATGTCTCTGTCTGTCGATGTATGTTCGTCTGTGTGTGTGGAAGAAGGAAATGATCCCTCTATTTATAGTTTTGCAGGCTGGCTGCTCATGCGCGCATATGTCGGATGTGCCTGGACGCGGGGACGCCACATGGAAATTACTGATGGAGGCGCATGGATGATGCGCCCTGATTGAGGGGTTGAATTCTTCATACTGCTGTTGTAGGCCGGCATGTAGCAGAGAAGAGGATCTTTATGTTGCTGAGATCTTGGGTGAATCGAGTCAAAGGACACGTGTCGTAGGCCCATGGCTCGGAGATCTCGGATTTGGTGGGAAATGATCTGGTAGGATGCGCCTGGGATGGAGAGCATGAGGAGACTTTGGCTCGTAACCTTTGGGAGTCACGAACCATTCAGGGCGCATGGCTTTTGAGGCGCATGCTAAGCTTCAGTAGTGACTTTACTTCTGTCTTTTGGGATCAGAGAGAAGTCTGGGATGCATGGCTTTTGAGGCGCATGCAGAGCTTCAGTAGTGACTTTACTTCTGTCTTTAGGGATCAGAGAGAAAGTCTGAGACGCATGGCTTTTGAGGCGCATGCAGAACTTTGGGCGCATGGCCGCGGAGGCGCATGCGAGTGGTTGGGCGGACACGTGGCTGTAACCGTCGGAGAAGAGTAATGATGATGCTGACGTTGGCGATGCTTCGTTTTCTAAAAAAGCTGTCAACTGTTCAGTCATCGAGAGACGTGCTGCCAACTCTGTCAGACTTCAGCATTTAATGTTTTTGACAGGTGATGGACTGTTGGTGTGGGTGCATCGATCGGCGTTCCACTAGGCGCATGGGGGCACATGCTTGTGAAGCGCTTGGTGTTGAGAGGCGCGTTTGTGTGATGTGCGATCTGACCGGCGCATCCGCTCTGCGTGACACGTCTTTTGGTGCGACCGTTCCGTTCTTCGAGTGCTTTAAATAGCCATTTTTGACTTGGCTGAATTCGAAGCGTCTGGTTCATCCATTTAATGCAAATTTATTGCACGGGATTCGGAGAGCCATCCACTTGGCGCATGGGTTTGATTTGCCTGGCCTATAAATTGTGGCATGGAGAGAGTTTGCTTCTCGTTCTCTCACGTTCTTCCGAAATGAACTTGTTTACTCGAGTGCATTCTGTTGATGAGATGCTCCCGAGGGTGAAGCTGCGACGCATTGTCTTCATTGATGCACTTGAAGGTGACTGTTACATCCAAAAGTCGGAGTCGAGGGCTTCCGAGGCAGGCAGAAGGTGCCTGTTTCATCCAAAGATCGGGATGCACGAGCCTCATCTCCGTTATGCTGGAAGAGCCGCAGATCGAAATTGCGGTGCTGCATTTTTGGAGGCTCTTTCTTCTGTCAGAGTGGGTGTTGCCCATTCTGGTTGTGTTGAAAGCTGCTCCTTTAGCCGCGGTTTCATTTGCGGTGCTCTTCTCTTCCTCGGTTTGGGGAGCTCCTTCTCCAACTAGAGGGTTGATTGCCACCCTCGTTCTGCTCAATAAATGCTTCATTAGACGAAGCATTAGATGAGCCTGGCTGGAAGGATGGCACATAACTGAGCTGCTGAAGTGATGCACATAACTGAGGATGCACATAACTGAGCTGCTGAAGGGATGCGCCTGGCTGAGAGCGCATGGTGATTGCTGCACCTATTTGAGGGCGCATGACGATTGTTGCGCCGAGCTGTAGACTTACGATCTTTTCTTTGTAGAAATTCTCCTTTGTACAACCTTGTAATAGACTTTTATATATAAATAAAAATCCTCATTTAATGTCCATATTTTTGTTTTGCTGTGTCAAGTACTTTGTCTGAGCTTCCTGGCGCATGTAGTGTTTGGCGCATAGGATTTCTGATCGTGAAATTCCATGCTTCTATAAGACCCCCTTCAAAGTTTTCAAAACTTTTTTGTCAAAGTATTGGAATACTTTGAATAAGAAGCATGGTGGTTGGGGCGCATGACTGTTCGGGCGCATTGACACTCCGCGCATGGGCGCATGCTCCTCTCAGTTAATGATAATGCCTCGATAACCAGAAAGATTAATGATGATCTTTTTGGTTTTATTTGCATTTATCTCCTCGCAGAACCCGAGGCGGCGGCTGAGGTCACGCCTCATCGATTCACGCGTGCGACTGAGCCTATAAATAGGCATGATTTGGAGAGAGAGTTCTTCTTCTCCTTGCTTTTGTCTTTTAGAGTTCTTCTTCGAAAAACCCTAACTTTTTCCCTTCAAGGAATGGCTCCCAAGACTCCTTGCAGTGGTGTTGGCAAGGGAAAGGAGCCTGCGGAGTTCGCCGAAGAAGACGCTCCTATCGCCATTGTGACTACGGCCGAAGTTCGTCTTGCAGTGACGGGTGGGTGTCATTTTTTTGTTCAGACGAGCTTCGGATCATACGGCTGAGTTGGTGTGCCCTAACTCTCTGCTGCCGACGCGCATGGACTTCTGTCCTGATGATGCGCCGAGGTTTTATCCCACCAACGTGCATGGGTTTAGGCCCTTATTATGTACCGAGGTTTAATTGCTAACGTGCATGGGTTTACACCCTGATGATGCGCCGAAGCTTCACTGCTGACGCGCATGGGTTTGTACCCTGATGATGCGCCGAAGCTTCACAGTTGATGCACATGGGTTTACACCCTGTTGATGTGCCAAAGCCACACTGCTGATGCGCATGGGTTTACACCCTGATGATGCGCCAGGCTGCTTGACACACTTTGTCTTCTTAAAGCTTTTTGCCTGACATTTGTTTTTATTGTATCAGTGTTGATGACAATCCCTTTACTGAATGAAGTCCTTCTGGATGCTTCTCTTTGTCAAATGGGAGTTGATTTTGACGAGGAGGTTATCAACCCTGCCAAGGATGCTATCATACAGAATCAACCTCCTGAGAGAATGCTGCAGATCCAGAATCAGTTGTCGATTTTCCTTCAGAGTATGATGGAGAGCGGTAAACTGAAATCTGTTGAATACGAGGATGTGACCTTCTTAAAACCTGTCTTTTTGTTCGGTGACCGCCTGATCTCCACTGAGGTGAAGATACTGAAGATCAAAGAAGACTGGTTCTTCTCTGCGAAGGGCATGGTTCTGTATATGCGACAACTTGAACGCCAGTTGCCGCTGACGGCCTTCTACCGTTTATCTTCCAAGAGAAGGATGCCCTGGAAACTTACTCCTTCTCAAGGAGGGGCATTGGGAGGTATTCTTTCGATTGATGCTACTTCGAATCAAAGGGATACTTTGGCCGCTTCGTGAGCCGGTCCCTCATTTAGTTGTCGAACTTTGCGTCCTGGGAGCCGTTATAGTGAGGTTCCTAATGACACCTTTGTCTTCAGTGCTTCGACCTTTGCAAATTGGATGCTAACATCGAGGGTCATGTATCCGAAAGGTAGCTTTAGGGTTGAAGGTTGGTGTCACCACATGTCGAAGTAGGACGACTTGACCCTTTGGGTGTTGTCGAAGTTCAAGGCTGAGCTTAAAGAGATTGGGCAGATGGCCGCTATCCGTGCCACACAGGCTGGCGTGGATCTCAATAAACATATGTTCCTTGCTCTCTTGGAAATGTTCAATACCCAGACTGGCACTTTCTTTACTCCAGTGGGAGAGTTGGGATTGGCTCTCCACGAAATGTACGAGGTATCCAGGCTTCCCTGGGGCTCTGAACCGTACGAGGAATATTTTCCGTCAAACGAAGAGATCCTTGTCTTGGAAAAGAAGGACCCGGAGATGATGGCTGTTTTCAAAGAGGTAGCGAGCCATCATTATCTGATGCAACGGAGGGAGAAGGGCAAGTCTCAACCTCATGTGACTGCTTGGAGGGATTACGTCTTCAAGCAGGATTTGGCAGATTCCTCGAAGATCCGGTTTATGACTCCGCAAGGGCTGAAACCCGCGGAGATGATCTCTGAAATGAGCCAGTTGGACGAGAGGGCCCCTCGTTCAAATGAGAGTGGCGAGAACGCGTATAGCTGCTTCTGGCATTGTGTGAACCGGATGTCATCTAAGGCAGTATTGACTGCGTACTTGATGATATGGCTCCGGGATTGTGTGTTCGCGGGCGGATCTGGTTCTGTGGAGAGGGTACACCGGAACCTCATTTTGCCAGCAGTGAAATTGGCTTTTGGTCGCCCTTTGGCTCTCCTCCCTGTGATGGTGTGTAACCTGTTGCGGGGCTTGAGGACCTTTGCTGAAGATGTGATCCATGGGAGAGGTAGGAACGACAACTTTCCCCGGGTCAAGCTACCATTCTATTTTCTGATTGGATGGTTGATTCTACATCATCCGAACGTGATGAGTCCAGGCCCGGAGGAGGATCACGTTGAAGGTGACGCCTTTATCCGCCGTTTCTACAAGAGGAAGTGGTTGCACACTGGCGTCCCCGTTTGCAGGAGAGTTTTGTCCTATCTTCAGGGGTGGGAGATTGTCAAAATCGGTCCCATCTTCAAAGATTTCGAGGCTGGTCAAGATTTGGACGACTCTGGTGAAGATGCGATTACTCTGCCGAAATAGGATTTTCGTTGGTTGTAAAGTATTCGGCCTTCTCATTTGGTCTACCGCAACCAAAATAGGTGTTATCTGGAGCCATACCTACCAAGCCGGTTTGCTCGCCAGTTTGGCTACACCCAGCTGATGTTACAGAATCCCAGTAACAGTTTGGGGTTTGTCGGGAGTTTACTAGACGGAGCCCGGGGCTGGCAATATTACAATGCCGGGTGCACTGATGTTCATTTTAATACGCCAGTTCGCAACCCCCGGCCACAGATCCTGTACTCGGCCGTTAAGCTGTATTGTACCATGAATACTGTGTCTCCTGATTATGATAGGGAGACCAGTTTCATCGTTGGAACTCAGCTAGAGGCCACGACGAACATGTTGATGGCGGCTAGGTCATATCGTCCACCAGAATTGGCGGGATATCGGGCTGCTGCTGTAGCATCCGTGAGAGATCCCTGTTACGACCCGCACCCACTGTAAGGGTACGAAAACGTAACAGCGCCCAGCCTACACCATAGTGTCGACGGTAGAACGCTGTTCTAGGTCATGAACTATAACTAACATAATATGAATACTCTCCATAAGGAGGCCAACACAGAGGTACAACTCAATCACAATCTAAGGTAGAATGTAGCATGATGGAAAATAGATAAGAAATCCTCAACTGAGGTACAGCAGAAAGAAATAACAAGTCTCAACATCTCTAAAATATACAACTCTGAAAATAAGACAACAGCTAAACATGAGAAGAAAGGACAGTCTAAGCTATCTACACTATACAAGGTATCATCCTGAGCAGCTGCCTGAACCTCCCCAGGGGTCCAGGTTGCGAGTGTCATCTAGGCAAGCTCCAAGTAAGGGGTGCAGGGTTCCTCATCATCCTCTGTAAAATTTTCAACAGGTCCAGTCAGGACGGGAGCGAGCACAATACATCTCAGCAGTTCATAGCAGGTTAGAAAATATAATCAAGCAGTAAAGTAAGATATAGATACTGAAGAAAATGCAGTATGTAAATAGAGAAAGAACTGTAATAGAAATATCTACTATAAGTAGAGAGCTACCAGTGACTAGTGATTCAGAGTACAAAGTCGACATGTGAACGGCTTGATTTGTACATGGCTATACTAAAGAGGCGTACATGGCTATTCTACTTTGGAATTGTTCACATGGCTATTTATACTCCCCCGTACCACCAACTAATACACAAGGATCCAACCAGGTTATGTTATGATTCTATGTAACAGCCCCCGAAGGGTGGTAAGCCACCAAAGGGTGATATGCCCCCAAAGGGTGATAAGCCCCCGAAGGGTGATATGCCCCCAAAGGGTGATAAACCCCCGAAGGGTGATATGCCCCCAAAGGGTGATAAGCCCCCGAAGGGTGGTACATAGTAGTCCCATAAATGGGGATTCTGATAGACCCAATAAATGGGAAAAGGATTCAGAGAAGACTCTGTGATCATATGAGTATATGTCACAAGTGATCAAAGAACCAAAGAAGCATATGATACGCCATGTAAGTGAAATGCACAGAACATAGAGTACCCGATGCTCCCTGAAGGGATAACATCTCAAGAAGGGATCCATATAGTACTAATCCGTGTGACCAACGTGACAGTATCAAGTAAAGTAATTTAATGCAGGAAATAATTCTAAACAGGATATGAAATGATCAGAGAATGTACTCGCCTCGTATCTGAATGTCTGAAGTAAATGTACTGTCCGAGATGAGATACCTGACTCCTATTTAGAGCAACACAAGTCAAGATGTATACAGGGGATGATAAATGTAATCTACTATGCTTCTGCATGCTGTCTAGGTCAAACTAGACCAAAGTCAACTCTCGGTCAACTCTAGTCAACTAGACTGGTCAAACTAGGTCAAGCCTAAGCCAAACAAGTCTAACAAGTCTCACTAGGCCTAACCAAGCCTAGTCTAGCAATCACACACCAATCACAAGGCTATACAAGCCAAACACATCAAGCCACACATCAAGAGTACATTCACATTGAGCTATAATCAACATTGTATAATGAGAGAGAAAGGATTGCATGTATTTCTATGTGTGTGTGTGAACATGGAGGTGCACAACAAAGGGGAAAATCAAACACTAGTTATAGATTATACTAGAACATGGCACAAGTTAACAAGGTTACATCTATTTTTATCATGGAAATCATCAGAGGAGGGTTACATGGCATGGTGGTTTACATATGAAATCTGAATTTAACTAGCATCTCAAATTAAGGGTTATGGGTTGCATTATATACATGCATTCAATTAGGCACTCTATATTAGGCTAACAATATTAGGCTATATACATTACACTCACATTACATAGAAAATACTATATTGATTTCAACTTACCCTTTCACTTTACTCTATCATTTTACACATTCACATATTCATATACATAGATATATATAGGAAAGCTATATATATAGGCACAGACATATATATATATATAGAGAGAGAGAGAGAGAGAAAGAGAGGTAAAAGAGTAAGTGAGTATGTGTGTGTTTGGCATGTGTGAAAGGATGTGTTAATGTTCTAAAATTTAGTGATAGGTAGGTGTATGTGACATGGGATACATGATGTCAAAGGGTATATGAATGAATGTGTGTAAAAGGTTATAGGTTACTCAGTTTATAGAAATGCATACATACATACATACTTACATTGTATACATGCATACATACATATCATGTATATTACATTACATGATACATACATGTATACTTGTATTATATTATGCATACATTCATGCATATTAAATACTTGTATTTATATTAATATATTGCAAACATCCATTTTATTCATGCATCTATGCATTACCTACATGTTTTATACATATGAATACATTGTATATCATTCTTTCATTCATGCATTTATGCATTTCTTATATGCATTATATTAATTGCATTCCTACATGCTTGCATTCAACCATATATATACATTAATATAAAAAAAATATATATCATATATATATTATTTCATTCATCTAACATATCATGCATTACATACTCTATATTCATTTAATATCCATACTACATAGGCTCATAGGTTACACAAAATACATATATCGTATAGTCACTCTTCTACTTAAAATCAATACTGTACCAATTGGGCATTCACTAAATTCTATGATTAAAGTATGTCGTAGCTCTTTGTGTTAGCTTTCCGAAACTTTAAACGGATCGCATTTTCGTGACCGAAAGCTCCCGGAATCGCAAAAACACCGAAACGCGTTCATCTTTCGTACAGCTGACACTCAAATAATTTTACAGAACGTTACAGAAAGAATTTGCTTATTAAAATATATATTTGGAAAGATAACTTCGATACGGTTCTTTTAAAAAAACGGGAGATAAATAGGAGTTCTAAGCTAAATGTTATGACATTTCTAAGTTGCTCTGGCTACTAAAAACGTGGATAAAAATTATGACGAATTTAGGTAGTTTGAGACAAAAAAAACACAAGTATATAACATAATATATCAAGAACTCACTCTCTACACTAATATATATATATATATGAGACACTATAGAAACATCTCCAATACAAAAATATGAGATTAAATATGTAATAATTCATTCATACATAACAACAACACATAGTGTGTCCAAATTTAGGGTTTTCCCACATGGACACAACCACAACACAAAGGACACTCCTATGACCTCCAAATGGACACAAATAGAGATACAACCATGGGAGTCATTCCTATGGGTTCAAAATATTTCTATATGCATGTAGGAATGGTTTAGAGGAGAGATTATACCTTCCAGGAGAGAGATTCAAAGGAAAATCCTTCCGACACGACAACGACACATAGAGATTCTAAAAGGATACGAACGAGCTCCAAATCCTCCCAAATTTGGCTAGCACCCTCTAACCATGGAGGAGAGGAGAAATGAAGAAGATTTGGTGGAAGAAAGGGTTGATTTGGAGATGAAATCAATGGAGGTTCATCTCTAAATTAATTTGGGGAAGAACAAGAGAGAGAAAGTGGATGAAAACAAATGAATGAAGGAGTGACTCACTCCTTATCCTCCCCATATGTGGCTGTCCAAAAACGGTGAGGTGTCCCCTATTTGAATGTCCAAAATGCCCTCCACTAATCTATTTGATTTAAATTAGGAATGGGTTAAAGGTTGAGGTCAATTTAGTCTAGTTTTAAGTCTCTAATTAAACTAAACCTATCCATAAATAATTAGTCTATCTACTAACTAAAATTAATATCATGTGGACTAAAATTAATATCATGTGGGCTATGTCTAACTAGTGTGTGTGTCCCACTAGAGTCAAACTACCCCCCGGGTCCCCGTTTCAAGTCGGATTGAGTTGAAATTCGAACCCGACTCAAATAACCCCAAAATAATATAATAAATAATAAAATAAATTTCAACCCCAAAATAATATCATAAATAATAAAATAAATTTCAAAAATATTCAAAAATGTAAAATGATAAAAATACCCATGTTTCTGAAAACTGGGGGTGACAAATCTATCCACCTTAAAAAAATTTCGTCCTCGAAATTAAAATGTTCATACTCCTTCTAGGTCAAACCCCCACAATCAAAGTCCCAAAACTTAAAAAAATCATATGATTTAAAAGGGTGACATACAGGATCATGACATACGGTGGTAGTGAAGTCTCATCTAGGTATACTAGTCATGCTAACCAAAACGGTCATAGGGTATCAAAACACACAAGCAATCTAGGGTGCTAAACTAGAAAAGATACAGAAATAACAATCATCAAAACTGTAAGATAGTCTACCGTCTTATATGAAACGGATACTTATCAAAATAAATAAAGATGACTACCAATTATCTATAAAGGGGTACTATTCAAAAAAAATCGCAATCAAAAGTTAAAGAATGAAAGTCAATTGTATTAAAATCCAATCACAATATATATAGAGAGAGAGTGTTAGAGAAGGAAAAGCTAGCATTATGTAAGGTTATGTGGTTCATGTGTGTATGGGTGTATGTGAACATGTTCATATGGTTAGATAGTAGGCATATGTGTATATGAAATATACATGAAGAGTATAGGAGGATTTGGGTTTCGAAACAATAGCTATCAAGTTACACTACTCATGGCATGTTGGTTAAACAATCTACAATACACAACATATTTACTCATAACATGCATAGCTAACCATATACTTATCTATATAAAGAGGTAGAGATTTAGTTATGTATATATATACATTATAACATGTATGCATAAACTCTATATATATCTATATAGATATATGAACATAACATAGAGAGAAAAGGTTAGGTTTACATGGCAGTGTATACCAAGTTAGGGTGTGTGTGTCCTTGTACAGGGTTATAGCTTTAGTATTGAAAGGTTAAACCCAGTTTTAGTTCAGTATTTACATACAAAATCTGAAAATAAGCTAACATTTAAACCAGTGTAATATTAACATAATACAGTTTCAGATTTTAGGGGTTTGAAACAATGCTTAGAACTAGGCTAAAGATGAATGGTCTGAATCAAGGGGACATGGTATCTAGTGAAGGATCTGCACACTGCCTATAATGGTGATCAACACAAAGGAACTCAACACGAAGAGAACTTAACTAAAATGAAAAAATGAACCAAGTATAGGCTAAACAACATGTTTATAACCCTATACAACAATGGCCTATAGATACCAACTAACCTATATCCCATATGCCAATATCATCTGCAATCTATCTATGCAAATAGACCTCTCGGTCTTAGGTGAAACTACAACTATACTCAAAGGCAGGCTCTGGTCATGGGTGCCTCACTGGAAAAGGTAAGGGAAAGTAGTAATAATCATCAAGGCTGTAAGGCATACTAACATCCTATGTGTAACTGGTTGGTATTATAGATAACAGGAGAATTATCTGCAATGGGTTACTATTCTAACACCAATGCTAACTATCACCTCTAGGGTACAGACACTCAACAAAGTCATCATACCATTATACTATGAAGGAACTTCCTATGAATAAGCTCTATAAAACTAAATATCCCTACTCCTAAGTCATTTATAACAATCAAAAGGGTATGATGTTTAAACCTTCTCAAGATACAATCTGTTAATCATATGCGTCTGTCCAAAATCATGTTGTCCAGAGTCTTCATCATGCTAGTGAGCAAGGCTACGATAATCACAGAGTCCTTGACTAAGGTACGTACCTCTAGGTTCATGGTATTTAAAATTTTTGCACTGCCGCATGCGACGGCGAAAACCTTAAATTCCTATACCCGAGAATACATCCAAAATCTGACTACATGTCCTCACTATGCCAACTAACACGACTATCGATGATTCTAGATCCCATAATTTAGGCGACCTAGCCCATATGATTTTCTCAGAAGAAAACAAACACAACAAAAGAGTAACATGACAAAATTAATCAATCAACAAGGAACAGATGGAATCAGATTTCAAGGTAATTATAAAAGACAATTGCGGAAATGGAATTGAGAAGAACGGAACTTGCAGCAAGATCTCCAACGGTCTGTGCATCCTCGACTGTCCTGACGATAGCTCGCCCTGCTGGTTTCCTCCAGCCTGATGCTGATACTGCACAAATCTCTGCTGCTGATGCTGCATGAATCGCTGCTGCTGAGAGAAACCAGAAATGAAGGGAAAAGTCTCTGTACAGATAGAGGTACACCTCCAATGTAGCAGAAACGCCAACCTGAGTCGGCACAATAGAAGCTGCGGTCTTGAGGCCCTGATGAATAGGATGAGAGGTGGCCAGCCTCTCGATAGTATCCCCCGAACCGAAACGATGAGATCGTGTCTTCATAACCATCATGAAAATAGATCAAAACAAGAAGCAATTTCTGATAATGAAGCAAAAATTCAAAGGAGGACAGTTTATATTCAAGGAAAGTCAATAAGCAACAATTTTAGACAAAAGGAATCTGATTAAGAGTTTTTTCTAATGTGATTGAGTATCTCCAAAAATAATCCTAATCCTACTGCAGGCTGTAGTGATACTCTAGTTCGAATACCACTACATAAACTCGACCTGCATGGGCTACCACTAAAAACGTGTCATGACCCGCACCCACTATGAGGGTACGAGAACGTAACGGCGCCCAGCCTACGCCGTAGTGTCGGCGGTAGAACGCTGTTCTAGGTCATGAACTATAACTAACATAATATGAATACTCTTCATAAGGAGGCCAACACAGAGGTACAACTCAATCACAATCTAAGGTAGAATATAGCATGATGGAAAATAGATAAGAAATCCTCAACTGAGGTACAGCAGAAAGAAATAACAAGTCTCAACATCTCTAAAATATACAACTCTGAAAATAAGACAACAGCTAAACATGAAAAGAAAGGACAGTCTAAGCTATCTACACTATACAAGGTAACATCCTGAGCAGCTGCCTGAACCTCCCCAGGGGTCCAGGTTGCGAGTGTCATCTAGGTAAGCTCCAAGTAAGGGGTGCAGGGTTCCTCATCATCCTCTGTAAAATTTTCAACAGGTCTAGTCAGGACGGAAGCGAGCACAATACATCTCAGCAGTTCATAGCAGGTTAGAAAATATAATCATGCAGTAAAGTAAGATATAGATACTGAAGGAAATGCAGTATGTAAACAGAGAGAGAACTATAATAGAAATATCTACTATAAGTAGAGAGCTACCAGTGACTAGTAATTCCGAGTACAAAGTCGACATGTGAACGGCTTGATTTGTACATGGCTATACTAAAGAGGCGTACATGGCTATTCTACTTTGGAATTATTCACATGGCTATTTATACTCCTCCGTACCCCCAACTAATACACAAGAATCCAACCAGGTTATGTTATGATTCTATGTAACAGCCCCCGAAGGGTGGTAAGCCCCCAAAGGGTGATATGCCCCCAAAGGGTGATAAGCCCCCGAAGGGTGATATGCCCCCAAAGGATGATAAGCCCCCGAAGGGTGATATGCCCCCAAAGGATAATAAGCCCCCGAAGGGTGGTACATAGTAGTCCCATAAATGGGGATTCTGATAGACCCAATAAATGGGATACGGATTCAGAGAAGACTCTGTGATCATATGAGTATATGTCACAAGTGATCAAAGAACCAAAGAAGCATATGATACGCCATGTAAGTAAAATGCAGAGAACATAGAGTACCCGATGCTCCCTGAAGGGATAACATCTCAATAAGGGATCCATATAGTACTAATCCGTGTGACCAACGTGACAGTATCAAGTAAAGTAATTTAATGCATGAAATAATTCTAAGCAGGATATAAAATGATCAGAGAATATACTCGCCTCGTATCTGAATGTCTGAAGTAAATGTACTGTCCGAGATGAGATACCTGACTCCTAGTTAGAGCAACACAAGTAAAGATGTATACAGGGGATGATAAATGTAATCTACTATGCATCTGCATGCTGTCTAGGTCAAACTAGACCAAAGTCAACTCTTGGTCAACTCTAGTCAACTAGACTGGTCAAACTAGGTCAAGCCTAAGCCAAACAAGTCTAACAAGTCTCACTAGGCCTAACCAAGCCTAGTCTAGCAATCACACACCAATCACAAGGCTATACAAGCCAAACACATCAAGCCACACATCAAGAGTACATTCACATTGAGCTATAATCAACATTGTATAATGAGAGAGAAAGGGTTGCATGTATTGCTATGTGTGTGTGTGAACATGGAGGTGCACAACAAAGGGGAAAATCAAACACTAGTTATATATTACACTAGGACATGGCACAAGTTAACAAGGTTACATCTATTTTCATCATGGAAATCATCAGAAGAGGGTTACATGGCATGGTGGTTTACATATGAAATCTGAATTTAACTAGCATCTCAAATTAAGGGTTATGGGTTGCATTATATACAGGCATTCAATTAGGCACTCTATATTAGGCTAACAATATTAGGCTATATACATTACACTCACATTACATAGAAAATACTATATTGATTTCAACTTACCCTTTCACTTTACTCTATCATTTTACACATTCACATATTTATATACATAGATATATATAGGAAAGCTATATATATAGGCACATACATATATATATATATAGAGGGAGAGAAAGAGAGGTAAAAGAGTAAGTGAGTATGTGTGTGTTTGGCATGTGTGAAAGGATGTGTTAATGTTCTAAAATTTAGTGATAGGTAGGTGTATGTGACATGGGATACATGATGTCAAAGGGTGTATGAATGAATGTGTATAAAAGGTTATAAGTTAACTCAGTTTATAGAAATGCATACATACATACATACATACATACTTACATTGTATACATGCATACATACATATCATGTATATTACATTACATGATACATACATGTATACTTGTATTATATTATACATATATTCATGCATATTAGGTACTTGTATTTATATTAACATATTGCAAACATTCATTTCATTCATGCATCTATGCATTACCTACATGTTTTATACATATGAATACATTGTATATCATTCTTTCATTCATGCATTTATGCATTTCTTATATGCATTATATTAATTGCATTCCTACATGCTTGCATTCAACCATATATATACATTAATGTAAAAAGAATATATATCATATATATATTATTTCATTCATCTAACATATCATGCATTACATACTCTATATTCATTTAATATCCATACTACATAGGCTCATAGGTTACACAAAATGCATATATCGTATAGTCACTCTTCTACTTAAAATCAATACTGTACCAATTGGGCATTCACTAAATTCTATGACTAAAGTATGTCGTAGCCCTTTGTGTTAGCTTTCCGAAACTTTAAACGGATCGCATTTTCGTGACCGGAAGCTCCCGGAATCGTAAAAACACCGAAACGCATTCATCTTTCGTACAGCTGACACTCAAATAATTTTACAGAAAGTTACAGAAAGAATTTGGCTTATTAAAATATATATTTGGAAAGCTAACTTCGATATGGTTCTTTTGAAAAAAATAGAAGATAAATCGGAGTTCTAAGCTAAAAGTTATGATATTTCTAAGTTGCTCTGGCTACTAAAAACGTGGATAAAAATTATGACGAATTTAGGTAGTTTGAGACAAAAGAAACACAAGTATATAACATAATATATCAAGAACTCACTCTCTACACTAATATATATATATTAGACACTATAGAACACATCTCCAATACAAAAATATGAGATTAAACATGTAATAATTCATTCATACATAACAACAACACATGGTGTGTCCAAATTTGGGGTTTTCCCACATGGACACAACCACAACACAAAGGACACTCCTATGACCTCCAAATGGACACGAAATGGACACAAATAGAGATACAACCATGGGGGTCATTTCTATGGGTTCAAAATATTTCTATATGCATGTAGGAATGGATTAGAGGAGAGATTATACCTTCCGGGAGAGAGATTCAAAGGAAAATTCTTCCGACACGACACCGACACGTAGAGATTCTAAAAGGACACGAACGAGCTCCGAATCCTCCCAAACTTGGCTAGCACCCTCTAACCATGGAGTAGAGGAGAAATGAAGAAGATTTGGTGGAAGAAAGGGTTGATTTGGAGATGAAATCAATGGAGGTTCATCTCTAAATTAATTTGGGGAAGAACAAGAGAGAGAAAGTGGATGAAAACAAATGAATGAAGGAGTGACTCACTCCTTATCCTTCCCATATGTGGCTGCCCAAAAAGGGTGAGGTGTTCCCTATTTGAATATCCAAAATGCCCTCCACTAATCTATTTGATTTAAATTAGGAATGGGTTAAAGGTTGAGGTCAATTTAGTCTAGTTTTAAGTCTCTAATTAAACTAAACTTATCCATAAATAATTAGTATAGCTACTAACTAAAATTAATATCATGTGGACTAAAATTAATATCATGTGGGCCATGCCTAACTAGTGTGTGGGTCCCACTAGAGTCAAACTACCCCCCGAGTCCCCATTTCAAGTCGGATTGAGTTGAAATTCGAACCCGACTCAAATAACCCCAGAACAATATCATAAATAATAAAATAAATTTCAACCCCAAAATAATATCATAAATAATAAAATAAATTTCAAAAATGTTCAAAAATATAAAATGATAAAAATACCCATGTTTCTGAAAACTGGGGGTGACAATCCCTCTGTTGGGAAGAGACGGGCTGACGCAGAAGCCGGTTCGTCTGTACCAAAAAGGCCGAGGAAAGTGACGACTCTAAAGGCTGCATCACTGGAATCAGTCCCTGCTGAGGTAAAGAGTCCTCTGTAATTTGGCTCATCTTGTCATTTTGGTGACTTGTGCTTTTCTTCTTGTAGGGATCGTCGAAGAAGAAAACCCGTGTTTCGAAATCGGGTGTCAGTAAACCGAAGGAGGTGGCAAGCTCTTCTGACGAGCGCATTCCTCCGATGGTGATGTCTCTAATGGAGGAGAATCCTGAAGATGTTCCTGCAGAGATTTTTGTATCTCCAAACTTTGTCGGAAGAGACACTAAGGTTGCAGCAACTTCCGGGATGGTGTAAGCTGTCGTGGTGGCCTTGGACGTTGAGGGTCCTACGGACACGGGGCTTCCTGATGAGGAAGTAGAGTGGAGTTCGTCGTCTTCAGATGACGTTCCTCCAGAGTTGCATGAGTCTGTTGCGGGGGCAAAGATGTGATTGGAACAGAGGAGAGGGTTGATTCCCTTCCTTGTTATGATGAGGGGAGGTCGGCTGTAGCGTTGCCGAGCCCTACCCCAGGCTCAGCAGTGGAAGCTGAGGTGGCTGCCGACCGGGAGGTAGCGACAGAACCTGTCCCTGTAGAGGGATTTGATGAGAAAAATGAGACTCGTTTGCCAGTCCTGACTCTGGGGGCGAGTCAGGAGACCAGCGTTGATCTCTCCGTTGTGCTAGGGGGGAAATGTCCCATACTGGCTGCTGATAGCATGTTGGGGGCTGATGAGGTAGCCACTGACGTCGGTGGTTCTTCCGAGTTTGAGAAGGGTAAGGGTTTGGTGGAACCCTCTGTTGCTCCTTCTACTTGGGGTACTATATCGACGCCTCTCACGGCTTTCTCCGTTCTTTTGGCTCCTCGGGCTAGTAGTCAAGCCCCTGTTGATGAAGAGCCTGTTGATGCCGAGGTTCCAGCCTCGCAAGTTGAGATCGGCGGACCCTCGTCCGGTCCGCTAACTAGAACAGCTCCTCCAACTCCTGCTATGATGCCACAGGTGCTGGCAGATGCAGATGAGTACGTGAAGTTCATTGTTAAGGCGGTATACAAGATGCTACAGAGGGGTGTGTCGGCAGTGATGAATGCCAACGGGAGTTTTGCGACGATGAAAACCCTGGGATTGCCTCATATCAACCTGATCCGTCTCCACCAGGGCCATAATTATATGGCCGAGATTCTAGAAGCCTCGGTGGTCGAGTTGGACCAGCGGCTTTCTGAATTTCAGTGTATCCAGCGAAATGACCTCTTCGTCCTGATAGACACGGGAAAGAAGAAGCTGATCGCTAAAACTGAGTCATCTTACCAGGCCACTGTGAGTGTCTGGGAGCACGAAGTGGCTGAGACTGAAGCTGCAGTGGAGCGGTTGTCTCAGTCTACGCAGGAGAAGGTAGAGTCGTGAGCTGGGTTGGACGCCAGTATCGCGGAGATTGATTCCCAGATCCGCCGCCTTGAGGACCAGCGGGCCCGACTCCTATTAGATGTCGAGCGTGTCCATGCTGAACATGTAGCATTCAAGAAGGAGGAAACAGCTTTCACCTACCGAGCTCTTGCCCTGGCTCAGCAGCGGCAACAGTTGGATGAGAAGCATGAAGATGACACTTCTCCTGAAGCCATAGAAGCGATGCGTCAAGAAGCTGAACGCCGGGTCCTGGCGACTGTGGAGACTCGGGCGACAGACTTGAGGTGTCGGATTGAAGAGCTTTCGGCCAACCCCGGGGATGTTTAGGGATTGTAGTCTCTTCTTTTTGTGTATTTTACAACTCTTGCTGGGGAGGGTGTAATCCTTTACTCTCTTTTTGAATAAAGAAATACAAAAATTTTTGTGATGTATTCATTTTTGCTGTCATTAACTTGATGATTTGTGTGGACCTATTATCTTTTACGCACCTTGGTTTTTAGGTACAGATAATAAGTTTGAGAGAACCAACATGTTTGCTCAGAGGTATTGTAGACATGGCAAATATGGGATTCAAATGATGGAATCTTCCTACTTATAGGTGTTATGGATGTGGTAGGAATGACTCTGGGGGATACGCGGAACTACTCAGAGGTAATATGGACGTGGAAGTTCTGCGATCAATGTACGGCAACGCAGGGGTTGTCTGTACGGGATGTTTAATCAGAGGTAATGTGGACGTGGTAAACATTATGGGTAGCGTAGTCTTATGGAATATAAGATTCCGCTTTGTAGGGCATAGGGGAACAACTCAGAGGTGATGTGGACGTGGTTGTTCTTCTACTGGAGGATGCCACGGAACAGCTGGATTCCGGAAGCGTATGATTTTGTGGAAGGGAATTGTGTGTGAGCCCTGATGATTGGGTTCAAAGATCCCCTTGTGGAAGTACATGTCTGAAAGATGTCAGGAGTAGTACTTCTTTAGGAACTTGCCGTTGATGGGCATCATGAACAAGTCCCCATTGGATTTGGCGAGGCGGTAAGCACCGTTTGAGTATACCGTCTCTATGATAAAAGGTCCTTTCCACTTGGGCTCGAACTTTCCTGGTGTCTTGTGAGTCAACACCATCGGCCTCCTGACTGCCAGAACCAGGTTGCCTACTTAGAAAGTCCTCTGCTTGACCTTCTTGTTGAAAGTCTGTGATATACGGGCTTGGTAGAGTTCGATGCGTTGTTGAGCTAGGAGACGCTTTTCGTCAAGTGCCTCCAGTTTCCGCAGACGACGACGTTGATTGTCCTCTTCTGTGAGTTGGTTTATTATTGCTACGCGGAGTGAGGGTATCTGGATCTTGAGAGGTAGTACCGCTTCGCTCCCATAGACCAGGGAGAATGGTGTGTTGCCTGTCGGGGTCTGTACCATTGTGTGGTAGGCCCAAAGGCATTCGTCGTGCTTTTCGTCCCAGTCGCGTTTGTTGGATGACACGACCTTTTTGAGTAGCCTGACGATAGTCTTGTTGAACGCCTCGGCCAATCCGTTTGCTGTCGGATAGTAGGCGGTTGAGGCCACATTTTGAATGCGATTCTTGTCGCAGAATCTGCTAAAAACATGGCTGATAAACTGAGGACCATTATCGTAGATAATCCTCCGAGGTACCCCGAAATGGTAGATGACGTGGTGCTTGATGAAGCTGATCACCCTGGAGCTCTTTACTTTCGCCAGCAGGACTGCTTCTGCCCATTTGGAGAAGTAGTCGGTGATGGCTAAGATGAAACGGTATCCCCTTGATAGAGGAGGGGTGATCGGTCCTACAATGTCCATGCCCCAAGCTTCGAAGGGCTAGGAGGCGACTGTAGGATGTAGTGGTTCTGACGGTGTATGAATGAAGTCTGCGTGAAGCTGGCACGCATGGCACTTCTTAGCATAGTCGATAGCGTCAGCGGCCATGGTTGGCCAGTAGTAGCCCATGCGTCGCAGTCGGTCCTGCAACTTAGGGCCAGGTTGATGGGCCCCGCAAGTTCCATCGTGAGCTTCCCGAAGGGCTTCGACTGCTTCTTCGTTGGATAAACCTCGAAGGAGAAGTCCATCGTAAGAGCGTCGGTACAGCATTTTAGTAGCTGTATCGTAGTAGAATCGAAGGGAGTACCTCATGACTGAGACGGCTTCTTTCGGGTCCTCTGGGAGAATTTCGTAGACAGCGAAGTCGATGAACGGGAATCTCCAGTCTCGGACATTAACACCAGTACTTGTTGACATGACATGGGCCACTCGTGAGCATAGGTTATTTTTAGGACAGACCAAGTCTCGACCAACTACCGTAACGTAGTGTCGAGTCCCGAGAGGTGCTGCCAATGAGGCTGCGAGGCCAGCAAGAGCATCAGCCTCCAGATTTTGTAGACGAGGTACTTGTTCGATGAAGAACTCGATGAAGGTTGAAATGATGTTCAACGCAACTTCATGGTAAGGGATCAGGTCTTCATGGCGAACCTCGTATTGCCCTCTGATCTGGATTACGATGAGTTTTGAGTCGCCGTAGGCTTCCAGATGATTCACCCCCAGCTGTTGTACCAGCTGGAGTCCCATGATGAGCGCATTGTACTCGGCAACATTGTTGGAGCACGGCTTCGAAAGGGAGTAGGCACGCTGTATGACCAGCTGATCGGGGGAGACCAAGACTACCCCCACTCCTGCGATGATTTGGCCTTTGGGGCCTGTTCTTGAAGCGCCATCGAAAAACATCCGCCAGACGGAGCTTTCTTCGGTGACGTTTGATTCTTGGACCTCATTCGGGATGTCTTCATAGAGTCTTGAGGACTCGGGGATGGGGTGTGCAGCTAAAAAGTCGGCCAGAGCTTGACCCTTGACGGCTTTTTGCGGAACGAACACCATATTGTATGGCATTAGCAGGATCGCCCATGTAGCTAGCCGGGAGTTCAAGGATCCTGGCTTCGTCATGAGAACTCTGAGTGGATTGACTCGAGAGATGACATGAATTGTCTGGTCCGAGACATAATGGCAAGTATTCTGAATGGCAAACACCAACGCTAAGCACTCCTTTTCAACGGGGTTGTACCGGTGTTCGGCCCCGATGAGTGTTCGACTGAGGTAGTAGATGGCTTGCTCATAGCCTGTATCACTGTTCTGAGCCAGCAAAGCGCCGAGGGAATGATCCATGGCACGGACGTAGAGGAGGAATGGTTTGCCGACGACGGGTGCCACTAGGACTAGCAGACTCGTCAGGTAAGCTTTGATGTCGTCGAAAGTTTTTTGGCATTCCTCTGTCCAGACGTAAGAGACTCCCTTCTTCATAAGCTGAGTGAAGGGTCAACATTTTTCGGAGAGGTTTGCTATGAACCTCAGGATGTATGCCAGACGCCCCTGTAGGCCTCGAAGTTCTCGGAGGTTCTTCGGAGGGCCCATGTCGAGGATGGCTTTGGTCTTCTCGGGATCGACATGAATGCCTTTCGTCGTGATAATGAAGCCCAAGAACTTTCCACTAGAAACTCCCAAGAAGGATTTAGCGGGGTTCATTTTCAGTTGATACACCCGCATGAGATCGAAGACTGTCTTCAGGTCTTGTAGGTGATCTCCTTTGATGCGGCTCTTGACTGCGATGTCGTCAACATAGCATTCGACTATCTTACGAAGATGCTGATGGAAGATGGGGCTCATAGCTCGTTGGTATGTCGTACCAGCGTTCTTCAAGCCGAAAGGCATCACTGTGTAACAGAAAACACCCTTCGGAGTCCTGAATGACGTGTGTTTTGCGTCATCGGGAAACATCTTGATCTGGTTGTAGCCCGAATACCCATCCATGAAAGACATACGTTCGAAGCCACATGTGTTGTCGATCATCGCGTTGGTAATTGGAAGCGGGAATTCGTCCTTTGGGCAAGCAGTGTTGAGGTCCCTAAAGTCGATACAAACTCGTATCTTTCTATTTTTTTTGGTGACAGGGACGACGTTGGCTACCCAATCCAGGTGTTGTTCTTTCCGGATGAAGCCGTTGGTCAACAGTTTGTCCACCTCCTGATCGATGGCGTTCATGATGTCCAGACGAAAGCGTCGCTATTGTTGTTTGATAGGCTTGGCATCGGATAAGATGTTGAGCCTATGCATCACGATCTGAGGATCAAGTCCTGGCATGTCTTCATAGCTCCAGGCGAAGACATCGATATATTCTTTAGCCAGTTGGATTAAAGACTCTCGGTCTTCTCCTTTTAGGCTTTTACTGATGAAGATGGGTTTGGAAGAAGATCCATCCCCAAGGTCGATCTGCTCGACTTCGTCTTCGGTAGGGGGTTCGCGTAGCTCAAAACGAGACTCCCATTGTTCTCCTAAGCGTTGCGCCCAGGATTCTTCTTCGAAGAATTCTGGCGCTTGGTCTTCGCCTTCATTTTCTTGAGATTGAGCAGATGTCATGTTGGCTGACAGCACTCTCTTGAAGACTGAGCCGATACTGGTTTCGGAATTCCAAGTTGATGCTTCAGACGAATGAGAATGTTCTGCTTCTTCCGCCTTTGAACCTGCGGCTTTCCTTTAGGTGTTGGAAGCCGGAGAGGAAGACGTTGACCCTTGCCGAAGTTCAGGCCTTTGTTGCTTTTTAGGTCGTAACCCATCTTTTGGATGAGGTACTTTGCCTTGTCCGTGTACCGATAGACTTGTATTCTGCCGGTATCTGGTTCTGGCTCGAGTGGCTGGAGGTCTTGATGACGCTCAACTTTGCCGAAAATGATAGATTCTTCGTCTCGACTCCGCGGTGGAACTACAGAACAAACCCCTTGGAACGGGACTACTCGATTTACATGATTGACAGTCGTTTGTGTTTGCAACGACCGTAGAGCGTTATCTAATGTATACATGGCATTCCAATGTGGAAGACTAGAATAATTAAAAGACACTCTATTATTGATGAAATATGAGATTTTATCCCACGGAATTATATTGTCCAGAGAGGGTGCGTCTACATCAGCAGAGATATATTCCCCTAGCTCTTCATCTGTGAGTACTGGGTTGGATCCGGAGAGTCCACCATAGCTTTGATTTCGGGGTCCTAGAGGGCTATGTAGGCCTTCTCTGGCAGCTTGGATTGCGGCGGCTTGCCTTTAAGACGCACCTTCAGAGGTGCCTCCACTGTGCCTACGGTGATTGGTGCCTTCCCTTGTAGTTTTGCCACAAGGGGAGCCGATGTCTGAGACAGCTTTCCCTTGAGCCGTATCTTCAAGGGAGCTTGAGGAGCAGTTGGTGCTTTCCAGGGTAGCTTGATGTTCATGGGAGGCAACTTCTGAGGCAGTTTGCCTTTGAGTCGGATCTTCAAAGGAGCGCCTGGAGTCATCTCAGGCTCCATGTCCGGCTCTGCTGCTGTTTCTGCTTCGTCAGCATCATTGGCTTCCTCCTCGTCAGGTGACTTGTACAAGGAGGAATCGGTGAAGTAGGCTTCAACCCCTTTGAAAGGGTCAATGTCCGCAAACTCCGTCCGGATAACGTCGTTGGTGGACACATACTTCATACATTGGTGGAGTGTAGATGGCACCACCATGTACTCACGCAGCCATGGACGACCCAACAGAAGGTTGTAGTTGATGTCGGCGTCCACGACATAACAAGTCACCTCGGTTCTGAGGTTACCGATATGGCACTTTAGTCTTATCTTGCCCAGTGGCTCGCTTTTGCTAGCATTGAAGCCACTGATTGTTGTGTTGAAAGGCGCCAATCGGTACATTGGGATCCCCAGTATTGAGAGCAGCGTCTTCGAAATGATGTTGAGGAAAGACACCGGATCGATCTAAATTCGCTTCACCTTGACAGAATCGATATACCCTGTATAATACAGCGGCCTGTTGTGTCGGTTGTGCTTGAGCAGCATGTCTTGTTGGGTGAAGGTTATATTGGGGATAACCTCATCCGTACAATGACAGTGCGCACATATAGTTGGAAGATCTTCAGGCTGCTTGACCTGACTGATAAAGGACTCAGCATCCTTCAGGGCTTCACGGAGAGCTTCGCGAGTGTCTTTGGAAAGACGAAGGAGCTAAAACAGAGATAGGCGGGCAGGTGTACTGGCCAGTTGTGCCAGTATGTCGAAGTTGTGGGGCTTGGCTAGCCCTGAAGCATTCTTCTTTCGTAGAGGTCTGTCGAAACGAGCCTCTACATGCTTCTGCTTATTGGCTACTGAGGGCTTAGACGGGCCCTCTTCCTGGGCAGCAGGGATGGTGCTAGGAGGCACCACCTGGACGGCAGCTTCATCGGGTTGGGCGTTCTATTATGAACGCGTCTGTACAGGAAGTGCCTCTTCCGCAGAGGAAGAGACCATGCGGCAAGACTTGATCTTCCTGTCTTTGGATTTGGAGGTAGGGTGTACCTCCGGTTGAGTAACCTCGGAGACAAGATCAGGATGAACCCATAAGATCTCTTCCCGAGATGTGGTGAGTGGGATGAGTCCACTCACGTTGTCACGAGTAGGTGGTAAGTTAACCACCTCCATTGTCGCCTTAAGGATAGGGACGATGCCATCTTGTGTTGTAGTTGGCGGCAAGGTGCCGAACTGGAGTTACACCACGTTGGCCGATACCGTCTTCTCTTCGTAGTCGACGGAGATAACATCCGCATTGATCATGCGCTGGATGTAATTCTTGAGGACATAGCAGTCCTTAGTTGGGTGTCCGACAAACCGATGGTAGTGATAGTACCTCGGATTGTCCACTTTCCCAACCTCGTCGGGACGCTTCGGGTCCAGCAGCTTGATCTTGTCACCCTGTTTCAGTATCTCAAAGAGTTGCAGGATGTCTTCATCGTTGAACGAATAAACCTCCTTTGGCCGTAGTGCAAGTAGAGGCTTCTGAGTAGGCGCTGATGCACCTTTTGAGGCATTGACAGTCAATGCTTGTTTCCCTTTTATCTCTCGTTCGGGGTTGTTGGCTGCAGGCCGTTTCCCCTTGTCTTCAAAAGCGGGGAAACTGACTCCCAGAAGACGAGCATTGGCCGCCTTCTTTTCTGCGGCTTCAGCTTCGATGATCATGGAACTCCAGTCGGGAGGAGGAGTAGAGTTGAGCCAGAGTTTGACTGCAGGCAGCATGTTCATGCTGCAGGAGGAGAGGAGTGCATGTTCTGGCATGCCCGGGGGCAGTCTGAAGCAGGCCTGTCGGAAGCGTTCGATGAATACCCGAACTGTTTCCTTCTCCTTCTGGCGTATCTCTATGAGAGATGCCATTATCATGTCCTTCCCGCCGTCGTAGAAACGGTCGAGGAAAAGGCACGTCAAGTCGTCGAAGGAAGATATGGAATTGTCGGAGAGGCTGCAGTACCAGTCGTACGCTACTCCTTTCAGTACCCCGATAAATATGCTGGTGAGTAGTACGTCCTCCTTCGGGAGATGTCCCGTCTGAGACTGGAAATACGTTAGATAGCGACGCGGAGAGTCCTTTTCGTCGTATGGCATCAGTGTTTGTGGTTTATATTTGGGAGGATAAACCACTTTGTTCCATTCGAGGGGATAAGGTTGGGGGATGCCAACTTTTAGCGCTCATCTTGTCTCGTCTTGGACTCAAAGCGCTCGTGCAGGTCCCTGATCATATCGACCACGTCTTCCATGGAGCTGGGAGTCGGAAAAGGTGGTCCCACCTGGAGTTGAGCATTTGAGGGCTCCGACGTCCGAGGGGCTTCGCGGCGATCCGTATCCAAGGAAACCCGTTGAGGGGGTACACTTGACTCTCCATTGACCCCTGGGTCGGGACCGGTAGAAGGCGTCCTGGCCAAAGCTGACCGTATCTCAAACATTGCTTGAGTCAGTGTTTGCATAGAGGCAGAGAGGGTTTTGAGTCCTCCCTCCAGGGTATCCATGCGCTGGACGAGGTCTGTTGGTGGCGCATCAGACTCGGTATCATCCCCAGCCATGTATACTGTCATGATGTGGCTGGAAGTGGATGGATCGGTTGAGGCTTCACTCTCGGCTTCACTCCCCTGTAGGGGAGTCGTCTCTCCTGGAGCTTCGCCTTGGACACCCCCAGCCATGTTCTGGAGAACATTCTCGATAGGAGCATCCGCAAGGGCCTGATTACCCTCAGTTCTGTCTTGAAGGACTTCTTCGTCTTCGAGACTTAGATCCGCAGGGGCTAGGCCACCCCCAGCTATGTTTTGGAGGACACCCTCGTCTTCAGGAGAAGTATCCGCAAGGGCCTGATTACCCCCAGTTCTGCCTTGGAGGACTTCTTCGTCTTCGGGACACAGACCCACAGGGGCTAGACTACCCCCAGCTATGTCCAGAAGGCTGACTTCGTCTTCAAGATGAAGATCTACCCCAGCTGTGCTCCGGAGGACATCTTCGTCTTCGGAAGGAGGATCAATAAGGGTTTGACTACCCCCAGCTTCCTCCAAGATCTTCTTTCTCCCCTGAGTGCCTTCGAACACTCCGGAGGACGGGACACTTATCTTGGTTTTCCTTGTCTGGCTCTTGGACGAGGACGAGGAGTTGCCAGTCACCTTTCGGACTGACGAGGAGTTAGAGATCACGTTGCATGAAGCAACCTCTGGCTCTTCTTTTGTTGACACCTTCTTCCCGAGGCGACGTCGGGGGGGTATCGATGATTGCAGCAGCTGGAACACCGACTGTCTTGGTGGGACTGCTGCCTTGCAACAGCAGTTGATGGTGACTACAGCACAAGTGTGCCCTGTGAGGGGCGCATCGTGCTTGTCAGTCGACTCTCCTGATCGACGCTTGTGAGTGATCACGTTACGCAGATCGTTGGAGGAGAGTGCCACTTTCGTACCCCCTTCAGGCGCATGGCAAGGCCAAGCACCGGGGTGGTCAAGTGAATGCTGTGCCCCCTGATCTAACACCAAACAGGCTCTCCGATCAGTAGTGGGGGAATAACATTTAAAGTGACTTGAACGGACCTCAGACGTACAACCAGAGGGGGTGCGGGAGTTCAAGACCACTAGGTTTGCCTCACTCGACTTGGTTGCGAACGCAACAGGTGCGCCCAAGTGAGATAAGGACTTTGAAGGTCGGCTCGTTTTTGGCGCAGAAGCACCTGAGTCGACCTTATACAGCTTACCATCAGCAGCGCGCATGATTGTGAGCGCATGCTTCTGGCTTGCTGCTGGCATAGCACGTTTGGGGCGCATGGCCCGTACTGCCTTGGATTTCTTCGTACTAGCCCGCTGGGGCACGTAGTACTCAGAATCTAAATTCTTCTTGCCACTACAGCGAGTGAGTCTGTCAAAGACAGAGACCTTCTGTGGCGCATCAGAGGTGATGCGCGGGGCATTAGCTGCGCCACTGCTCCGTCGACGCATCTTCCTCGCCTGAGAGGGAGATGGCTGGGGAATGTGGTCAGCCGCACGTTTCCCCGAGAGATGCGCTGCACCGGTAGGCACATCTTGGTTGCTGAGGATGTCAGTAGGAAGGGAAGGCTGGATCGGCGCATCCCCTTCCGTGGTGGTGCCAGAGGCGTCGACCTTGCGCACCCAGACTCGGCGGGTCTTCTTCGGCTTTGGCAGCCGCTTCGAAAGACTCGCACTGCCTTCAGAGATGAACTCCTCATACGCCTATTGATTGAGGCATACGACCAGCATCTTATGGGAGGAGCCCACCTTTACATCGTCGGATTGCGACACAGCTTTCTCGGTAGAGGAGAAAGAGGTCCCCAACAGAGTCGCCAGCTTGTTTGCCATTAAAATCTTTTGATTGCAAATTTCAATACAAACAGAATAGTGTTACAATATAGGACTTAGACGTAGTCCTAGGAGTACACTTTTGTTTATCTGGGTCCCTTGTGCCGATGGAGCGAGTGGTAATGCGTTGACTCCGTTGACGATCTGACGACGGTTAACGGTTCTCTGAAGGTTTGGATTGCTCTGGGTGCTGGAGCTTGCTGAGAGGAGAAAGACGTTGAGTGTCTGTATCTGCCTCTCTAGTGGTGTGATGTCTCTGTCTGCCTATGTATGTTCGTCTGTGTGTGTGGAAGGAGGAAATGATCCCTCTATTTATAGTTTTGCAGGCTGGCTGCTCATGCGCACATATGTCGGATGCGCCTAGACGCGGGGATGCCACTTAGAGATTGCTGATGGAGGCGCATAGACGATGCGCCCTGATTGAGGGGTTGAATTCTTTATACTACTGTTGTGGGCTGACACATAGCAGAGAAGAGAATCTTTCTGTTGCTGAGATCTTGGGTGAATCGAGTCAAAGGACACGTGTCGTAGGCCCATGGCTCAGAGATCTCGGATTTGGTGAGGAATGATCTGGTAGGATGCGCCTGGGATGGGGCGCATGAGGAGACTTTGGCTCGTAACCTTTGGGAGTCACGAACCATTCAGGGCGCATGGCTTTTGAGGCACATACGAAGCTTCAGTAGTGACTTTACTTCTGTCTTTTAGGATCAGAGAGAAGTCTGGGATGCATGGCTTTTGAGGCGCATGCAGAGCTTCAGTAGTGACTTTACTTCTGTCTTTAGGGATCAGAGAGAAAGTCTGAGACGCATGGCTTTTGAGACGCATGCAGAACTTTGGGCGCATGGCCGCGGAGGCGCATGCGAGTGGTTGGGCGGCTACGTGGCTGTAACCGTCGGAGAAGAGTAATGATGATGCTGACGTTGGCGACGCTTCATTTTCTATAAAAGCTGTCAATTGTTCAGTCCTCGAGAGGCGTGCTGCCAACTCTGTCAGACTTCAGTATTTAATGTTTTTGACAGGTGATGGACTGTTGGAGTGGGCGCATCGATCGGCGTTCCACTAGGCGCTTGGGGCCGCATGGGGGCGCATGCATGTGAAGCACTTCGTGTTGAGAGGTGCGTCTGTGTGATGCGCGGTCTGACCGGCGCATCCGCTCCGCGTGACACATCTTTTGGTGCGACCGTTCCGTTCTTCGAGTGCTTTAAATAGCCATTTTTGACTTGGCTGAATTCGAAGCATCTGGTTCATCCATTTAATACAAATTCATTACACGGGATTCGGAGAGCCATCCACTTGGCGCATGGGTTTGATTTGCCAGGCCTATAAATAGTGGCATGGAGAGAGTTTGCTTCTCGTTCTCTCACGTTCTTCCGAAATGAACTTGTTTACTCGAGTGCATTCTGTTGATGAGATGCTCCCGAGGGTGAAGCTGCGACGCATTGTCTTCATTGATGCACTTGAAGGTGACTGTTACATCTAAAAGTCGGAGTCGAGGGCTTCCGAGGCATGCAGAAGGTGCCTGTTGCATCCAAAGATCGGGATGCACGAGCCTCGTCTCCGTTATGCTGGAAGAGCCGCAGATCGGAATTGCGGTGCTGCATCTTTGGAGGCTCTTTCTTTTGTCAGAGTGGGTGTTGCCCATTCTGGTTGTGTTGAAAGTTGCTCCTTTAGCCGCGGTTTCATTTGCGGTGCTCTTCTCTTCCTCGGTTTGGGGAGCTCCTCCTCCAGCTAGAGGGTTGATTGCCACCCTCGTTCTACTCAATAAATGCTTCATTAGTCGAAGCATTAGATAAGCCTGGCTGGAAGGATGGCACATAACTGAGCTGCTGAAGGGATGCACATAACTGAGGATGCACATAAATGAGCTGCTGAAGGGATGCGCCTGGCTGAGAGCGCATGGTGATTGCTGCGCCTATTTGAGGGCGCATGACGATTGCTGCGCCGAGCTGTAGACTTAGGATCTTTTCTTTGTAGAAATTCTCCTTTGTACAACCTTGTAATAGACTTTTATATGTAAATAAAAATCCTCATTTAATGTCCATACTTTTGTTTTGCTGTGTCAAGTACTTTGTCTGAGCTTCCTGGCGCATGTAGTGTTTGGCGCATAGGATTTCTGGTCGTAAAATTCCATGCTTCTACAGTGCTTACCTTACGGCCATAATCAGAGACGCAACTACACGATAGACTCCATTTCCGTTTGACCATGCTATCGCACCGATAACATCCTCATCCTTGCCTCAAAACCTTCTCGTTTGATTGCAATATCAACACACCGACTCATACATGTCTTTCGTGCCAAACTCTAGGACGTAACGACTCGGTCGTGCCATGAACTCGATTCGTGCTTCAAAATCTCTGAGGCAGCGCCTCCTCTCTTAGTCTTGCCTATACTTGTGTTGTGACAATGCAGCCATGCCTCATATTTCGAGGTCGTGCCCAGCAACTCAACGTAACTTCACCCAACTTGCCCTACGGCCCTTCTCGACTTAACTCGCAACAGCTCAAGTCTAACTCATGCAACTCTAAGCCAACGACTTAACACTCGATGCCATACCTCGTGCTGAAGCACGCCGCCTTCGTTGTAGCCAAATCTTAGGCCCAGACATTGTGTCTTCTTACTGCATACACATTCAACACAACTCAGTCCAAAGACACACACGCGGATTGTCGCCCGTGTCGACACATCTATATGAATGGTCACTGGCATTAACTAGTCATCGTGGACATAGCCTGACAATCGTGACCCTTGCACCGCAGGTAGCAATCCCTGATGCAAGTCCCCGAACTACCAGTTGCCTATTACCCAGCTCGGCTATACCGTGTTTCCTCCTAGGTCGAGTCGGTCCCGTGGCCCCGGGTTGCCGCTCGAAGGAACAACGCCCTTGTCGATAAGTTGTCCATGACCGCGCATCTATGCTAACTTCTAGACTTAACGTAACTGCATGGTCTCATCATCATCATTTAGTTCCTTTGCTTTACTTCTTCCATTTTTCATACTTCTTTGTATAGCCCAAACCAGGGTTGCCTCGGCGACTGAACTACAGTCCCGACATATTTCCTCTCGGCGACTAACCATCACTTAGACTTAACATTTCTTTGAAACTCCGGGAACGGCTACGGCGTAGCCTTCCCACTTAACTTGAACATAACGTGTTTCTTAAGTATCGACAGACCGTGGCTAACTTTCCACTGAACCAACTGTGGCTCGTGCCTTAAACCAACTCGTGTTCTACGCAACGCTATCGCCCAAGTCATACCTCATATAACGAGCCTTGGGATCGTGGGACTATTTAACTTGACAACCGCAAAAAAAGCGGGACAGCACTTGGAATGACTTAGGTCGACCGGTATAACTTTTCTTAACTTACTCAATCCTACAACTTAACCCGAGGGATAAGCAAAGGCTATGCCAAGCCTTGTGCAGTGGAAGCGTGCGTGCTTTATCGAGCATTTACGCGGGTGACGCCTTTGACTTAGGCAAGTTCATAGTTTTGTGTCGAGAACCAACTTTCCTTCTCCTAAGCCACGGGACGAAAGACCGAGTGTCATTTTCAAAGAACGTCGTGCACCAACTCTAAGCCGACCGTTGGACCTTTCCATATTCTAACTCAATTCAACCCGTTGGGATTATTCCCTTATCTATGTGGATTCGTCTCTTTTATTATCAATCCTACTTGTGCAAGTTGAAAACATGCGAATTATTAGGTGAAGGCTAAGATGAGGCAAGTTCACCGAAACTACCCCACCTGAGCGATGTCTTCGAGTCGCCATTGTAAGGCCAAGTCCGAACGCCGTTGGCATTTCGATTCCTCCGATTGACTGAGCGGGATGGAACACTACATCATACACCACTCAGAAAAAGTTTCATCCTCGAAACTTACTGAGTACACTTATCGGCTTATAACTTGATCCAACATCCTACGTTTCTCGCACACTCTACTCCTATGTGTTCCCTCAATCCGTGCCACGCTCGTGCTTATCGCTAACTTAGTCGTTAGGCACACCAACCGATCAACCAACATTCTAACTCGTCTCAATTCAATGATCGCATTACCATCAACATTCCTTCGAAACTCACAATCTCAAAATCCTCGACACTTTCCCGTCCCTCAAATCTCACTTGATTCAATGTATCACTTAGTTGGATCGTGCACACATTCCAGGCGTCCCCGAAATACATGCATTTCAACCAAGCCTCGTGATAGAGAATCCCCTATCACCACTCGAGTCGGATCGTGCACATATTCGGGCGTCCCTGATATACGTGCATGTCAACCGAGCCTTATGAGTGGTGCCTCCACAATTTCTATCACTCCACGCCAGAACGTCTGCCTAACCGCTAGGCTACGTCTTTAGGCTAAGGTCATCCGTCAGTATTGGAATCATAGTTCCCAAACAATAATATCAATACTGACCCCATCCTAAGGTCAAACCAAGTTAATAGTACGGGGTTTTCTACCCAAGCTCGCATCACTCCGATTTCTAAACTTCGAGCATCGATTCCCTACTCACATCCCAATATTCGTCGCACGGGGTCCGAGTCGTTCAGCAAAGTCGTCCTACGATAATTCACGTTCAACCAATCCTCGACAAGAACATATCGCTCGTTCATCAAGCCATTTCGTATAGTCTATCTCTTCGAACACGTTCGACATAATCCGCCTATCAATCTCCAAGTCATGCACGCTACGACACAATTCATCGCTAAACCAAAATTTCACATTCTATATTTCCGAAGTCATTCAACCCAATTCACGTAATCGATTACAAGGTCGTCCGACTTAACAATATGTTGTGCCCCGATCTCACGCGAGTCAGATTATCCACGGTGGGCACGAATCACCATGCACGCTCCCGCGAGATAATCATTCTCATCGGGACGTAACTCATGATTTGTGTCTAGACTAATTCATTCTCGATGCACAGATTGTACCTACTCAATCCGCAAGTTTCATTCATTCGTCAATCATAAGTCCTATAAATCTTCGAGTTCACCTTCGCATCAAGCCAACAAGTCGAGACAATCAAAGTTGCCACGTCCTAATTTTTCCGAGTTGGATCATTCCCGCGACATGAATAACCATGTCAGCGCTCACGCGAAACGATTGCCCCAAATCCGACGTAACGCATGTGCGAGGCTAGAGTTGCGCTCGTGCAAGACAAGATCATCGACGTTGTCGTTATCCACGTAACCATCAAGACACAATCATTTTCATCCAACAATCATCTCAATCAAAATCCTAAGTATAGCATCCAACCGAACAATAACACATACACGATCGCCATTCGCTGAGTCAAAGTACCCCCGAGTTATCGCATATCGATCCGACTGGATAATCTCCTCGACATTCAAGTTCAAGTTCAATCATTATCCCTCGAATCATTCATAACATCAATTTCCTCAAACCAATTTCACGTATTGTTCATCCGTTTATCTTAAGTCATTGACCAACGTGTTTCCTCAATTCATATCATTCCTTGCTAACTCAATTCATCGAGCAACATTCAATCCAATCCTTAGAGTCATTGCGTAACTTCAAAATCAAACCTTTCATGCACGCTATCTTCACGTCGTGCTAACTTTTCGTATATGATCCGCATCAATTTCCTCGATCAAGTCATCCATTCGTACACCCTAACTTTTCCTCGATTCTATTTCACCTACTCAGTCATTTTTGCATTTTATAATTCGCACAATTCTCAATCCCGTGCACGTTTCGTGCGCGTCCATTTCTAGGTTGTTCAAATCGACTCTTCAAATCTTAAGACTACAACTTATTCAATGATACTCAATCTACGACTTTGCATACACGCGACGCTTGCTGATAGACTCACCGACACCCCGCACCCTCAATCGATCGACCGACATTCCTGAGACTATCGCATACACCACTCAGGAATGAAGTCAATCAACAAATCCTCAAAACTATCATTCGAATCAAATCGACTTCTTCGAATCCCGTTCGAACCATTCCTCTAATTCCAAGCACGCTCATCTATATCGTATAGACGTTATTGTCGCTCGATAGTACCCCTACCGATAGTCATCTCACTTTACTCAATCGAGTTCAACTCATTCTTGCTCGACACTACTCAATTCCCGCACTCAACTTTTCTAAAGTCGATGCAACTTTGGTGTATATGCCCAGCCTGACTTAGCCAATCGTGCTCACGCAAACCATCTTTTTGTTTCTTATCAAAAACTGTTTTCCTATATTTTATAAATT
Organism: Iris pallida; assembly: GCA_029216955.1. Taxonomy (NCBI): domain Eukaryota; kingdom Viridiplantae; phylum Streptophyta; class Magnoliopsida; order Asparagales; family Iridaceae; genus Iris; species Iris pallida. The sequence goes on along the minus strand of JANAVB010034018.1, from coordinate 2,163,276 downwards.
ATTTAGACTTATTGTATGGACATCCCGTGGGACATTTGAGAGAGAGCGCACCAACGATATCAATATGCGGAAGCAACATTCAGAGTTCGCGGAAACATCAGAGTTAAAGAATTCAATCAAAAGTCCAAGGACGTAAAGTCGTGCTCTGATACCATTATGTCACGCCCCGCTCCCGCAGGAGCGATCGTGGAAATTGGGGCACTTGGTATCCATCCAATGGCCTAAATAATCACGTATTACCCTATCCACTCTCTTTCCTTTCATTCTTTTATTTTTATTTCCTTCTCTCTCCTTCATTTTTCTTTTTCTTCTTCTTCTCTTGTGCTACTGGATAACTAGCCCCTAGGAGCCTTTGGAGGTTGGCTTGTGGTTGCTATTTTCTAAACTAATCCTAGGAGGTGGACCAAAAGCTTTTTTGGCCATGCACTTGTACTAGCACACTTAGAGAGGCAAGTACAACTTGCTTGAATGGAAGGATTTGACTCACTCCTTGAGTTTTCTTATTTTAGTTTCTGATTTTAGCATGTTCTAATAACCACTAGGAGAGCCTCTATGCTAGTTGTGAAGTTCAATGCCATCATTTGTAGTACATGTGATGTGTTACTCAAATTCTAGATTAGGGATATATGCTTTACTCTTGATATCTTGCTACATTCTCTATTTGTCTAGCACACACACATATCCCACTTGTCACGTCCCAGTCCCAAAATACGTGGGACCAGGCTACGTGGAAATGGCCAGCTACGCATTCAAGTGGACTCCAGTCCAACCCGAATACGTATAAGCTGTCAAGTGTCCAAGTATCCATAGTATACATCCACAAATTCTACTAACTACTAAGAAAAAAAACTAGATATGAAATACTATAGAAGAATGACAAGAAGGCATCAACTAACGATACTTGAAAGAGTAATCCAAAGAAGTAAACCCTCAATATCCTATGTCAGATCTCATCATATACTTGGAAGAAAACCAGGTCCTCAGTGGGACGTAGCAAGATACATAATATACATGTCTAGCTAACAGTATAATCTTGTAGAAATAAAAATAGGAAATATTAGGTTTGCTACTACTAGCCAGTCTATATATACATGCAAAATCGAAGACAACACTAGCACGCTTGGGCTGACATGACTCAAGTACATGGGTAGCGCTCATCCGAGCCGCTAACAAAGACTCATCGGGTAGTGCTCACCTCGAGTCACTAACAAATTACAAGTACACAGGTAGCGCTCATCTCCAGGCACTAACGATACAGACACAGACACAAACATAGCCCAAACGTCTAGTGATTGCCCTCCCCGCCCAATGTGTCACGCCCCAGTACCGAAATATGGAGACGGACTAGGCCAGCTACTCCATATGAGGTACGCAACGTCATACAACGATCGTGGCTGTCGAGAGACTAGGGGGTACATGCTACAATCAAGTCTCCTATGGTCCCACAGAGTTCTATGTCTCAATCAATCAAGTCACATCAGCAATTAAATGAACATTAAAGATAAAGCAGTAAGACGTCCCCGACGCTTCATCAAAATGGTCATGAGAGACTAGCTTTATAATTTAGCTATCTCAGAGAGTCAGGAGTACAAACTAATACACAGCTGCAGTCTGTTTAGTTATAATTATGTACTGACACAAAATATCGAGTAATCCGGCTAACAGGTGCCGGTGGCTAAACGCCGCAAAAGTATAAGCAGGAGTGGTGGAGAAGAAACCCACTCGAGTTCCCGAACCACCATGCTCCTAGTATGCACCATGGATGTCAGGAAGGAAGATCGTGTCCTCCGGCTCTGCTACGAGATCTAGCCAAACAAAACCAGCGGGGTCAGCCCCGAATAGCAAGTACCGCCAAAGGGGCACAAGAGTTAAGATTAAAAACCCAGTTAATAGAATGATTGATAATAGTAATACTTATGCTACTATTATAGGGTAGCGCAACATCTTCGAACCCATATGGCACCCTTACAACCAAACAAGGACAAAAGGTGCCGCATGGAGTCGGGACGTGTCGTACTCTATAACATTCACATAAGTTAAAAGGTATAAATAATAAAATCTCCTGATCGTGACTTCGGTCGATAGCCTATCGCGGCACAATAACCAACTCAACAATCAAACAAGAACATGGGTTGGATCATGTACCATGATAGACCACGTTCCTCAGTCATTTACAAAAGTAGCACTTCACAATCAGAATAAGTCTTCCGTTCATAACTTCGGTCCACAGCCTATCATAGTACGATAACCAACCCAACAATCAAACAAGAACATGGGTTGGATCACGTACCATGACAGTCCGCTTTCCTCAGTTATTCACGGAAGGTAATAGGACACAAGCAAGTCGTTTTCACGGCCAATCAAGCCTACGAGTTTCTAGTGGGACGAGGTTATCCTCGCATCATGTTATTAGAAAATCCTCAGATCGTATCCTTCCAGCAAGGCTAGCCCATCCAGGGGTTCGCGTAGACAGGTGTTATTGAGCACAGGTCCCTCGTAAGGCCACCTTGCCAAAACATATATTATATAGCAGGAATTAATCGGATACAGTCTTCCACTCGTTGCAGATGACACAGTATCCGTGGAGACCAGCCGGCGCGTCAAGACAATATCTCAAGGCGGCTGGTGTAACACGATCTCGGGATTCTGCCCTCCCCATGCATCTAGTATATTTTGTTGCCTAGTTTAACCCTAGGTAAAATCTTGGACTCACATGCTGTGGCCTGTATGATTATCCTCCTAAAATCGTACTTTAGTACGAGTACCCCAAAGAGGATCCATGTCAATCAGTATGTCAACATGTGCTACCCTCCTTAGTGTAATGCATCATTGCAAATATGCCACATGAAGTTACGAGTCATTTGTTGAGCATGAACAAGAACTGGGACATTCAGGTACAAGTATTAGGTAGGAACTCTTTGTTCTCCGGGGTCACATTAGTGCTCATATCATGCTCGGAACAAAAGGCGTAAGGATATAAAATGGTCATATAATATCTGATAAATTATCAAAAGCGTACGCACAAAAGCACGCACGCTCAAGGGGTGAAAAGTCACGCAGGCTCACTCAAGGCAGCGTGCGTGAAAAGTCACGCAGGTCACTCAAGGCAGCGTGCGTGAAAAGTCACGCAGGCTCAAGGGAAGAGCTGCGTGAAAAGTCACACAGGCTCAAGGAGAGAGCTCCGTGAAAAGCCATGCAGGCTCACGGGGAGAGCTGCGTAAAAAGTCACGCAGGCTCAAGGAGAGAGCTGCGTGAAAGGAGAGAGCTGCGTGAAAAGTCACGCAGACTCAATGAGAGAGCTGCGTGAAAAGTCACGCAGACTCAAGGAGAGACACGCTTCCAACAGGAAGCGTGCTCAAACAGGAGCACACTGCTCACTGTCTTCTCCAAACAGCAAGAACTCTATGGCTGAACCCAAGCTTCAAAGCATCATAACTTGGCCATCCGAACTCCAAATCCAGATTTCCAAGGTTCCAACTTGGGTGAAAGTGAATGCTCTTCCACATGGAAGCATCAAAAACCCATAAAATCCAACTAAAGTAGATCAAACCATGCAAAATCTGAAAATGATTAAAACTTAGATCTACAAAAATTAAAGCTTCAAAATGGAAATTTCCAAGTTCTAAACTAGTATAGATTGAGGAGAAGAACATATTTTGGCAAATAGTTTTGTAAAAAATTATTGACAAAATTATGGATCCATCTCTTGAGCATGTTGGTACTTGCCTTGGTTGGTGGAGGAAATAAATGAGAGGAAGTAAATGAGAGGAGAGAGAATGAGATGGGTTATATATATAAAGATCTTGGACCCATGGGTTCATGATGAACCAAAGGGTTTAAGATGAACCATTGGTGAACCAAGAATAGGTTACCCAAATGAGCCAAAACTGTAGGCCTAAATACAGAAAATAAATTAGGAAATAATATTTTGTCGAATATTTTTGGGAAATGCATGAAGAAATACTGTATAATAAATATCGTATAAATTCAAGGTAAATATAATTTATCGGTTTACGTATTAAAATACGTATTCTAGGATTGGGGAGTGACATCTCTACCCTTCTTAGAAAAATTCCGTCCTCGGAATTCCAGCCAAGACAGGATAGTGAAATCAGGGCGAGCAAGGCACAATCGTATACAAGTTAACTATCATAGCAGTTATTATCATACATCACAAAGTGCAAAACAAGCAGGTGCTGATAAGCATGGAATCCTGTCAATAAGGTGCAAAAATATACCTTATTAGTCAAACAAATGCGGATACCGAGATCTGATCTCGTCCTCGCGCTCCCAGGTTGATTCTCCCGAAGAGTGATGGTTTCAAAAAACACGGACAAGGCTTATCGTCCGATTCTTGAGTACCTTCTCTCGCCGGTCTAAAATAGATACGGGTTGTTCTTCATAAGTTAGGTCGGTACCAACGACTAACTCAGAATGATCGAGGACATGACTCAGATCTGGGACATACCCACATAATTGGGACACATGAAACACATCATGTATGCCAGTTAACGAAGGCGGAAGGGCAAGTCGATAAGCCACATCGCCTACCCGAGCAAGAATCTTAAAAGGACCAACGTATCTTAGACTAAGCTTTCCTCGGGTTCCAAATCTGATGATACCCCGAGTAGGCGAAATCCGCAGAAACACTTGGTCGCCAACTCTGAACTCTAGAGGCCTACGATGCTGATCTGCCCAATGACGATGTCGGTCCTGCGCAACTCGAAGGCGTTCTCTGACCAACTTAACTATCTCCACAGTCTGCGTGATCATCTCTGGTCCCAACAACTTCCGTTCTCCGACGTCGTCCCATGCCAAAGGGGACCTGCACTTCCTTCCGTACAATGCTTCGAACGGGGCCATCTGAATGCAAGCCTGATAGCTGTTGTTATAGGAGAACTCCACTAGATGAAGGTGATCCTCCCAAGATCTGCCAAAATCCAAGGTACATGCCTGTAGCATATCTTCTAACGTCTGGATGGTTCTCTCTGATTGCCCGTCGGTTTGTGGATGATAAGCAGTACTGAATCTTAACTTGGTTCCCAAACTTTGGTGTAAGCTCCGCCAAAAATAGGAAGTAAACTGCATATCCCGATCTGATACTATACTAACTGGAATACCGTGCTGCCTTACTATCTGCTTCATGTACATTTCTGCTAACTGCTCAGTAGTCTGTCCAACTCGGAAGGGAAGGAAATGAGCGACCTTCGTGAGTCGATCTACTATTACCCAGACTGCATTCTTACCAGTCGGGGATCTAGGTAAACCGGTCATAAAATCTATCGTGATGTGCTCCCATTTCTATTCTGGGATAGGAAGCGGCTGTAGCAACCCTGCTGGTCTCTGCTGCTCGGCTTTCACCTGCTGACATACCAGACACTTGGATACAAATCTCGCTATCTCTCTTTTCATGCCATTCCACTAAAAGTACTGCCTGATATCTCGATACATCTTCGTTCCTCCTGGATGAATGGAGTAAATAGAACTATGAGCTTCGGACATAACTTCTTGCCGAAGGTCTCCACTCGGTACACAGAGTCTGTTTCCAAACCTGAGCGTACCATCTTCATGAATCACTAACTCCTTCCTACGGCCTGATTCACACTCGGACCGCAACTTCTGAATCTGTGGATCTCCTACTTGTGCTGCCCTTATCCTCTCTACTAAGGTTGACTGAATCTGCATACTGGTCATTCTTCCTATATCCCTTTGCAAAACTACTTCGATTCCTATACTCTGAAGGTCTTCTAAAATATGCTTCTGCGAGGTCAAGATAAAGGCACTGTCTCTCCTACTCAGTGCATCTGCAACTATATTCGCCTTGCCTGGATGATACTGAAGATCTAAGTCAAAATCCTTCAGTAGTTCTAACCATCTTCTTTGCCTCATGTTCAAATCTCGCTACGTGAATACGTATTTCAAACTCTTATGATCAGTATAGATCTCTACCCGATCTCCGTATAAATAATGCCTCCACAACTTGAGTAAAAACACCACAGCTGCTAACTCCAAATCGTGAGTCGGGTAATTCTTCTCATGGTCTCGAAGCTGTCGAGACGCATATGCTATCAATACACATCCAAGACCCTTCCCAGATGCGTCACAATATACTGTAAAGCCTTCCGCTCCTACTGGAAGCGTCAAGATCGGGGCTGAGATCAATCTCTTCTTCAATTCTTCAAAGGATGCCTGACAGCTAGCTGACCAAACAAACTCTACGTCCTTGTGCGTCAAACGCGTTAAGGGCGCAGAGATCTTGGCAAAGTCTTCCACGAACCTTCTGTAGTAACCAGCTAATCCTAAGAAACTTTGCACTTCTGCAACCGTTCTCGGGACTGGCCAATGCTCTACGGCCTCAATCTTCTTCGGATCTACTGACACTCCTGCCCCAGAAATTACATGCCCCAGGAACGAAATATGATCTAACCAGAATTCACACTTGTCGAGCTTCGCATAAAGTTGATGCTCCCTCAATGTCTGTAAGACAGTCCTAAGATGTTTCTCATGCTCCTCTTCACTGCTGGAATAGACAAGAATGTCATCTAGGAACACCACCATAAATTTATCCAAATACGGTAAAAAGATGCGGTTCATTAAATCCATGAATACTGCGGGGGCGTTGGTTAGTCCAAAGGGCATTACTAAAAACTCATAATGCCCATATCTAGATCTGAATGCTGTCTTCGGTATGTCTTGCTCCCGGACTCTTACTTGATAGTATCCTGACCGAAGATCGATCTTGGAAAAGACGCTGGCCTTGCTCAACTGGTCAAACAGGTCATCAATCCTTGGTAGTGGGTACTTATTCTTCACTGTTACAGCATTCAGCTTGCGGTAGTCGATGTACATCCTCGTCGACCCATCCTTCTTGGGAACTAGAATCACTGGCACGACCCAGGGCGATTTACTGTCTCGGATGAATCCCTTAGACTTCAACTCTTCTTCATGTTGATACAACTTATCCTGTTCTGACGGCGACATTCTGTAAACTCTATCTGCAATAGGCCTCGTTCCAGGGTTCAACTCAATGCTAAATTCTACCTCTCTGACTGGGGGTATCCCTGGGAGCTCATCAGGGAAGACGTCGAAAAAATCTTCGACCACTCTCGGAATGTGTCCTGGCTCTGACACTGCTGCTGAGATGACGCCTCCGGCCTGATTCTTCAAGGTTCGAGTAAAGATGAACTGCTCTATCCCAGGAACGCTGAATATGACCCTACCTCCTCTATAATCAATTGTCGCATGACTGTCTCTCAACCAGTCCATGCCAAGAACGACATCAAAATTCCCCATAGGGAATTCAATCAATGATGCGGGCTGTAAATGCCCACACACCTCCACCGGACATGAAAAGCGCACTCTGCTAACTTCTACGAGCCCATTGCCGGTGAGTATATCCATCCTCTCCGGCAATGCCTCAAACTCTAATCCAATTCGTGTAGCATATTGTGCAGAGATGAATGAATGAGTAGCGTCTGAATCAAATAATGCTACAACGGGAAATGAGGTGACGAGAATTTTACCTGCTACCACGTCGCTAGACGCTAGAGCCTCTCCCAAGGATAATGTGAGAGCCTGGCCCCGCGGAGCCCCTTGTTGTGGCCTTCCTCGACAATGCTGTTGCTGCCTCTGAGGGCCTTCGGCTTCCTGTACCTGGCGGAACATCAGTGCCTGCATTGGTAGACGCGGGGCTAGGGGCCTTACTGCTAATACTGGCCCTCCACTCGGGGTTACCATCGGAGCTGGCAATGCTGGAAACTGCTGAGCTGGCCCTCCTGGCCTCTGCATCACAGGACAAGTGGAGATACGGTGGTCTGAACTACCACACCTCAAGCATAAGCCATTCGCTGACCGGCACACCTCCCTCGTGTGCCCTGCCTTCCCACAGAATGTACAGCCCTGGGGTGCTCCCTGACGCTGTTGCTGGTTCCTCGGCTGCTGATGCCGAACTGGCGCTGTATTAGTTGACACGGCCGTCCTCCGCGGTGCTCCTGCATCATGAATACGTATACCGGGTGCTGGTGCCGATGTTCGCTGCATTGCTCCTCCTCCAACCTGGGAATAAGATCTCTTCTGACCTCCTGTCCTCGATGCCAACCTCTGCTGGGTAAGCTCGTACCTCCGAGCGGCCGTCAAAACAGCGTCAAACGTCTAGTAGTCGTGTCCTTCCACAAGCTGTAATAGTTCCAAATGAAGTCCCTGCTGGAACCTCATAGCTTTCTCTGGCTCCGTTGCTACCATTGCTGGTGCGAAATGGCACAATCTGTAGAACTCTGCTGCATACCCATCTACGGTCTTGCCTGCTTACTTGAGACTGATAAACTTCTGCTGGAGCTCATATCGAGCTACTACGCCAAAATACTTGGCCTTGAATCTGTCACTGAAGGTGGTCCAACGAACAGGGCGTCTTGCACCAACTTCTTCTGATGCCCACCAGTCGCGGGCAAGATCCTGAAGTACCAGTTTGACCTGATCAACCTTCTCATCATCTGGAACCTTGGCTGCCACAAGAATGGCTTCGATGTCTTGAATCCAGGCATCCGCAGTGATGGCATCCTCCGTGCCATCAAAATACCTTGGGTTCAAGCGACGAAACCTTCATGATGCTCCCGAGTCAGCCCCGACACTCCTCTCAAGAGCTAACTGAATCCCTTGGTTCAGCAATACGTTCTGCTCCTGCTGCCGAGTCTGTTGCTGTTGGTTAGTGACAAGAAACCCCCGGATGATCTCTAGGAGTGCTACGGCGTCTGGTACTGCCGTCGCTGCTGGTGCTGCAGGAGTTTCAATAACCTGCGGCTGCACTGCCTCTGGTTCCACTTCTGCTTGTGCCTGCCCTAGGGAAGGTTCTCTCCCCTGTTGCTGCCCAGTCGAGCCATGCTCTTGCTGCTCTTCCTCATGGGCCTCACCCGCTACTGAGAATGAAGTACCCCTATAGAGAAAGATATAAGATTATCAAGTCCGAACGAGGAAGATTTCGAGGATGCAAGTCAGGTTAGAGATCAAGGCAAGGACAGAGAATTCAAAACAGAATTTCAAGGAGAACAAGTTTTGATTGAGACTCCTAATAATTCGCAATATCCCACAAGTCTGAAAATTAGACCTGCTTGGGCCACCACTAAAACCTTGTCACGCCCCAGTACTGAAATACGGAGACGGACTAGGCCAGCTACTCCATATGAGGTACGTAACGTTATACGGCAATCGTGGCTGTCGAGAGACTAGGGGGTACATGCTACAATCAAGTCTCCTATGGTCCCACAGAGTTCTATGTCTCAATCAATCAAGTCACATCAGCAATTAAATGAACATTAAAGATAAAGCAGTAAGGCGTCCCCGACGCTTCATCAAAATGGTCATGAGAGACTAGCTTTATAATTTAGCTATATCAGAGAGTCAGGAGTACAAAATTATACACAGCTACAGTCCGTTTAGTTACAATTATGTACTGACACAAAATATCGAGTAATCCGGCTAACAGGTGCCGGTGGCTAAACGCCGCAAAAGTATAAGCAGGAGTGGTGGAGAATAAACCACTCGAGTCCCCGAACCGCCATGCTCCTAGTATGCACCATGGATGTCAGGAAGGAAGATCGTGTCCTCCGGCTCTGCTACGAGATCTGGCAAAACAAAACCAGCGGGGTCAGCCCCGAATAGCAAGTACCGCCAAAGGGGCACAAGAGTTAAGATTAAAAACCCAGTTAATAGAATGATTGATAATAGTAATACTTATGCTACTATTATAGGGTAGCGCAACATCTTCGAACCCATATGGCACCCTTACAACCAAATAAGGACAAAAGGTGCCGCATGGAGTCGGGACGTGTCGTACTCTATAACATTCACATAAGTTAAAAGGTATAAACAATAAAATCTCCTGATCGTGACTTCGGTCGATAGCCTATCGCGGCACAATAACCAACCCAACAATCAAACAAGAACATGGGTTGGATCATGTACCATGATAGACCATGTTCCTCAGTCATTCACAGAAGTAGCACTTCACAATCAGAATAAGTCTTCCGTTCATAACTTCGGTCCACAGCCTATCATAGTACGATAACCAACCCAACAATCAAACAAGAACATGGGTTGTATCACGTACCATGACAGTCCGCTTCCCTCAGTTATTCACGGAAGGTAATAGGACACAAGCAAGTCATTTTCACGGCCAATCAAGCCTACGAGTTTCTAGAGGGACGAGGTTATCCTCGCATCATGTTATTAGAAAATCCTCAGATCGTATCCTTCTAGCAAGGCTAGCCCACCCAGGGGTTCGCGTAGACAGGTGTTATTGAGCACAGGTCCCTCGTAAGGCCACCTTGCCAAAACATATATTATATAGCAGGAATTAATCGGATACAGTCATCCACTCATTGCAGATGACACAGTATCCGTGGAGACCAGCCGGCGCGTCAAGACAATATCTCAAGGCGGCTGGTGTAACACGATCTCGGGATTCTGCCCTTCCCATGCATCTAGTATATTTGGTTGCCTAGTTTAACCCTAGGTGAAATCTTGGACTCACATGCTGTGGCCTGCATGATTATCCTCCTAAAGTCGTACTTTAGTACGAGTACCCCAAAGAGGATCCATGTCAATCAGTATGTCAACATGTGCTACCCTCCTTAATGTAATGCATCATTGCAAATACGCCACGTGGAGTTACGAGTCATTTGTCGAGCATGAACAAGAACTGGGACATTCAGGTACAAGTATCAGGTAGGAACTCTTTGTTCTCCGGGGTCACATTAGTGCTCATATCATGTTCGGGACAAAAGGCGTAAGGATATAAAATGGTCATATAATATCTGATAAAATATCAAAAGCGTACGCACAAAAGCACGTACGCTCAAGGGGTAAAAAGTCACGCAGGCTCACTCAAGGCAGCGTGCGTGAAAAGTCACGCAGGCTCGCTCAAGGCAGCGTGCGTGAAAAGTCACGTAGGCTCAAGGGGAGAGCTGCGTGAAAAGTCACGCAGGCTCAAGGAGAGAGCTGCGTGAAAAGCCACGCAGGCTCACGGGTAGAGCTGCGTGAAAAGTCATGCAGGCTCAAGGAGAGAGCTGCATGAAAAGTCACGCAGGCTCAAGGAGAAAGCTGCGTGAAAAGTCACGCAGACTCAAGGAGAGAGCTACGTGAAAAGTCACGCAGACTCAAGGAGAGAGCTGCGTGAAAAGTCATGCAGACTCAAGGAGAGACATGCTTCCAACAGGAAGCGTGCTCAAACAGGAGCACACTGCTCACTGTCTTCTCCAAACAGCAAGAACTCCATGGCTGAACCCAAGCTTCAAAGCATCATAACTTGGCCATCCGAACTCCAAATCCAGATTTCCAAGGTTCCAACTTGGGTGAAACTGAATGCTCTTCCACATGGAAGCATCAAAAACCCATAAAATCCAACTAAAGTAGATCAAACCATGCAAAATCCAAAAATGATTAAAACTTAGATCTACAAAAATCAAAGCTTCAAAATAGAAATTTCCAAGTTCTAAACTATTATAGATTGAGGAGAAGAACATGTTTTGGCAAATAGTTTTGTAAGAAATTATTGACAAAATTATGGATCCATCTCTTGAGCAAGTTGGTACTTGCCTTGGTTGGTGGAGGAAATAAATGAGAGGAAGTAAATGAGAGGAGAGAGAATGAGATGGGTTATATATATAAAGATCTTGGACCCATGGGTTCATGATGAACCAAAGGGTTCAAGATGAACCATTGGTGAACCAAGAATACGTTACCCAAATGAGCCAAAACTGTAGGCCCAAATGCAGAAAATAAATTAGGAAATAATATTTTGTCGAATATTTTTGGGAAATGTATGAAGAAACACTGCATAATAAATATCGTATAAATTCAAGGTAAATATAATTTATCAGTTTACGTATTAAAATACGTATTCCAGGATTGGGGAGTGACACAATGCCACTACATAAAATCGGGTCTATGTCAAAATAATCACATGTGTACCAACTAACCACGAGACAAGTGATATAACCGAAATCATAATGATAACAAGCAAGTACAGGAACACTAAGCTACTATGCATGAAGTAGATATACTTGCCTGGGGTTCGTCCAATGATGTGCCGAGACTGCGGTACCAAAGTCTAATCCAATCCTAGACACGTGCTAGTACCGCTATGGTCCCCAAGGAATCTATCATAACCCAAAACAACCAACCAAGAATCATATGCCCACACATATATCCAAGCAAGTCTTTATTAGGATTTAGTTATAGAAATAATTTATTTTATGACATATACATTATTAAGAAACTTATTATTTTTTTATAAAGTACATAAAATATATATAAAATCCTACATATGTATGAAAGTACAAATATAAAATTTGAACATATAGGATCAATCATCCATTTAAATAAGGTTATACCAACATATATATAGTTACAATAATAAATTATATACCCTATAACCATAATACACATTACAACATGTAACAGTGATAATTATATTAGCTAAGTGACATATTTTATGGAGATAATTATTTCTATATCAGAGGATATATACATGTATGTTTATCAATTGAGTTATTTGTATTTACCCCCCCAATTGCTAATCATATTTCTAGTCCCCCCCCCCCCCCAATTTTATTTTAATTAGTGTAACCCCCCCCCCAATCCTGTGGTAAAGTGCAAATAAACCCTCTTTAGATTTTTGTTTTTGCATTGGAAGACCTTTTGTTTAATAAAAAATTCCAACATTTTAATTTTTGTTCAGTTTGCATCCTTGCCGTTAAAAGCCGTTAAAATACGTCTAAAAATATAATTTTACCCCTCCCCCCACTCTCTCCCCCCTCTCTCTCCGGTGGTGGGGGCTTGAAATGCGGGGCCGACCAGAGGAGAGGGGAGGGTGGCCGGCCAGCGGAGGGAGGAGGGGGCGGGTGGAGCTAGGGGTGAACATTCGGTTAATTTGGTTCAAACCGAACCGAAAACCGAATTGAACCGAAAATCGAATAAGCAAAACTGAAACCGAACAGAATTGACCCATAACCGAATCAAACCGAACTAAATTAAATCGGTTCGATTTTCGATTTATTCGGTTTATTCATTTTTTTGGTTTACATTTTTGTTTATATATATATATATATATATATATATATATATATATATATATATATATATATATATATATTCGGTTTTGGGTTTTGGACCGAAATTTTCAAAACCAAAACCGAACCCAATTTTTTAAATCAAACCGAATCTCTTATTCGGTTCGGTTCGATTTTCGGTCCAAAACCGAATAATGCTCACCCCTAGGTCGAGCATGGCCGGCCAACGGAGGGAGGAGGGGGATTGGGTGGTGGGTGGCCAGCGGAGGGAGGAGGGGGCGGGGCGAGGGGGCCGGCCAGTAGCGGAGGGAGGAGGAGGGGTCGAGGGGGACCGAATAAAAAAAAATCGAACCGAACTGAACCGAGATTCGATTCGGTTTAAAAAAGATTCGGTTCGTTTTCAGTTTTGAAAATACTAAATTTTCTTATTCGGTTTCGGTTTCTGGTTTCGGTTTCGGTCCAAAACCTAAAACCGAATAAGAAAATTTAGTTTATATATATATATATATATATATATATATATATATATATATATATATATATATATATATATATATATATATATATATATAAAATATATATATATATATACACACACACACACATGTATATATATATATATATATATATATATATATATATATATATATATATATATATACTAAATAAATTTAGATATATTTAAGTACTATATATATTAATAAAAAGTGCAAATTAAACCAAAAATTGAATAAACTGAAAATAGAACCCATTTAATTCGGTTCAGTTTGATTCAGTTATGGGCCAATTCGGTTCGGTTTCGGTTTTGCTTATTCAATTTTCGGTTCAATTCAGTTTTCGGTTCGATTTGAACCGAATTAACCGAATGCTCACCCCTAGCTCGATCCACCCCCTCCTCCCTCTGCTGGCCGGCTACCGTCCCCTCTCCTCTGGTCAGCCCCGCTTGACAAGCCCCCGCCACCAGAGAGAGAGGGTAGAGAGCGTGGGGAGAGGGGTAAAATCGTATTTTTAGACGTATTTTAACGGCTGTTAACGACAGGGGTACAAACTGAACAAAAATGAAAATGTGAAAAAAAATTTAAACAAGGGATATTCAAATACAAAAACGCAAATTTAAGGAGGATTTTTTGCACTTTATCCGAAGATTGGGGGGGGGGGGATAATACTAATTAAAATAAAATTGGGTGGGGGGAAGTAGAGATATGATTAACAATTGGGAGGGTAAATACAAATAACTCTTATCAATTACAACACCTAATTTATTATTGGAAAGGAGGGTATAAGAAGGGAATTTATTTTTCCTATAACTCTTATTTGGGGAAGAGAACCATGGGAACCAACTCTCCCTTTCTTAATGCAACAGAGCCTGCATGGTCATGAATCCCAAGCTAATTCCCATGTGCATAGTGCACACAAATTCTCTGCTTGCTAAATCCTCCTAACAAGTCCCACATATATAATTATATATAAATAGACATATTATACTTAAAACATGGTTGCAAAGGAACATGGTCTATTCAAAATTGGTATTTGCTTTCGAAAAGCCTAGTGATAAATCTGAAGAGGGCTGGGAATTCAAGATATACAGCTGTATGGGTATATTCGATAGTTCGTTGATGAGATCATTACAATCTCGTTGCCAATATAGAGCATTCATGCAAGAATACTTTAGAAGATGCTAGAATCTTTGTATATGAAGAAGATTGGGGCAAACAAGTGGTCCTGATCTGACAAATGATGGGTCTACGATATAAAGATGTAATGTCCATTCAGGATCACCTTAATGAGTTTCAGGACGTGGTTGATCAGCTATCCTCTACGGGAGTCATGTTCGACGACGAAGTTCAGGGGCTGTGGTTGCTGTTGTAGTGCCCCGTCCCGCTCAGTCAATCAGAGGAATCGAAATGCCAACGGCGTTCGGACTTAGCCTTACAACGGCGACTCGAAGATATCGCTCAGGTGGGGTAGTTTCGGTGAACTTGCCTCATATTAGCCTTCACATAATAATTCGCATGTTTTCAACTTGTACAAGTAGGCTTGATAATAAAAGAGACGAATCCACAAAGATAAGGGAATAATACCGACGGGTTGAATTGAGTTAGAACATGGAAAGGTCCAACGGTCGGCTTAGAGTTGGTGCACGACGTGCTTTGAAAATGACACTCGGTCCTTCGTCCCGTGGCTTGGGAGAAGGAATGTTGGTTCTCGACACAAAACTATGAACTTGCCTAAGTCATAGGCGTCGCCCGCGTAAATGCTCGATAAAGCACGCACGCTTCCACTGCGCAAGGCTTGGCCTAGCCTTTGCTTGTCCCTCGGGTTAAGTTGTAAGCTTGAGTAAGTTAGACAAAGTTATACCAGTCGACCTAAGTCATTCCAAGTGCTGTCCCGCTCTTTCTGCGGTTGTCAAGTTAAATATTCCCACGATCCCAAGGCCCATCATATAAGGTATGACTTGGACGATAGCGTTGCGTAGAACACGAGTTGGTTTAAGGTACGAGCCACAGTTGGTTCAGTGGAAAGTTAGCCAGCGGTCTGTCAATACTTAAGAAACACGTTATGTTCAAGTTAAGTGGGAAGGCTATGCCGTAGCCGTTCCTGGATTTTCAAAGAAATGTTAAGTCTAAGCGATGGTTAGTCGCCGAAAGGAAATATGTCGGGACTGTAGTTCAGTCGTCGAGGCAACCCTGGTTTGGGCTCTAAAAAGAAGTGTGAAAAGTGGAAGAAGTAAAGCAAAGGAACTAAATGATGATGATGAGACCATACAGTTATGTTAAGTCTAGAAGTTAGCGTAGGTACAAGGTCATGGACAACTTGTCGACAAGGGCGATGTTTCTTCGAGCGGCAACCCGGGGCCACGGGACCGACTCGGCCTAGGAGGAAACACGGTATAGCCGAGCTGGGTAATAGGCAACCGGTAGTTCGGGGACTTGCATCAGGGATTGTTACCTGCGGTGCAAGGGTCCCGATTGCCAGGCTATGTCCACGATGGCTAGTTAATGCCAGTGAGCATTCATATAGATGTGTCGACACGGGCGGCAATCCGCGTGTGTGCCTTTGGACTGAGTTGAGTTGAATGTGTATGCAGTAAGAAGACACAATGTTTGGGCCTAAGATTTGGCTACAACGAAGGCGGCATACTTCGACACGAGGTATGGCGTCGAGTGTTAAGTCGTTGGTATAGAGTTACATGAGTTAGACTTGAGCTGTTGCGAGTTAAGTCGAGAAGGGCCATATAGAAAGTTGGGTGAAGTTATGTTGAGTTGCTGGGCACGACCTCGAAATATGAGGTACGGCCGTGTTGTCGCAACACAAGTATAGGCAAGACTAAGCGAGGAGGTGCTGCCTCAGAGGTATTGAAGCACGAATCGAGTTTATGGTACGATCGAGTCGTTACGTCCCAGAGTTTGGCACGAAAGACAAGTATGAGTCGGTGTGTTGACATTGCAAGCAAACGAGAAGGTCTTGAGGCAAGGATGAGGATATTATCGGTACGATAGCACGGTCATACGAAAATGGAGTCTATCGTGTAGTTGCATCTCTAATTATGGCCGTAAGGCAAGTACGACTTGATAGGTTAACGTTGTTGAGTGGTCGTTACTGTTGCAAGCACGGGATGGTCCTCTGACACAAATATGCCAAGGCGTTTGTCATAAAACTGATCCTAAGACAAGACTAGAAAGACAATTGATAAGAATGGACTACGTTGCACAAAGTATATCAAACGTGTTGGTTTTATATGGGTGGGCGAGGAGCTCATTCCACCAGTATAGTTGAGTACTTACACCCATATAGTTTCCATGTGCAGGCACAGGTAGAAGCTTATGGCACGGAGCTCGCTTGGATGCGTCGAGGCACAGAGTTCCTTGGCAATTCGAAGCGTGCGGCCGCATGGAGTCAAGACTTATACGGGACATAATGTATGGACGTCGTCTTTCGAAGCTTCCGCTGGCTCAAGCGTTGTATCGAGAGATGAGAGAGATCAGAGTGAACTTTTAATATGAGAGAAGTGAGCTCGAGAGACTTGTAATCTTGGCCTTGCGCCCTTTGTAATCTTTGTTTCAATATCAATAAAGAGCTTCTTTGAATAACTTGTGTTTTGCTTTAAAAATTTTCGCTGCTATTATTCAATGTCTCTGCATGGGACTTCCGTGCGACGACCCCGTCGCAGCCGCTGAAATCGGCCGTTATGGAACCCGCCTTGTACGAGCAAAATCTAGGCTCGTGTGGCATCACGCCTTAGCGAGGACGATCGCTCCTGCGGGAGCGGGGCGTGACATAATGGTATCAGAGCACGACTTTACGTCCTTGGACTTTTGATTGAATTCTTTAACTCTGATGTTTCCGCGAACTCTGAATGTTGCTTCCGCATATTGATATCGTTGGTGCGCTCTCTCTCAAATGTCCCACGGGATGTCCATACAATAAGTCTAAATAATTTATAAAATATAGGAAAACAGTTTTTGATAAGAAACAAAAAGATGGTTTGCGTGAGCACGATTGGCTAAGTCAGGCTGGGCATATACACCAAAGTTGCATCGACTTTAGAAAAGTTGAGTGCGGGAATTGAGTAGTGTCGAGCAAGAATGAGTTGAACTCGATTGAGTAAAGTGAGATGACTATCGGTAGGGGTACTATCGAGCGACAATAACGTCTATACGATATAGATGAGCGTGCTTGGAATTAGAGGAATGGTTCGAACGGGATTCGAAGAAGTCGATTTGATTCGAATGATAGTTTTGAGGATTTGTTGATTGACTTCATTCCTGAGTGGTGTATGCGATAGTCTCAGGAATGTCGGTCGATCGATTGAGGGTGCGGGGTGTCGGTGAGTCTATCAGCAAGCGTCGCGTGTATGCAAAGCCGTAGATTGAGTATCATTGAATAAGTTGTAGTCTTAAGATTTGAAGAGTCGATTTGAACAACCTAGAAATGGACGCGCACGAAACGTGCACGGGATTGAGAATTGTGCGAATTATAAAATGCAAAAATGACTGAGTAGGTGAAATAGAATCGAGGAAAAGTTAGGGTGTACGAATGGATGACTTGATCGAGGAAATTGATGCGGATCATATACGAAAAGTTAGCACGACGTGAAGATAGCGTGCATGAAAGGTTTGATTTTGAAGTTACGCAATGACTCTAAGGATTGGATTGAATGTTGCTCGATGAATTGAGTTAGCAAGGAATGATATGAATTGAGGAAACACGTTGGTCAATGACTTAAGATAAACGGATGAACAATACGTGAAATTGGTTTGAGGAAATTGATGTTATGAATGATTCGAGGGATAATGATTGAACTTGAACTTGAATGTCGAGGAGATTATCCAGTCGGATGATAGCATCATTCGTACGATTCAAAATTGGTTGCAAAGGAACATGGTCTATTTATATATTATTATATATAAATAGACATATTATACTTAAACCTAGATATAAATATAAAAGACATAAAAATAACAATCTATAAAAATATCATTAATTATTTCTATGTAAATGCATATGCATACTGTATATGTACAGATTATATAACAAAACTAACCTCTCTCTCTATATGTATATATATAACATGCTAGGTAATTATGAACAAGGGAGGGGGCAGTATAAAATTTTACCTAATGATTCCTTTTTCGATTCTTCTCCAATGCACATGCTACTGTACGTAGCTTGCCAAAAGAACCAAGCAAGCTCTTCTCCTTCCACATGCTACCCATGTATGGGACACGCATGGACTGTTGGCTTGCTCCATTAACCCGTCCTCCCAGGGCTTGCTACTGGGGACTCGACGAGGGCGGGAAAGAGGGGCTCCGCGGCGGGTCGTGCGACGTCTGCAGGCGACCGGCCAGGTCACGGCAAGCAGAGGTGTATGTGCAGATTTGTAAGCATCAGGAACGGAGGGGGCTTGGCCTCCGACGGCAGTGGACAGAGGGAACCGAAGACTTGAGGAGTGGTGTCTACAAAGATCGCCTCGAGTTGGCGTGGGTGACGTTCCACCAGGGCGGCGGCCAGCCACGAGGGCACCCACAGCAGCAGTAGGCTCTGCTATTAAGAAAAAGGAGGAAGGAAAGTGTGGAGGGAGGAGATGAGCCTGACATGGCTTTACTTGGTGGCTAGGGTTTGGGAGTAGCATTACAATTATGCTACTTGGCTCCCAAAATATTTGGGTGATGTCATCTTCCATTATGTGGCATCTGACATGGCAGATGACATAACAGCTGACATGGCAAATTTTAATCCAAAAAATTAATTATCCAAATTTTTTTTAATGTTAATGTTAATGTTAATATTACTATTAATGTTGATGTTAATGTTAATATTAATACTAATACTAATATTAATATTAATATTAATATTAATGTTAATGTTAATGTTAATGTTATTTTTAATGTTAATGTTAATCTTAATGTTAATTATCATGTTAATTTAATGTTAATTTATTAATTTACTATTAATTTTAATTTTAATTTTAATATTAATTTTATTGTTAAATTTTGTCATGTCAGCTGCCATGTCAGCAACCATGTCATCTGCCACATAATGGGAGATGATATCACCCAAAAATTTTGGGAGCCAAATAGCATTTTTGGTAGCATTAATAGGTGATGATTTATAAATAGTGAGAGAAGGAGGCAGTCGTTGCTCGGCCTGCTGGTGGGGGTGAAGATGGGGTGGTCCGTACGTGCGTGGCTCTGCTCCGCAGTTGGCAGAGCTCCAACAGTTCCACGCAGGCAAAAGTGAACAAAGTAAGGAGGTGCTGGGCTCATTTCTAGGGGTGCAACTTGGGCGGGCTAAATCCGAGCCCGATCGGATAAACTCGTTAATGGGTTGGGTTAGGGTTGAAGATGCTCGGGTTCGGGCTCGGATTTGGGTTAAAATATTTGAACCCGATCAACAATCAGGTTGGGCTTGGGTTCATGTATCGGGTTACCCGAAGAACCCGAAACCCAACATATATATATATATATATATATATAAATATATATATATATATATATATATATATATATATATATATATATATATATATATATATATATATATATGTATATATATATTTTCATACTTCTTAAATAAAAAGTTTAAAACATAAATTTGTCCACCCAAACTCTTCTAACTCCTTATCATAAATCTTATTTCAGTTTGTATTTTGTAATGATCAAGACTTGATTGCTATTTGATTATGTGTTTAATATTACTTTTGTTTAAAATTATTTCAAATATTATATTAGTGCCCGATAAACCCGATGGACCCGACCCACCCCGAGTTCAACCTGATCCTCCGGACTTGGTCTTGGACTTCATATGTTGTACCCGAGGTCGGACCGGACTTGGGCTCGGGCCAGGCTTGAGATTCATCGGGTTGGGCTCGGGTTGACCTCAAGCTCGACCCAACCCGCCCGAGTTGCACCCCTACTCATTTCCTCCGCGGAGCGAATCTTGGTTGTATTCGGGTTGTGGGTTAGCGGGTTTAGTAAACACGGGAGAAGATGAGTTGATAATAGTGGCCTAAGTCTGATTTGGAAGTAAATGCATTCCAGATTTGGGCTGACAATTTTAATTCGAACTGAATGTTTAATGAAATGAGCCTTGGTTGTCCTGGAGGTTTGGAAAGAAATTGTGGGTTGTTGAAAAGAAATATATAAACAAGGAAAGGTGGCAGCACTATTCCAAAATAATGGAGAATTTTAGCAATGTATATGGTTGTTGCTGTTGGGCGCATGCGAAAGCGTTTGCCAACCGATCTGACCAAAATAACCCCCGTCTAACGAACACCAAGTAAAAGATGAAGACAAGTATATGGCGGTGACGTACGTCACCTGGACAAATGCCAACCTTTAATAACTCCGATGAAATTAAAAGATTGACAGAACTCACGTTGAACCCTTTGTCGTAATAGGTTCAACCCCCTCACCACTCTCAAGAAAAAAATAGAACATAACAATTGAGATCACTCACCAACCCCTAGCAATCTCCCTAGCCGAAGTTAACGACTCATCGATTAGATCTTCTTCTTCCTTCTGTCTTGGATGACGAAATCCTAAGAGCAAAGTACAGACTTTTTTTAAGATTTTCTTGTGGACAAGCACCCTGAATCTCCACTTTTGGGCTTCGTGCTTATTCTTTGTGCCTTCACCCTAACCCCATATATATAGGATGAGAAAAATCATATTTTAGGTCATAATATTATTTCTTAATTAGGAAGTCCTCAAATAAGAATCCTATTACACCTAAAATAGCCCATCAATTATCATATTTTAAATCATAATAGGATTTCCTAAAATAAAAATCCTATTATATCTAAAATAGCACAACACCAATTATGGACATCCAAATCTAATCAAATCAAATATTTAATAAGATTTGGATTCCATAAGTATGTTGTTACCAAATCCAGACTGGACTCCAACAATCTTCTGCTCCAGTCTGATGAGAGGGTATTGACCCCATGGGTCATCAACTGGACTCCATGCCTGTCGTCCTACGACAGAATTCTTGCACCACCATGCCATTGACCTCCGATCCCCTATGTTGCTTTGGATCTTCCTTTGTCTCCAGCTTCTCGACCGTCACGTCGACACTAGCTGCCATGTACAGCACTTCCTGCACCACTGAGATCATGCCGATATCAATGACGGCCAAGACTGAAGCCCCTGACAATCAGCCTCACCGTAAGTCTTGGCTACTTGTCCCCAACTTTCGTCTTCCCGTTGGCCCATTGTTCATGGTGAAACCTGATTTTAATAATTGATCAAACTCTGTCTCGATATACGAATTCTCTAACGACGTTTTGGACACTGATCAAAGATGGATATCTACTTCGTTTAAGTCTGAACTGTTTGCCACTCAGAATATATTTCCTTCAAAGCAATATAATTTTCTTTTTTATTGAGTCTAGAAATACATTGTACACCAAGTCGTACTGGCAAATAGCCTGTCCAAAATTGTTTTTCAAAACTGCCCTATCTTTTTAAAATGACCTATGTTTTTTAAAAACATCTATTTTACAAAAAGCTTCTGAAGGACTTTTCAAAAAGCCAAAATTATTTTTCACATAATCAACTGACCAAACCCTGACAGAACTCGGCCAGAGTTCGGCCAAGTTGAACGTTATGTGAACGTTTGATTTTGAACTTGGTCTCCCTTCAGTTGCGGTTAGTTACAAAGTGTTCTGTCCGAATTCTGCCCGAATTCTGTCAGAGTTCTGCCTTTGGAAAAACTACAAATAGAGAAGGATTTCGATCATTTCAAATCACCAATTCACTTTCAATCTCTTCTCTTCTAAAGCTTACATTTCTTCCAAAGAGTTCTAAAAAGTTTCCATTTTAAAATCTCAAGCCAGTTACAATCCTCTAGTCGATTTGCTAGTGCGGTGCGGTCTAGAAGTTTCAGAGCGATTGTAATCAGAGGCTTGATTGAAGATTGACGCTTCACAATTGAATTTGGTCGAGTTCTTCGTATCACTACAACAAAAAACCCTTTTAATGACGCTCGACACGGAGTTTTAATGACGGCTGATACATAAGCGTTATTAAGTTGAAAAATACCTTTTTTCTATGACGGTTTGGGCTAATTCTGGACTTTTTATAACGTTTATAAAACAAAGCGTTATTAATAGTTTAGAGCGGTGGCAAACTTGTAATATTTTTTAACTTCAATTTTTGGCAAAATCCTTGCTGTAGCCCGCCTCTCCCCCAAAACATTCCGATCTTCTCCTTCTCCTCCTTTCTTCTCCCTCCTCTCCCCCAACTCCAAAACCCTAACCCTAGATCCAAAATCTTCGAGGAGGGCCTCATGCTCCTCGTCGCCCTTCAGGACAAGCTCGAGGCCGTCGCGTACGCGATCGACAAGAACGCGAAGGAGGAGCGTTAGGGTTCTGCTCGTCCTCTTCTCCGCGCTCTCCCTCTCCTTCCTCCGGCGTCGTCGATGTCGTGGGTCCGCAACCACCGCCGCTTCATCGGTTCCGGCGCCGACCTCGGATCCGAAGCCCTCATGGGTCAGTTCCTCTTCCTTACACCCTCCTCTCCTCTTCTTCTCCTTCCTTTCCCCCAACTCCAAAACCCTAACCCTAATTTTGAAGAAATTAAAAATCCTTTTATTTGAGGAAGAAGGAGGTGATGGTGACGTCGTCAACAACAGCTTGGGGTGCTGATCATCCCTGCGTTCAGCTGAGAGCCGCCTACCATGACTGCTTCAATAGGTATCATCATCGTCATCATCCTCAATTCTACAGCAGCTGCTGCTGCTGATGATGATATTCTTCTTCTTCTTTACTATCAAGAAAATAAATTGTGGAGAATGTTTTTTTTAATTGATACAGGTGGTACGCGGAGAAATTCTCGAAGGGACGGTGGGACAAGGAAGAATGCGTCTCCGAATGGGAAAAGTACAGAGCCTGTCTCTCTG
This sequence comes from Iris pallida, assembly GCA_029216955.1. NCBI lineage: Eukaryota > Viridiplantae > Streptophyta > Magnoliopsida > Asparagales > Iridaceae > Iris > Iris pallida. Next base: position 2,139,805 of record JANAVB010034018.1, on the reverse strand, counting down.
TAAGTTTTCTTCTTTTTTTTACCCCTCCGGAAAAGAAAAAGCTAACTCATTTCTTGAATTTTACTACATTTTTGTGATCTGGGTCAGAGGGGTTTTGCGTCTAATTTCTAAATTTGGGGTTTAGTTGGCACTTGCATTTCCTTAATTGTAGTTAGAACAATGGGATCAGACATGTACTGGACACATCGTGTCATATCCATCACAAGTAATCTAGAAACATTCAGTTCCCGAGTCCTTTCCCTATTAGGTAATCAGGAGCATTCCTTCTCCTGAAGTAATGCCAGTCCATTTTCTTGGTAAGACTAGCCAGATTAGTGAAAGTTTGGTGCATTTAACTCGGTCCCCACTTAGGGAAATCATGCTGTGAAGACTTCAACGTGTGGGTGATTTCATCAATTTTTCTTTTGTATCTTACATTAGAGTATAAATATTTGAGAGGCCTAGTACCTCAACTTAGCCAATGCTTATACGATGGAGCGCAGAAACAGCTTCCTAATTTTTATGTCCATTTTTGCGACAATAGCAGCGGAAGTCGGGAAGGCCAGTAAGGCCGATTCATCGCTTCAACGTAGTGACTTCCCAAAAGGCTTCATGTTTGGTATGGCTTCCTCGGCTTATCAGGTTTGTTAATATATGATGACAGAAACTTTGGATTAGTTTGACATGCACCTAATCTAGATCCTCCATACATTAAGATAGTATCGTAACAAAATTACAGTTGAGACTCAAACAATGTCATCTCATGGGATATTTGGAGATGTAGGTTAAGTGTCTATTTTGGAGAAGGAAACATTTTATCTCCTCTTCTTTTTCACTATTCTGCATCCTAATTTATAAATTATATACGATTTATGGAATCATTTTCTATGTTTCTGGGGACATGTCAAAATAAAATGCAAGGTTAACTTGGAATTTACGGACATTGATATCAAAACTACCATAATTGAGCAGATAAGATATCAGATGGAAGCAATGGAGACATAGCAGATGATCAATACCATCAATATAAGGTATTTTCTTTTTCCATTCCTGTCTATTCATACAAGTGACATCATCAACTGAGCATGCACAAAATTTTGGAAGTAATATAATCTCATCTGTCTTGCAGGAAGATGTAAAACTCATGAAGGATATAGGCTTTGATGCTTACAGGTTCTCCATCTCATGGACAAGGATCTTGCCAAGTAAGATGGCCAAACTATTTCTTCAATTTTAATGCATGTGGAGGACTAAACTATTATTAGTTTCAAACAACTTTGCTAGAAGGGGAATAAAACCAAATTCACAATACTCTTCGCACAATGTTGAGAATTTTTTTTTTGTATCAATGCTAAAAGGGGACTAAACTATTCAAAAAAATTTGTATCAATGCTGATATCGATGAGTCGATATTAATCTCAATACTCTTCGCACAATGTTAAGAAAAATTAGGAAGCACTTTCATATAATGATGACAATGTCCATCCTTTGAGATTAGGTCCACTATGGATGCCGCTGTAGATGCCTCAAGGATAAATTTACTTTTATCCATTTCTGAAAGAAACCCCATAGCTCTGTTTACTTCACCATTCTCTCACAAGCCCTTAACAATAGCATTAAGCATAACAGAATCTGAAGAGTAACCATCATTCTTCACTGACAAAAACAACTCATCAAACTCATCCAACAACCCTTCTTTAATAAGGCCGTTCATCATTATAGTGTATGTTGCAACATCTGGTGACACTGTCATTTGCAAGAATAGAGTTAAAGAGATCCTTTGCTGTATTAACCTTACCAACTTGAAATATTCCTTCAATTAAAATATTGAAGGTCGTAGCTTCCAGTTTTTCCTTCTGACATGATAGAGTGTCCAACAGATTCATGGCCTCATCAATGTGGTGTTTTTCCTTCCAGTTTTTTCTGCTGCTAGTCCCGCTGCTACATTTGAATTATGATACAAAAATGTGACTAACTTGAATTCTTTGCTTTTATTATGAAGTGATAATATTGTTGCTGCTACATGGAGACAGGGAGTGGATAGGACAGTAGAGTTTTTCCCAAACCCATACTTTCCAGATATTTACCTTAGCTGAAATATAAGGAACAGGGCATGTTTCAATTGGAAAACAAAATTCACAACCCATATTTCACTGCAAACAAATTTTTTCTATTCTATTGTCTACATACCTACAACTTTATTGTGTTCCTACCAAAAAATTTAAATATTGGCAATGATGAGATACAATTAGGAGATGATTTTGTGACTTCCATTGCAATGAATTACGGTTTAAAAAAAATCTGTCCTTGCAGTTCTACTATGCACTATGAGCCAACCTTATGTATTTTGATACTGCTATTTTTTTACCTTTCGTTGGTCATTTTCTTGACTGTTTTTACAATTTGCAGTTGTGGTTAACTTGTTTTTACATGGCAGTTTTGTTCCTGCAGTTCTACTATGCACTCTGAGCCAACCTTATGTATTTTGATCCTGCTATTTTTTACCATACTCTGGTCATTTTCTTGACGGTTTTTCCAATTTGTAGGTGCAGGTAACTTGTTTTTACATGGCATTTTCTGTAGTTCTACTATGCACTATGAGCCAACTTTATGTATTTTGATCCTACTATTTTTTTACCTTACTTTGGTCATTTTCTGGACTGTGTCTATAATTTGCAGGTGCGGTTAACTTGGTTTTACATGGCAGCTTTGCTCCTGCAGTTTTACTATGCACTCTGAGCCAACCGTGTTGTATTTTGATCAAACTAGCTTAGTTATCCTCTAATTCAAACTAAGTTTTTTTAATCTTTTTCAGGGTTTTGCTACGTGATGCCGACAGTTTTGATGTGCTCAAAGTTGAAGCCAATGTACTAATAGTTTTGAGGGTCTACTTACTAGTAGTAGTTGTAAATATATGTATTTGGATGTCCTATTTTGAAAAAAATGTAATGAAGATGGTGATATATATTATGTATATATTTGTAATTGGATTAAATGGTACTCTATAACATTTAGATGTTTTCTTGTGAATATGGTCCAAAATGAATGTTTTGAAATTGAATTGAGCAACATTGAGCATTATTCTATAATTTTTTGGAAAGTAATATATAAATATGCATAATTGAGCGTTATAAATGTGCTGAATTGAGTCTATACAGATTATCTATTCATAACGCTTTCAAACTACGCTGAAAATAAGTATAGCAGAAATTCATCATATTCATGACGGTTATTTTATGACGCTTTTAAAAAACATTTATAACAGCCGTTTTCATGATGGTTGCTGTAAAAAAAAAAGCGTCATGGTACGTCATTAATGACGCTTTTTAGCCGTCATTAAAAGGGTTTTTTGTTGTAGTGTATCAAAGCTCGCGTCTGTAGAAGTTACAAGGACTTCATATGAAAACTTACAGGATTTTCCAATAGTGGATTCAACTGGAAGCTAGAGTTCTTCTGACTGGACTAGTCCTCACAAGAGGGAAACCAGTATAAATCTCGGTGTTTGCGTTTACCTTCTGATCACTCTTTTATTACTGTCATTTATTTTGTGATTATTTTTATATCTGTGATCTAACTGCTAACGAGTTTTTTAATTAGCAATATTCTGCTGCCTACTCTATTCACCCCCCTTCTAGAGTATTCTGCTTTACGATTTGGTTCCTACAATTGGTATCAGAGCCAGGTTATAAAGGTAAAGCAAGGTAAAATTGCAGCTATATTCAGTTATTTTTTAATTGTTATATAGATCACAGAATTACACATGACAACTGTAAAATTCACAAGTGAAGGCTAAGCCACAAACAGACCTCCACTGTTTGACGGCACAAACTACACTTATTGAAAAACACGTATGAGTTTCTTCCTGAAATCTCTTAATTTTGACTTAAGGTCTGTAGTTATTGATGGATACAAAAAGCCCCCTCGTATTAATGTTGATGGAGTTTTAGTTGAAAAACCCTTTGACAAATATACAGAGGATGAAAAGAAAAAGGCCAGTCTTGACGCACGTGCTATTAACGCTTTATTTTGTGCTTTAGACAGAACTGAATTCAACAGGGTGTCTACTTGCACAACATCAAATGAAGTGTGAAAACTTCTCGAAGTAACCCACGAAGGAACAACACAAGTCAAGGAGTCAAAGATCAGCAGACTTACTCAGGAGTACGAGGTGTTCAAAATAAAGCCAAGTGAATCAGTCACTCAGATGTTTACAAGATTCTTAGATATTGTAAATCCTTTGTCTTCACTAGGCAAGGATTACAGTAACCATAAGAAGATTCGCAAACTTCTACGAGCTCTCACAAAGAACTGGATTCCAAAGGCTATAGCAATCATTGAAGGGAACGACCTCTCAACAGTGTCTCTGGAAACACTTATGGGTAAGCTACTCACTCACAAGTTAGAACTTCAAGACTTTGAAGATGCTACACCAAAGGAGAAGTCAGAGAAGTCGATCACTCTCAAGGCTCAACATAGAAGAACTGTCGAAGATGTTTCTGACGACAGCGACTCCGACTCTGAAGATCAAGCTCTTCTGGTAAGAAAATTCAAGAAGTTCATGAGATTTAACAGGAGAACAAAAGACAGCAACAGCAACAACAACGAGGAAGATCGTATTTGCTACGGATGAAAGAAGAAAGAACACATGAAGAAAGATTGTCCAACAACATCATCATCAAAGAAAAGCAGCAAATATGACAAAGGCTACCTGAAGAAATCTACATCAAGGAAGTACGCCAACACAAGCATATGGCATGAAAGCGAAGCTAGCGATTCAGAAGACGAACAATCAGATGACGCTGCAAATGTATGCTTGATGGCTTGCGATCAGGTAATCACTAATCCTCTATTTGATCCTTATGATGATTTCACCTTTGAACAACTAGGAGAGGTGTGGCATCTGCCACCCCGATTATAATTTAGTGATATTATTTTTCATTTTTATTTGAATAGTTTATATTTAATTTTCTATGATCATAGGAGTTGTGACTAAGCCCATTGGTGTTTATGGACCATCTTGTGGTCACATGACCTCTAGATAGGGTTTATAAACATTCTATAGCTATATTATATTTCGTTATGATTTTTATATATTTTTAAATATTTATTCTATGAAGATTTATATTTATGAATGACTTTCATAATTTATTTTGAGGCCATTTGTGACTATTTTGAGACCCAGTATTTTTCTTTAGGCTCTATTAGGTTAAATATATTTTCTGTATTTTTCTACAATTTTTTTGAAATTTTTAGATAATTAAATATAGGGAAAACCTATTTTCTAAGAATTCTAGAATTTACTGTGCAAGCCTATGAGCAAATATTGACCCCAAATATTTTTCTAGGGTTCATTATGCTATTTTATATTTTCTAAAAAATTTCCATAATTTTTGGCAATATTTAAGTATTTATTTATTAAGGTTTATATATTTTTCAAGGCTTCCAATATTTATTATGAGGCCATTTAGGACTAATATGAGACAAAGTATTTTTATTTTGACTCTAGGAGGTTAATTATAATGTCTATAATTTTCTTCGATTTTTTCTAGAATTTTTAGATATTTATTTGAAATTATTTGGAGTTAAATTGAATTTAAATTAGTTTCTGTAATTAATTACACAGTCACTAGTACAGTCAGCGCCAGTGGGCCCATATGTCAGCCACTGTGGAGACCCAGTCAGCGCTGACTAGCTATATTAGGATATTTTCTAATATAGAGTCGGCTCCAAAATCGACTCTAAGCCGACCAAGCCAAGCAACTCGGCCATTTGGCCGTTGGCTAATAGAGCGGGATGCACAGGATTGCGACACGTGGCACGTAGCCGCGGCTCGAGCCGCCTCTTGGCTGCTTCCTGTCACCCCTAGTTTTCAGAAACAGGGATATTTTTGTCATTTTTCATTTTAGAATATTTTTGGAATTATTTATTTATTTATGATATTATTTTGGGGTTATTTGAGTCGAGTTCGAATTTCAACTCAATCCGACTTTATCGGGGACCCGGGGCAGTGTTGACTCTAGTGGGGCCCACCCACTAGTTAGCCATGGCCCACATGCTAATTATTTTAGTTAGTGGTTAGGCTAATTATTTTGGATAGGGTTGGTGTTATTAAAGACATTAGAATGACTAATTTAGCCCCAACCAATTAGCCCTTTCCTAATACTAATAGAATAGATTAGTGGGGGCATTTTGGACCTTACCATAATAGGACACATAGCCCCATTATGGCTGGCCACTTGGGAGAGGATAGGCTCTAATCATTTCATCATTATCCCTTTTATTTTCTCTCTCTTGTTCTTCCCCAAATTTCTAGAGAGCAATCTCTATTGATTTCTCCACCAAATCCTTCCATTCTTCCACCCAACCTTCTTCTTTCCTTCTCTACTCAAGCCAAGGAGGAAGCTAGCCAAGTTTGGGAGGATTCGGAGCTCGTACGTGTCCATTTGGGATTCCTACGTGTCGGTGTCGTATCGGAAAGCCTTTTCTTCGATTCGATCTACCGGGAGGTATAAATCCCTTCTCCTTCTCATTTTTCTCATGCATATAGGTTAATTTTGACCCATAGGAATGACCCCCATGGTTGTGTCTCCATTTGTGTCCGTTTCGTGTCCTTTTGGAGACTTTTAGGAGTGTCCTATGTGTAGGCTTGTGTCCTAGTAGGAAAATCCCTATTGGACACTTGTTTATATATATATATATATATATATATATATATATATATATATATATATATATATATATATATATATATATATATATATTGTTTAAATGTTGTTTAAATATTAAATCCCAGATTTCTATGTGTTTAGAGATATATTTTCCTATGTATCATATTGTATCATATTATTTAATCTATATATATATATATATATGTGATATATTGTGTATCCAATTTTGTTGTGGGTATAGTGGTTCGGCCAAGAGAAGGAATTTAGAGAGTGTGGTAGTTAAATGTGTATGTATGTAGGTGTTTGTGTATAGAGGAATTGGTGTTGGTAGAGTGTTTGATAGAATGTGAGAGTAGTAGAGAGATGTTGTGAGTGATAGGAAGGGGGAGTGTGAGCTGCTGCCCACAACAACACCTGTGGGAGAATCAGTCCCCACCTGGGACTGATTTGAGCAGCAGCACCTGTGGGTGACAGTCCCCACAGGGGACTGTCAATAGAGCTGTAGTAGCAGCAGTTTTAGGGGGGGTTTAGCCCCATTGGGAAGCCCCTAAACCAGCCTTGTTTCACCCTTGATAGCCCCCCTAAACCTGTCCATTAGCACAGCCTAATGGCTGTCCAAACCAGTCCATTTACACCCCTTAACAGCCCCATATATAACAGTCCATGGCTGTCCCTAAAAACAGTCCATGGCTGTCCCTAATCAGTCCCATAGCTGTCCATTTGTACCACATATCAGCCCTTCAAACACCCTATTAGCTGTTCTAAATCGGTCCACTTTAATGCATACATGTGTGTGTGTGTGTGAGCCTATATGTATTTGTGTGTGTCAGCCCTATATGCCTTTATGTGTGTGTGTGTGTGTGTGTGAGCCTATATAAGTATAGCTAATAGCCTATAGGAGAGCCTATATGTAAACCTATAGGAAAGCCTATATGGGTGTTATATGTGAGTGAGTGTGTGAGTGAGTTGTGTGGGTGAGTGTTAGAAAAATGTGAGAATGGTATATGATATATGGTAAGGTAATGGGTAGGATAAACCCCATGTGTTCTAAGATAGGTTAGATATCTAGGAAACCTATGTATCTTGGTAGGTAACCCTTAGATAGGATAGTATCTAACTACCCTAGGGAGCCTAGGCTAGTATCTTGAGAATTAGCGGGGTTTCCTTTTTATTGGGCAAGGTATCAGGATTACCTTGGTAAGGGTAATGTAGGTATTTGAGTTTAGAGTTAAAGATATGGTTAGAACTTGGTTCTCTTGGTTGGTAATGATCAAATATAGTGCTCCTAGACTAGTTTTGACTTTGCTTGACCATTTTGATCAAAAGTCAACAAAAGTCAACCGAGAGTCAACCTTAGCCTATAAGTGACTAGATTTGACCGAAACCAAACCAGAGTTGACCAGAGTTGACCAGGGTTGACCAGTTGACCAAAAGTCAACTGTAAGTCAACCTTGTCCCCGTTTGATCTAGTTTGACTTGGATTGACTCCCAGTAACCTGGTATGACCTAGTATGAACCAGTATGACCTAGTATGACTCAGTTTGACCTAGATTGACCTAGTTTGACTTAGACTTGCATTCATGACTTAAATTAGTTTTCTTTTCATTATAAAATCCTGTTTGACTCATAGTATCTTATTTTAGGTCTGTGATTACTCTGAGCATCTGTTCACCTTATCAGCTCAGGACCGCAGGCGAGTATATTCACTGATAGTTTTCATTGTCTTGATATCTACTATATCCGATTCAGTTGTAGTGTCTTACATGATTTCCGACACGACGGTTCATGGACTAGTATACGTCGGATCCTGTCATGAGATGTTATTCTCGGATTTCATTGGTATATTGGTGTGTGATATCCATGTTTCATGTACTCATATAGACATCGATTTGGGAGTGGGCTGGCCCCCTGCTTTTGAATCCCGTGTCATGACGTGCCCACTACCAAAATTTATCGATTTAGCGACGGCCCTATCCGTCGCCAATCCGATGGGATTTTCCATTAGCGACCGATCCCTGACGGGTTTTGGCCAAAAAAATTCGTCGGCAATCAGCTCGTCACTAATAACTGTCCGTCGCTACGTAGTCGTCATGCGATGGAATAACGACGTTTTGTCGACTTAACAATATGAAGCATTAGCGACGACTTTCCGATGGACTAGCGTCAATTTCAAGTATTAAGTACTGAACTGTGTAGACAATAGCGACGTAAAGTTCCGTCGGTAACCCGTCGTAATAGCGTATCAGAGTGTATCATGCCGTCGCTAATTCGTCGACGCCTTTGATAACAAAGGATGGATTAGCGACAGTTTGCTGACGGAAAATCCATCGATCAGGTTCTGAAAATTTTTGTCATTTCCAGCACCATGGCGACGTAATAGTCGTCGCTATTCCGTCGATATCTTTCGACGGAATACGGACGGATTATTCGTCGACCATGTTCTGGAAATTCTTGGTATTTCCAGAACAAGGGCGACGGATAAGTCGTCGCTATTCCGTCGAACTATATACCATGCCGACGGATATTCCGTCGACCACCCGTCGCTACCTGGAAACATTTTCAAATCTCCAGTTAGCGACGGCATGATACACTCTGATACGCTATTCCGTCGACCACCCGTCGCTAACTGAGAATATTTTGAAAAAAAAATTACAGCACTTTTCCTGTTCGCAAAAATATGCGTAAACCAAACCAATATATAATGCACACCAATTATCCAACAATCACATAGACCAAATATATAATGCACACCAATTATCCAAGAATCATATAGACCAAATATGCACATACGAATTTAATGCACACCAATTATCCAAGAATCATATAGACCAAACCAAATTAATATAAAATAGACATCAATTATCCGGAAGAGTAACCTAATATCCGTCGTTATAATCCGATCATAGCACAAATATTCCAAAATTTCCATAAATATTCCAAAACACATAGGAAAATCGACTTTGGCCTCAACAAAGACCACAAGTCAGACGATGAATCCTCACAGCCAGGGATCATAGTTGCGTTGAGGCATGTACCATTCTATCAGCCACTTTGCATATGAAGGCTCAATCTGGTTGAGGTCTTTTGTAGGGACAGGAGGGTCGGTCCCGATGCTACTACTCTCTGACGGTGGCTCCTCCTTAACTTCAAGCTTGGGAGCAATCTCTTTCCTGTTGGTCATCGGTTCTTCCTTGACCTCGACCTTTGGTAACACCTTCTCCTTAACAGTCACCGACTCTTGTTTGACGACGGAGACTTCCTCCGTGTCGACCTCCAAGGGTTTCTTGCCTCGACCCCTTCCTCGACTAGCAGCACCACCTCAACGAGTCCTAGGAGCCATCTTTCTGACAACATAAATTTTTATATAGGGTAAAGAAATTTACATAAATTATAAAAGTTGTGACGTTGGTTTTTTGCGTTCATCATCATTAGAGGGAGCAGCACTAGAAAAGTTATGACGTTGGTAGCATAAGAAAGTAAAAATCTGTATCACAAGACTAACAGAATTACTATGTAATCATGTACTCACCAATAACCGGATGTAACTGGAGTCGTTGAGCCTATCTTGCAGTAATTGGTGGATCCGCTGGTATAGGCCGGATGTACTTAGTATCTAGTATATCAGATTAGTATCGGTCTATCGGTTTGGTATAGGACGTATCATATTGGTATTGGCCTTAACAAATTGGTATCGTCCTATTTTCGATATGTACATGTATCGGCCGAATAGCTAGGATTCATATTGGCCTTATTGATTTGGTATCGGTCATATCCGATAGGTATCGGCCGTGTTGGATTAGTATAGACCATTTCGGATTAGTATCATGGAAGGTTTAGTAACAACTGTATTTCTCTCTTCTCGAGCTAGAATACCATTGCAAGAGAATCACCAGATTGTGATTGGCCAGTTACAGTAACATACATGCTTCCTTTTCCATCAGGAAAAGCGAGATTGAAAAGGAAGTATGTACGTTCTGTAACTGGCCAGTTACGCTCTCGTGACTCTCTTGTAATGGTAATCTAGCTCTAGAAGAGAGAAATCCAAGTACAGTTGTTACTAAACCTTCCACGATACTAATCCGAAATGGTCTATACTAATCCAACACGGCCGATACCTATCGGATATGACCGATACCAAATCGATAAGGCCAATATGAATCCTAGCTATACGGCCGATACATATCGTATAGGACGATACCAATTCTCTAAGACCAATACCAACCGATACGGCCCATATCAAAATGATAGATCGATACTAATCCGATACGGTCAATACTTATAAGTACCTACGGTCCAGGAGGTGAAAATCTGTATCGTAAGACAAACTAAACATAATCAGTTCTATTTCACATGCTTAATTGCCAAGTATGAGAACGAATGGCTCAGAACATAACCCAAAATTTATTCTAGCATACATTAGTGTGAATCATCTATGTTCTGTACATATGGTGTAGTATATGTTCTTATCATATCTAGT